>JBBBDQ010001337.1:2775000-2812500 GCA_037127315.1 Ascarosepion bandense
TCGTTATTTACTAAGAATAGAAAACGAAGCCAATATGTAAACCTCCCAATTACACGGCACCGCCTGAGGACACGCCTGACTTATACATAAGCCCGTGCAGTAAAAGAGTTCACGTTTCTATTTATATATTAAGTAAGCATAGCTTAGTTTGGCACAAGGTCAAATTTAAGAAAATTGTGATATGCGAACCGCTTAAATGAGAATGAGTAAACTAACGTTCGATATCATGATAATTTAGCTGGACTTAAACGTTGATCACTGGTCAGTCAGTTAAATGCCATACGTGAAACACGCTTGGGCGATCACGTCTCGAAAGAGACATGACTGACTGGGCAGAAGATTATCCCGCAGTAGGTTGCCATTGCTTTCTGTGGTAGACTGGTTGCCAGCCAGTCTACCAATCTGTCCTGTTATTTAACCCATAACTGGAAAAAAGAGACTGATTAATACCTTTCCCAAGGGTATTTGCGCGTAAGTGAATGCAATGAATTCAGCTGGAATTCGAACTCGGTTCCCCGATTTCTCGTTCCGAGCCGATATCCACTGCACTGATACCGCTAGAAAAAACGTGACAAGTGTAACTACGAAATGAGTTCACGACGTAGGCGATCATACCCTTTACATCTTCCTATAGCTCTTAATAAATTTTGTTTTTTTTTGCTATTACTCTCAAACCCTGTTCTACCAGACATTTACTAAATATGTTACGCGCTGTTTTCATCTGTCCAGCTCTCCTTCAGTCTCTCTTGTGAGTATCAAATTTTCTAAGCCCCCTTTCCTCATTACGTTCTCCAGAATTTTTAACTGTCTCTTCCTGATGTTATGTACAAGTTTTCTTTTTGTTTCCATTCCCTCCAAAATATTGTCGGTCTATAATTTATATCTCTTTCGTCAATATTTCCTAAACAAAGTTGCGTACGACACCAGAGAAAACGAGAGATAGAAAACTACGTTATGTCTGGAGAAAAAACGTTTGAAATTGTCGCTTTTCTAACTGCATTCGGACGCCAAACCCTAGCAAAAGAGAGATGTTCGTAGATATTTCCGTCTCTAGGTAGAAAAGAAATAAATACTTTATATAGATATTTAATTTTTTTTTTTTACAGTAAAGTTCACTCTGCAAAAGGATCAGGAATCACTCCAGATAAAGGATTACATAGTAAAAGGCACAGTTTATGCGGCAAAGATAATGGTTAACCCTAAACTTGACAACGGGAAAAAATCTTCTTGTCAGTCGGGTTGAAAGACCAGGGGTTTGCGAGAATCGTCCCAAGTAAAGCCTCCCACTCGCCAATCTAAACATATTTATAAATGGAACTTTGTCAGTGTGTGTGTGTGTGTGTGTGTGTGTGTGTGTGTCCGTTACCTATAAGCTCCGAAACGGCTGAACCGATTTTCTTGAAATTTTACACAGTTGTACTATAAGCGTCTGCGATAGCTCTTAGCTAGGTTTTGTGTCGAGGTACCCACGATAAATATCGAAAATCGATAATCGAAAAGATCGTGTTATAGAAGGAGTGGTCCGATTTTAATCAAATTTGATCCACGCAAAGACAAAGCCATAAGAAAACGATATTCCGAAGTTTCAAGGTTACAGTTTTTACAATCGTGCAGAAAATCGATAATATATATATATATATATATATATATATAAGGCAAGATGTTTGTGTGTGCGTCTGTTTATCTGCCTGTATGCCTGTATTTTTTTCCAGCCCTTTTATTTTAGTTTTTGCTTCAGGTTTGGCTCTAAGTAGGTATAATTGTATTTCTTAGTCTCAGCCATCATACCATTTACTCAGAGGACTTATTTAGCCTTCAAAATTCAGTTTACAACGAAAAAAACTCATTTGATATCGATACCAGGAATTCAAATTTTGACTTGCACCCATTTATTTTTCTTTCAGTCTACGGTTTTGCTTTAACTGCAAACAACTATTGCTTTTTAGTCTTTCGTGTCAACGTCCAAAGAGTCTGAGATCCAGGACATGAATTAGTTTTAAAGCTTTCATTACACCCGAGAAATGCCGAGCTATACTGCTAGTGGATTATAAAGAGAATGAAGACGGTTTGCTACAATGTGTGCAACATCAACTTGAAAGTTAGAAATGGTGAAACTAAGGAATGTTGTTTGTCTGAGCATTTTCTAATGGAACAGTGATAGAGAAGTGAAAGACTTGCGACGTTTCGTTTGTGGGGAAATGCAGTGTAGGGTGGAAATAATTTCACACCCCCCAAAACGCGATAACGCTTTTGCACTCTAGTAAAACTCAAAGGTGATGACCAGGTAGCTCCTCACAAACTATTGCAACATTTTGGACCTGATATGGCTCTTATAAAAATAAAGGATAGCATGAGGGGTCAGGTATTTACTGGAACGATACAGAGAGCCGATTATTTTTGCGATGGATCGTATGTACGAGTCCCCCTTGATATTTGGATTGTGTTTGAGGCCCAATAGTCGTTAATTATAATGTTAACATCGAGCAGATTATTAATTTAATCGTTTCGTCTCGAGGAAGGCAATATACACTACTGGCCTTAATTATTTGGTCACCCCAGTTGAAAAAAATGACGAATTTCATACTATTTTTAGTATCTATTACTAAGTGGATAATTCTAAATGAAAATAGAATGGTTCTTTTCTTAATACTGCACAGTAATATGTGCATCAAATGAACTGTTCTGGTGTCCAGTTTTTGTGCACTCTTCCTCCTGCTAGTCACTTTTTTTTATTGGCTGTCCAAAGCAAAGGCTTCCTGGCTGCCTTGTAAAATTTTGCAAAGTAATAATAACAAAAGAACCATTCTATTTTCATAATTCATAAAGTCTTTGTACCTCAGAGCAAGGTTTCTCAGAACATGAAAGTACAGTACTGTGCAAAAGTATTAGGACAAGAACTATTTTATATTGATGAGGCATACTGACAGAAAATAAACAATTTAATTAAAGTAATTTTGTTTGATTTACTCAACAATTGCTTTAAGAAGAAAAAATACTTGTTACAAAATAAATTTAATTTAAAATTTGGCTTTGATCACAGCCTTCATTCTGTCAGGCATTGACATCACAAGCTTCTTCAAAGTATCTAATGGTATCTCCTGCCAAACAGCTTGTATTTGTTTCCAAAGTGTGCCTTGCGAAGTAATATTAGATTTATCAATTCGAGAGGGGGTATTAACAAAAACGTCAGTTATATCCAAGGATAATAGAATAATGAGTAGTTTCAAAATAATTTGTTTAATAGAAAATAGGAAGAATTAAATATAACTTTTTTTTAATACATTTCTTTTACACCTAGCTTTAAATAATCAATATTTATTAGCAATTCACTTGGCTTTTCACCCTGTGTTTGAATTTCAGTGAGATTTTTAGGAAAATCACTTCTGTCCTGCTACTAGTAGTGTGCAAAAGTGTTAGGACAGGGGTGATTTTAAACTTTATTTTGATGCCTCATAAAAGATAAAGTAGTTCTTGTCTTAATACTTACAGTACTGTATTTACGCGCAAATACCCTTGGGAAAGGTATTAATCCGTCTCTTCCTTCCAGTTATGGACAGATTGGATTCTATAGCCTTGGTCGGCAACCATTCTACCGCAGAAAGCAATGGCAACCTACTGCGGGATAATCTTCTGCCCAGTCAGTCATGTCTCTTTCGAGACATGATCGCCCAAGCGTGTATCACGTATGGCACTTAACTGACTGACTGATTGCAGTAAAATTCCCCGCAAATACACTTTCTTTGGCACGAAATCTGACATGTTTAACGCAAGGTTGTTTACACTTCGGCGAAATGACATACACTGAATTTCAAGCTTTTGCGGGAAAAAATTCTGCTTAGTCAGTCATGTCTCTTTCGAGACATGATCGCCCAGGCGTGTATCACGTATGGTACTCAACTGACTGACAGATAACTCTAGCAGCATTATGTTCTTAAAGAAAATACTTCTTGTTCCACTGCCTTAAAAAAACACACAACGCAACACTGCAACTTGCTTGAAGTTTTAGGCAAAGTTCTACACCGAAATACGAAGATGAATTGGAACAGAGAAAGATGTCATCCAAAGTCTAAGCAATGTATTCAGAAATAGGATAATTTCTCAAGAACCTGTTACGCAATATTCTTCCTCTATAAGGCAGTGAATGATGGACAATGTTCTCATAGATGAAGGAAAGACTTGAAGCAACCGAGATACATATGTACAATGATAAAGCTTTTGAGAAAATAGAAACAAAGAGGATAATTATACTTAACATCAAATTTTAAATGAAGAATGAGTGCTTGAAAAATGTGACACTCACGGGATATGTTGAATACAAGAGGGTCAGAGGAACAAGAGTATCATTTACCAAAATGGAAGACATAACCGGGTTTAGGAGACATAAGAAAAAGGCAACACTTCCTAATAGCTACAAAAACAGGAAATGGGAGAGAGCTATGATTGTCAACATTTTAAATAGACACGGCTCATAGTAGAAAAACAATATAAGTTAAAGATCAGTAATTCAATTTGCAGCTGCTCTCCCGAAAATGTTCCAGTTTCACAAAAAATGACTTAAGAAAACAGAAGCTAAGATGAAACCTCTCACAGATCATCATTTTCGCCCGTTGCACTCACTTGCAGCTATACCCACAAATGTGTGTGAAAAATTTGATACCTGCCCTCCTTTTTTTGTCATTAGGACCTAACTGCATTTATCCCCCGCAGACACCGTTCTCAATTTCTTCCTCTCATGTTTCTTTGCTCCCAGTTTTTTTTTTCTGGGTTTGTGGGTCGATTTTACGCGCATGCGCAGTTCAATTTTTAATTAAAAATGACTTTAGTTTTTATTCGCAGTCGGCCGCTGCCTCAGCAGTTCCATAACTTTTCTTTTTTTTTAATTTAATTTAATTTTTATTTTTACTTTTTTTTTTCTTTATACATCTTTCGTAAAGATCATTCCCTTGTTTATTAAACGAGGTTTTAATTACTCTCACGATAATGGTGACACCTCGCCTTGACCACGAAAATGTGATTCATTCAGTGACGTCATCATGCTGATGTCATTGAACTAAATTTGTACTTTTGTTTTCCCGGACACGTTTATCAACCACCTTCGGATTATTGAGATATTTTTTTCTTTTTTCTTTTTTTTCTTTATTTGATAATGTTGCTTTCTTTAATTCTTTCTTTTCTCCTCGTTTTTTTATTCTTGCCTGTTTTTTTTTTTTTTTTCGTATTTACGCCTGTCTTCTGATGTTTTTCTTTCTTTCTTTTGACTTTCTGCTGTTACAACTAATGTCATTTTTGTTATTATTTCTCTGACATTCTACTGCTTTAACCAAGTTCTTTCTTTCTTAGTTTCTTTCTTTGCTGATTGTCAACTGATTTACTCAATGTCTTTCTTTCTTTCTTTCTTTCTTTCTTTCTTTCTTTCTTTCTTTCTTTAATGTCTACTTTAATGTCTACTTTTATGTCTACTTTTATGTCTACTTTATGTCTGCCTATCTTAAACCAATGTTTTTCTTCTTTTATTTGCGTGTCTATTTTTTCAAGCAATGTCTTTTTTTTATCTTTATTTATTCCCCCGACTGTCTACTGATTTATTCAATTTCTTTCTTTCTTTCTTTCTTTCTTTCTTTTTTTCTTTCTTTCTCTGCCTATTGCTTATTTAACAGCTTTCGTTGTCTTTATCAGTCTTTCCACTGCCTTAACAAATGTATTTCTTCCTACCTTTCGTTTTTCTTTCTTTCATTTTTCTTTTTTCTTTTTTCCTTACTTTTCCTTTTTTTCTTTCTTTCTTTATTTTTCCTTTCTTTTTTCTTTCTTTCTTTTTTCTTTCTTTCTTTCTGTGCCTACTGCTTATCAAACAGCTTTCTTTCTGTCTTTATCTGTCTTTCCACTGCCTTAACCAATGTAGTTATTCTTTCTTTCTTTCTTTCTTTCTTTCTTTCTTTCTTTCTTTTTCCTTCCTTTTTTCTTTGTTTCTTTCTTGTTTCTTTTTTCTTTGTTTATTTCTTTGTTTCTTAGTTTCTTTCTTTTCTTCTTTCCTTCTTTCCTTCTTTCCTTCCTTCTTTCCTTCCTTCCTTTCTTTCTTTCTTTCTTTCTTTCTTTCTTTCTTTCTTTCTTTCTTTCTTTGAATACGCTTTAACTAACAGCTTTCCTTCTACCTGTATCTGTCTTTCTACTGCCTTAATCAATGTATTTCTTTCTTTCTTTCTTTCTTTCTTTCTTTCTTTCTTTCTTTCTTTGCCTACTGCTTATCCAACATTTTTCTTTCTTTCTTTATTTAACTCTTTTCTGCTTAACCAAAAATCGTAGTGTAACTAACATTTTTCCTTAATCATCGGCTGTTAATATATAAGAGTATTTTTTAGTAATCTAATAACCTTTATAATTTTAAGAAATGGTTCGCGTGAACCGGTGCGAACCGGTATGATGTCACCACTGAATGATAGTTTACATATTTCTAAAAAAAGTCGGAAGCTATGCATGACATCTCTATGAAAATACGGAACCGACCTAACTGTTTAACCACCAGACTCCACGATAGAAACTAAATTTAACTTAGCCTGGCATAGTAACCGTTAACGTGAAGTAACCTCTGAGAACAAAACTTTACTAAGAATGGTCTGTAAGTTGAGTTGCTTAATCATCTACGTAAATTTGGATTCTGTAGTCTGAATTGAGATCAAATATGGATTGGAATTCGACAGAATGATAAGTCAAAGAACAATTAGTTAACATACATCAAAAATAAAAGTTTTTTTTTGCCATAATTGGATGGAATATTGACGTCTTTTTTAAGTAATTTCCTTGTTCAGACAAGATGAACTGGGATCAAATACAGATCAATTATGGATCGGAATCCGACATTCTCTACAAAATCTTTTATTATTGATAAACGTTTCTTATTTATCCTATCATTCTGAATTATACTAAAAGCTGATACTCATTTCGATATTAACAGGCAAGATAGAGGAAAAAAGAGACAGGAGAAAGCAACGGATAACATCTTTGAAAGACCTAATAAGGTGGATGACGGAACGAGGGTTGCATGGTGTAACAGAAGAAGGCGTGCTCAGAGCCACCAGTGATAGGGAAACGTGGAAACCCATGATCGCCTACGCCCTGAAGGGACAGGGCACATAGAAGAAGATCAGGTGGATGATGGAACGAGCGTTTTGCGGAGAAACAGGAGAAAGCGTGCTAAGGGCCACCAGGGATAGGGAGACATGGAAAGCTATGATCGCCTACGTCTTGAAAGAACAGGGCACATAAAAGAAGAAGAAGAAAAATAATCATTTCACATGGGTAATTGTATTATCTCACATACCCACCAGAAAAAAAACCCAAATCTCTTTACAGAATGGGGTCTGTCAATTACATCACTTCATTCTTTCTCCTTACAGAAAATTTAGTTACGATTCGATTATTTTAAAGATGCTGTCATTTTAAATAAGAATTCTTCAACTTTTTATAGGTTATTGCATTACGTTGTTCTAAGTCACCTGCACGATTTTGTGCTTAGTATTTTAAAAATCTTATAAGTATATTGAAACGTCATAATTCTTATGCAGTCATCTAAATCTAATAAGTTATTTTTTTTTAATCGTATCACCCCGAGCAAGGCGGCAACGCCACTGATGTGCAGTGTGCTACGTAATAGTGAAAAGATCGGAAAAGAGAAAGCCGGAAACCATATCCTAAACAGGGAACAAGTGATAAGCCTCTTAACCTGTTCAATAGACATGGGTGGAGTGTGAACCGGGCGATAGATAGATCTATCTACTCCAATTGAAAAAAGAAAAACAAAACAAGAAAACAAAGTGAGAAATTGGAAAAGAGAAAGCCGGAAACCACGTCCTAAACAAGGAACAAGGGATGAGCCTCTTAACCTGTTCAATAGACATGGGTGGAGTGTGAACCGGGCGATAGATAGATCTATCTACTCCAATTGAAAAAAGAAAAACAAAACAAGAAAACAAAGTGAGAAATTGGAAAAGAGAAAGCCGGAAACCACGTCCTAAACAAGGAACAAGGGATGAGCCTCTTAACCTGTTCAATAGACATGAGTGGAGTGTGAACCGGGCGATAGATAGATCTATCTACTCCAATTGAAAAAAAAATAAAACAAGAAAACAAAGTGAGAAATTGGAAAAGAGAAAGCCGGAAACCACGTCCTAAACAGGGAACAAGGGATAAGCCTCTTAACCTGTTCAATTGACGTGGGTGGAGTGTGACAGACAAAAATCTTAAAATAGAATCTAGGCGAACAGGAAGTCACGAAACTCATTGACATCAGCCCCCATTATAATCCATGATCTGGCATCCTATTTAATTATGAATTTTCAATAACAGCAATATCTACCAATTTTTAATCGCCGTACGATTAAAAAAAAAAGGCATTTTCGGAGGAGATAGACTGGTGATGAAAATAGATTTATGACAAGAATACAAAAAGCAGAAAATCGTGTTCTCTTTGATTCCTTTTGTTAATCATTTCATCCAAAGCAGTGGATTACTGATTGTTAGTGAATATCATGAATAAAAACTATTAAGTAGAGATAATAATAATAATAATAATAATAATAATAATAATAATAATAATTATAATAATAATAATAAAGAGATTAACAAGACAAGAGATAATGATTGATATTGTATTTGAATTTTTGAAGATGAATTGTGACTGAAAAAAAAGTTGGAAGAAAGCAAGAAGTTCGAAAGAAGAAACTGTTAACATAGAACTTACGGTTACATCTACTCATTACAAATGTAAAATGATAATACATTGTCGCCAATCTAGTACTGCGCAGTAATATTAGTAAATTCAAGCTACCAAAATGAGGGTCTCGCCAGAACAATTCCCATGAACGTATTTTTAGAAAAAGCCACTGAGATGGGAAGGCGACTGAAGCGAAGATGCCAGGTCTGGATCAATAGCACTGCTGATTTTTCTTTAGATTTTACAAAAGAATTTCTTTTAAATTTATCTTTTGGGATACCGTCAAGTCATCATGTTTTTGGATCATGTGGTTTAGAGATAATGGGGCAAACAACAGACGGAGGTATATGCATATCAATCAATAGAGACAGTTTCAAGTAGAAGGTCGGGGGAAAGATATTATAGATGAGTCAACTGTATAATATGAAGAGAATTTACGAGCAAAACATTTTTTCATTAGCATCTGTCAACAGTTCAAACTGAGTGAAGAGAAGAATAATAGAAGACTTGATCGAGCGTATTACAGAGCCTCCAGTAATCACGAAAATCAAACCTGTTAGAAGCTATCAGAAAACGGCCATATCCACTTTGAGAACATGTTTGCAATTACGGTGAGCAGACATAAATTTGCGTCTATTATGCTCTTAACTATTGCAATGGTATAGTAGGAAAAAGTGATTCCTACGAGCTATAGCAGTTAAACAGGCCGGTGTGAACCAAGGAGAATATTGCGTTTTCATCTAGTATTCAAGAAAAATTACAAGCATTGACGCAGGTTTCACTCAACAAAAAACCTCAGTGGCAGAATTCTCCGGGAAGGTTATGAATATCATTTCAAAACTCGTCTTGAATAAGGTTGGAATAATGTTTTCATTTTTGCTATAATTATCATAACACTTCGGCTTTTGTACATTCCATACTTCATGAGGTGTCTGTTGATTCATATAACCTTTAGAGAAATTTAAACTGAACCATTTATTTAATCTATGGATGTAAATTGTCCTCATTCCGCTGTTCAAGTCTAGGAATATCTCGGCAAGTCTATTTTGAAATTCCCTGAAGCCTAATTGGATTGACAGATATCTGAAGGTTGCCCGAATCATATTCACCCATGAACGAGGACGTGATAATAAAAAAATATATCTCCAAATTATCAGAAGAGACATGCACAAAAAAGCATGTTTTTTGTCTTCATTTCTTTCTTGACTTTAATCACTTTAATCTCTTGAAATCTTTCAATGAAGTAATAAAATACTATATATATATATATATATATATATATATATATATATATTAGCATGCAGTGTGGGTATAGAAGAATCCAAAGGAGTATCTTTTGCATACAGTGGTAGGATAACTCTCTAAGAGAGCTCTAAACATATATGCATATAAATACATATAGAGCAAATATAAGAAAGATTAAGACAGACACGTTATATCATGGTGAATCGGAAGTGTAGGCCTGTTTCAGGCGAACCATCGTCAGCTTCCGTCTACATGAATTCTGCATGATTCATGTAGAATCCTTTGTTAAATAAAGACGGAAGCTGACGATGGTTCACCATGAATTAACGTGTGTTTTCTTATATATATATAGCCCAGAGGTAGAATCGCCGCCAATTCGGTCAGGTTTCAATCCTGGGTTAAAAGCAATCGGAGTCTAACCGTACTGATGAGCTGTGATTATATATATATATATATATATATATATATATATATATATATATATATATATAACATAGTACACTTGGTATGTAATCCGGGTAAATACCAAACGAGAAGAACTCGAGAGAACTCAATATTAAATTCATTTATTTAATTTAACAGAGTAATATTTTATAAAGGATTTTCGATTATTGACATAGATGATACATATTTCACCGTTTTAATGTTCTTAAATTTGGATCTGACGAGCCGCGTTAAGAACATCAAAGCCGTGAAATATGTATCATTCATGGTAATAATCGAAAATCCTTTATAAAATAGTATATATACATATATATTAAAACTATTACAATAGCATAATTAAGTAATAATATATAAATAAGAAACATATATATAAATTCATACATACACATATAAATTCCATACAAGCTACCATTTCCCCCAAAAGAGAACAAGGAAAATTATAATGTGTACATTGGAATTTCAGGGTTTGGAAAGAAAGTTTTTATTTTTATACGCACACTTTTACTAAAACTAAAATTTCAAACAGCCTTTTTACTGAAAATATTGGGCACTGAAGAAAGAAGACCTGAACCCAAAGACAGATTGGAAATAACACGTACTCCCAAAAGTCTGAGTGATAAATGTAATCTGGGCTTAGTAGAAAAAATTAGGATATTAAAATATCATAATGAAAAAATACTTCACTATCAGCGTAATGAGTTCATTAGCAAGTGTCGTCATGTGAGTAGATTTAAACTCCCTTTAACCTATTCCCTTATTGTTCATTTAATCGTTGCATTATTTTTAGCCTAAATTTATTGATAGCGGCTAGAATTTAATTTTATGCACGTGATACCTTTAGATTTCTTCCTACTAGCTACCCTTGACCCCCTCGGGCAAGCTGCCTAGCCTTTCCCTCCTATCATGGTTAGTGCTACTAGTCTCCCTCTCTCATCTTCTCGACTTCTTTCTTTTCTAAACTAGCCTTTTCTTCCGGTCACACTAGAATTTCTTCACTTTTCGTCGGGCGGGGTTGATAACGTGGGTTCTTAGAACATATAGAAATAGCTATTCACCAAATGTAAAATTTGAATGTACATTTGATAATTTTATACACTACTTACCATAAGTCTGGGACCACTTAGATTTATTCGCTAAGAGAAAGAAATAACAATTATTATGTCTTAGAAGAATAAATATATAGATATTTCATTGTTGCTCACAATTGTACGATAATTAAAAGCAAAATTAACATAGAATAATTCAAATTTAATCAAAGTTAATTCAAATTTTCTTTTCATCAAAGAAACCATCACGAGCCTTTATTACTGCAGAGCAAATCCTTGGCATTCTTCTCATGAAAGTGATTCACAAGCATTCTGCAAGCATTTAAACAACATTTGTTTATTTTTAGGAAGTTCATTTCGAACTGTACGATCAATTTCATCCCTTATTCTCCTTCTTTAATAGTGGTTTCTTAACTGCTACACATCCTTTAAGCCCAGCAGAATGAAGTCGTCTCTTAACAGTAGTAATAGATACTGAATGTTGCCGAAAAGAATTCATTTCAATTGTTAATTCCGGTTCTGTTTTTCTTCTGTTCCTCTTGCTAGATATGATCAAGTGCCTATCCTCTACAATAGATGTTACTCTGGGCCTACCAGATCTTTTTCTGTCAATATTTAACTCAGTTTCACGAAGTCGTTGAAGGCAATAATGCACGCCATTTTTGATAGGCTTAATTTTTTTAGTGATAACACGTTCAGAATATCCTTCTTTCGAAAGAATTTCAACCTGAGCTCTTTTTTCAATGCTAATCTGTTTCTTCCTTGTCATTTATACTGTAGTAATATGGTTTACAAAAATAAATTATACCGTAATTATAATATCTGAATAAATCGGAATTTTCGGTAAAAACTTGCTCAAGTAGCAAACTGAGTAAATGTTTACTTTAAAGTTGAAAAGGATACTTTTTTTTTTACTTCACATCTGCATAAGAATAACAAAAAATACCAACTCGACGAATTTGATTCTGCTAAAAACTTATGGTCGATAGTATATATATATATATATATAATATATTAATTCAGATACTTCAATCCGAGGGAAAAAAGCAGGAAGGTAAATTCCAAAAAACCCGATCCTAATTAATATTAAAAATTTATTTTAATATTAAAAAATGATACAGGAAGAGAGCTCCATGTAATAAAATATTACAGAGAAAATATATATTAAAAAAGGATTAATTCAAAGATGTTGAATGGCCATTTCGATATGAAGATCCCCACGGGGGACGACACATCACCTCAGCAACAGAAAAATCCTTTCAGAAACTGGAGAAAAATTAGTCTACTTTTCCTTTTTAAATAGATTGCAAAGAAATTAAAAAATAAATAATAAAATAAAATAAAAAGAAAAATAAAGGGAAAGAAAAAGAAAAAGAAAACGAAAAAGAAAAAGAAAAAGATAGAATAAAATCAAATAAATAAGAAAAGAAAAAATTGACATCGTCTGGGTTCGCAAAAAAAAGGGAGAATGTAACTAAAAATTAACAGACAGCCGTGTTAAATCGACGTAAGTTTAAGCAACACGGAAAAAAGGTGGCAAGAGAGATAAAAGAAGGAAGGGAGGGAAAAAGAAAGAAACTAAAGAAAAAATTTTTAAAATATTACAGACATGGACAAATTCAAAAACCTAATTTCCCCAAAACGTTGAAGTATTAGAAAAAGGCCTTTACTTAAAAAGGCATACCTTTTGGTAGTTGAGCTCTCTTGGTTTATTCCCGGATTTTTTCTACCAATACAACACCACCTTTCCTATGGAGAAATTTACCCCGGAGTATTCTTTGAAGAATATTCCTTTTCCTAATCTGGATTCCTTTTTCTTTCATCTTACGGAAAAAATTGAAAGTTTTGTGAGGAGGCTTCGATGGAAAGCCTACTTTTACCTGCGTTCAACGGATTCTTCTCCTGATTCTACAGAGTGCTTTGATTTAAAAACTCTAAGAACTCCACCGGTATGCAACTTTTTAAACTCGTTTGAAAAAGACCTTTTTAATTTGATCCCCAAAATCAAGTTCCTGGGTACTTCAAATGAATTCCAGGATTTATTAAAGTCGAACATTAATACCTTAAAGAATTCCAAAGACCTATGGATTAAATCGGACAAATCAAATAACATTTACAAGTGTAATACCACCAATTACCTAAATATCCTTAAAAATAGTATAACTAGGCATCACAAAATAGACAGAGGTAACCTAATTTTATCGGAAATTTTATCGGAAATTAAGTCCGATATATTTCTACCAAAGAAGCTTACATTTTATTTAAGGACCACAAGCCTAATTTCCAAAATAAATTACAAACTAGACTAATTAATCCCACTAAGAGTGAATTAGGCATAGTTTCTAGGGTGGTTCTGAAGAACTTAATAGAGAAGTTACAATCTAATTTACAACTGAATCTTTGGAAGAGTTCCTTAGATACCATAAAATGGTTTGATAATATCAATGACAAATCTAAATCCACTTTCCTTAAATTTGATATTGTGGATTTCTATTCCTCTATATCAAAAAAACTTCTTGTGGATTGTTTACACTTTGCTAGGGGTTATGTTAATATTTCGGATAGTGACTATAGAATTATACTGGGAGCTAGAAAATCTATTCTCACCTTTGATAGTTCTACTTGGACTAAAGGGCCTGAAGATAGTTTTGATGTCCCTATGGGAGCCTATGATTCTGCCCAGGTAGCAGATCTAATAGGCATTTATATTTTAGATATTTTAGGTAGATTTTTAGACCCTAAACTAATAGGCCTATATCGAGATGATGGACTGATATGTATTCCCAATTCCAATGGGCCTTACACTAATAGAATACATAAGAAAATGATCAGAGCCCTAAATTTTCTTGGTTTTAAGGTTGAGGTTACTTCCAATCTCAAAATTGTAAACTATCTAGATATCACCCTTAACTTAAATGATGGTTCCTACCAACCCTTTCTCAAAGAAAATAGTTCTCCCACCTATATAAATAGTTTATCCAACCACCCCAAGAATATTATAAGACAAATACCCAAGATAGTAAATAATAGGGTTAACCAATTATCTTCCAATATAAAAATTTTCAACGCAAGCAAAGAAATTTACGATAAGGTCCTTCATAAAAGCGGTTTTGTTAATAAGTTAAAGTATGATAAGCCTGCTATAAACCCAGAATCATCAAAAACTAAAAACACCCAAAAATGTAGAAAAAGGAAGATAATTTGGTTTAACCCTCCTTATTGTAAGCTAACTAATATAAATATTGGTAAGGATTTTCTCAGATTAATCGATAAACATTTTAATAATAATAACAATCCCTTAAATAAAATTTTTAATAGATTCACCCTAAAAATTAGTTATTCTTGCACCTCAAATATAGATAATATAATTAATTCCCACAATAAACAAATTTTAATGAACCTAAATAATACGGAAGCTAAATCCGGAATAGTCGATAAATGCAATTGTTATTCTGTGGATGCCTGCCCGGTGCAAGGCAAATGTAAATCCACCCATGTAATTTATGAAGCCCGCATTTCTCCATCTAATAACAAGGACAATTACCGGACCTATATTGGCATGTCCGCGGGCTCTTTCAAACAGAGGCTTTATAATCACAAGTACTCGTTTTCGAACCCTAAACAGAGATTCCAGACGGCACTATCACGTAGGTTCTGGGAAATGAAGGAGGAAGGGCAGGACACTATAATCAGCTGGAAATTAATAGGCTCAGCTTGTACTCCTAAAAGTTTTCGTGATAGGTGTCGTCTGTGTTTATTGGAGAAGATTCTGATTTTGAAGTATCCTCATCAGGACTTACTTTTGAACCTTAGGAGGGAATTTATAAACAAGTGCCGCCATAGGGCGGATTTTAAAATTTAACTTCTAATTTTTAATTTTTAAATTCTAAATTTTTCTATAATTTTTTTAATTTTTATAAAAAATTTTTTAAATTTTAATTTTAATTTTTTTTTTTTGTATATGTGTACGTTTGTGTATGGATGTGCATATTTGTATATATATGTATATATATGTATATATGTATTTATGTATGTGGGCTATATGTAATTTTGAAAACATTTTTTTAGCTATTTAAATGCTCCTTTTAATAATATTCATTAATATGTATGTGTGTGAGTGCATATGGAATATGTATATATATATGTGCGTGTGTGTGTGTGTGTGTGTATGTGTGCATGTATGTGTACACATGTATATTATGTATATATGAATTTTTTGTATATAGGTGTGTACACACATATATATGTGTGTATGCGCATGTATATGTATATAAGTGTGTAATAAATTGAATGTATGTGTGTGTATGTGGATGTATATATGTATTCTTATTCGTAGAATTGTGTGTGTATATATATGTATGTATGTGTGTACTTCTATAGGTATGTATAATTGTAATTAATTTTGTTTTTTTACCTAGTGTTGTCTTTATTTAGTTTAATTTCAAATGACCTAATTTTTTTTAAAAATAACTTTATTTTAAATCCTATATCTTTTTATTCCCTTTTATTAATAATTATGCCTTTTTAAGTAAAGGCCTTTTTCTAATACTTCAACGTTTTGGGGAAATTAGGTTTTTGAATTTGTCCAGCGTCTGTAATATTTTAAAATATTTTTCTTTAGTTTCTTTCTTTTTCCCTCCCTTCCTTCTTTTATCTCTCTTGCCACCTTTTTTCCGTGTTGCTTAAACTTACGTCGATTTAATACGGCTGTCTGTTAATTTTTAGTTACATTCTCCCTTTTTTTTGCGAACCCAGACGATGTCAATTTTTTCTTTTCTTATTTATTTGATTTTATTCTATCTTTTTCTTTTTCTTTTTCGTTTTCTTTTTCTTTTTCTTTCCCTTTATTTTTCTTTTTATTTTATTTTATTATTTATTTTTTAATTTTTTTTGCAATCTATTTAAAAAGGAAAAGTAGACTAATTTTTCTCCAGTTTCTGAAAGGATTTTTCTGTTGCTGAGGTGATGTGTCGTCCCCCGTGGGGATCTTCATATCGAAATGGCCATTCAACATCTTTGAATTAATCCTTTTTTAATATATATATATATATATATATATATATATATATATATATATATATATATATATATATATAATGTTGTCCGAAAAAGTTCATGCCGATTTTTATTTCAAACATAATAAAACACGTAAAATTTATTGACAGATATAATATGCTTAATTTCCCATTGGAGCACACTTCCAACTATTTCTCGAAAAATTTAAAGTCTAAAATTAATTTGTGTTAGTTTTGCATCCCTTTGAAAATAGAAGATTATAAGCTGCATTTTACATACTTGATTATTCTTTTTTTATTACCGTAAAGGAAAAATACCTCGCAATCAATAGATTTATCAAAATTTACAACATCTCTTAACACTTATTGAAGCTTGGCTACTCATATCGTTACGATGTTTGAGTAGTACATGATATTTCTATTTGTGATTAGCTTTATAAACGCAATGTATAAAAACAGTGAAAATGTATCGTTGTTTAAGCAAATTGTGACGGGTGATAAGAAGTAGATAGTTTACAACAATGTTCAGCGATAAAGACATGAGCCAACAAAAGAAGGTTTTCATCCTGAGAAAGTCATGCTGTGCATCTGGTAGAAATGGAAAAGAATCCTGAACTATGAACTTCTGCCAGTCAACTGATTCTTAAATGTATTGTTCGCACCTGGTAAATTAAAGGCAGAAATTCAAGAAAAATGCCCTAAATTGGCAAACAGGAAAGTTGTTGTTTTCCATCAGGATAATGCCAGACCTCACATTTATTTCACATAACGGCTAAAACAATCAAGTCCCTATGCCTTATCTTACAGTGAATTCAATTTTTCCCAGGGTGCGATACGTTGTGCTGTACAAAGTTAAACTCTGATCTGCCTCGTAATTGAGACAAATATTTTTTTCTACTGACTCATGTAGTTAGTGTTTAAGCTCAACTGAAAACCTAGACATCTAATGCTGATTTTCCAAGTAGACATATTTTTTTCTATTTAGATGACTGGGACAACATAATCTTATTAGATCTATTTTGTTTGGTACTTTGACCTACCTCTTGGCTAAACACTTACCAATTGCATTAGCAGTCAGAGTTTGATTCATGGAGAACTAGCAGTATAGCCCGGCGTTGCTCGGGTGTAATGAAAGTTTTAAAACTAATCCATGGTCCTGGAGCTCAAACTCAGCCTAAAGAATATTTGTGTGAAATTTGGTGAGAATCGGATAAAAATTGTGGATTTGTATAAATGACATACAGACAGATAAACAGACACACACACAAACATCTTGCCTTTTATATATATATATATATATATATATATATATATATATATATATATATATTATCGATTTTCTGCACTATTATAAGAACTACAAACTTGAAACTTCTGAATATCGTTTCTTATGTCTTTGTCTATGAGTCTATCAAATTTTATTAAGATCGGACCACTCCTTCTATAACCCGATTTTTTCGATTATAGATTTTCGATATTTATCGGGGGCACCTCCACACAAACCCTAGCTAAGAACACTCGCAGACGCTTATAGTACAACTGTGTAAATTTTCAAGAAAATCGGTTCAGCCGTTTTGGAGTCTATAGGTAACGGACACTCAAACACACACACACACAGACAAACTTCCATTTCTAGATAGATAGATAGATATTATCATTTCTAGATAGATAGATAGATAGATAGATAGATAGATAGATATTATCATTTCTAGATAGATAGATAGATAGATAGATAGATAGATATTATCATTTCTAGATAGATAGATAGATAGATAGATAGATAGATAGATAGATATTATCATTTCTAGATAGATAGATTAGATTAGATATACACGATTCTGAACTCTGTTTTTCAACGCTAGAATGCTCTTTTACCATAAACGACTGGTAATAATCTTTACTTATTCTGTATGGTTTTATAAGGTACTTACACCACCTTACCTCGGGACTAAACAGTTGCGAATGGCGCTCTCGATTCGTACTAGATATTAGGTGAATATCCTTAAGTTGGAAACCTTTTTTTCCCACACTCTAAATCCGTTTGCTATTGAAAGAATGGTGCAATACAATATTTACTACCCCCCACCACCACTTGTTTTCTTCGGTTGGCTTTATACCGTACTAAACTGAATCAATTTGTTGTTCCCCTACAGATATACCCCGAAGAGAAAACAGATGAGACAGGATCAACTTCACAAAGAAAACTTATCATGCCACGTAGATTAAGAACAACAATTTATGACTGTAATCGGAGTGACAATAATTCTTTTCATAAATATTTGATTCGCTCAAATAGGTTAACTCCCATGTTATACGATCTCTTTCTATTCGACCATTTACTCTGCAGTTTCTCCATTATAGAATAGATGAGTGTGTTTAGCCGTTAGTCATCGGGAAAAAGAAACGCCGTAAATACTTAAAAAAGAAAAGGATACCAGCGCAAATGTGCGACGAACCATTCGCGACTTTAAAACATCTACACCGAAGTGTCAAGATTTCTTTTAGCCGTCTATGTTTCCTTTGACACTAGTCTAATCATAAATGAGACAAGCCAACTTAGTGTGAACAAATTAAATAAAAATAAATCCCAGAACAATTTCCGTAATTGATTTATATTCATTCATTTCTCGACTGATAAGTTTATTTTACCAAATTCTGAAATTTAGATAATATACTTTGTTTTAGAATTTTTAATAATTTCACTCCGAGCAACGCAATGAAGCCACTAAGACACAGTGGGTTACTGAGTGCGAAAGAAAATAAAGAAAAAAACAGTAAGGATGTAGAACAATGAAACGATAGGAATTTTAGAAGATAAAAGACAAGTTTAACATTACATTTAAATTTTAGAGGGTCACGTCTGACAGTAAAGCAAGAAGAGAGAAGATAGTTCAACAAGCAATAAGTGTAAGAGAAGAAACTATTAGCACAGAACTTGCTGTTGCATCTAGCTATTTCATATTTAAAAAGATGAGACCTTGCCGCCAATCTAGTACTGCGCTTAAATTCATAAATTCGAGGTGCCATAGAAGAAAATTCATCAAAACAATTACCATGAACTTATTTATAGTAAAGACAAAACAATGCAACATTACGTAAGTGGGGAAAGTAACTGTGTTCAAGATGCCAGGTAAGGGCTAATGATATTGCAGATTCCTTGAATTTTATTAAGAATCTCTAAGTATATAGTAAGATCAACAGACTATATTCAAAGCATGGTCTAATGGTAGACTTACAAATATACAATATAGATTATGACGAAAAAAATTGTCTAGCGTGACACAGTAAGCACCAGTCAATATTTTTATTTTATTTTAGTGGCTATTTACTTTTAATTAAATAACTTACTACTATCTCCAGACGTAAACGAGAAACTCATATCCGAAAAATACGCAAAAGATCTCAAGAATTGATCAATACCTTTACTCTCTAGTTACATAGACTCCTGGAAAGTATGGCGTCACAGCTCTCTACAAAAGTAGGCGTTTCTATTGTGGTTCCCGTAGCAAGTAGCTGCTTATGAAGTGAAGTTGCTAACACCATGCCCGACCTAATTTGAACACAGGGTTTTCCTTTTTACTCGGCTGGTTGTCAACAAACGATAAGGAATCATGCTAATTAAACCATAGATTTGCGGGAGAAAAAATAGATTGATTCTTTTCCCAAGGTTCCCAACGGATTCGAACTCAGTTCTTTAATTTCTCATTCTGCGCCACTATTCATTATACCGCACATACACAATCTTTAACATTAACGTAAAAACTAGCCTACCAAGGGCAATGGCTCTTTAATATTCTTCAGCTGCTCCATCTTCGATATTTTTCATATTCATCCAGGTGTTTATTTCACTTTCCTAAAGAGCCTTCAAATTTCTGTTTTTAGGGTCCTCATCAGTGCGGATTGACAGATTTGTGTCAGAACTGGATCTCTGACATACCTAGACGATGCAATGGTTTTTGCCAAAGATTCGCTGTTCTGGACTAAGAAAAATCAGGCTGCCTTATACAACATGCGCAGTAAGATTCTTCAGTTTGCCTGTAAAATTGCAGCAAGGCCGCGCAATCGGTTCTCGTTATATCAAAAGTAATTTAGTCAGATATCGTATACTCAAGAGAAGGAACAATAATTCGCCAGGTTTCATTTATAAAGCTAGAATTCTGTTGAGTAAACACACACACACACACACACACACACATGTATGTATATATGTATGTATATATGCATGCATGTATGTATGTATTTGACAAATGGAAAAGGTTTCATTTTATTATTAAACATACACACAAAAACACAGGCATACTAATTTATTTTTGGGTCGACGAAGCCTAAAAGGACGAAACGCTTTATCAATTCTACTTTCAATATATATATATATATATATATATATATATATATATATATATATATATGAATACAGAATCCTGACAAAGTTTTAAAGCCATTAAACAAATAGAAGACCGTTTCCTTTAAACGAGATTTGATTAAACGTTTCGCAATTTTAGGCTTCATCAAATCCACAAACGAAATGAATGCGTGTCTGTGTATTTGGTTCTAAGTTTAATAATAAAAGGAAATCTTTTTCACCATTTCCATTTGTCAATTATATATGTGTGTGTGTGGTGGGGGATACTGAACAACATTCCAGCGAATTGTTGACTGACCACTACCAAAGGATTTGTGCGTAATGCTGCACTCAACCTTCATGTTGTTTGTAATTACATTCACTAACAAGGGCATCTTATACACCTTCGTCTATCCCTGTGATTGGGAAAGAAAAAACAACAAAATGAAAAAGAAATTTTTACATATGTTCCTTCACTCAGTGCGATATCTTGAGCTTTCAGAAGGGGTATAAAATACCCATGTCAACAAATGCAGTTACCAACGATCTGAGTATTGCATGTACCATTACATTGGTATTGAATGGTTAAGAGTGCGGCAAAATATATTATGACATAATGCTCTGCGATTTTGATATCGAGCTTCATATATATATATATATATATATATATATATATATATATATATATATATAATAAAATCGACTCTGTACGTATTCAAATCTTAAAATCTTACACAAGTAATTTTTTAGGACCACGAATAACCGGCAGAATCTAACTCCGTTATCGTCCGCCGCTATAAAGCTTTGGACAATGAGGGGAAAAAAGAAAACTGCGGAGCACCGACAATACATACAGTACTTCACAGCAAAGAAAAAAAACCCTCCAACGGAACGAACCACAAAGAAAGAAAAGTGCTCGATACTTGCGATTTTTTCTCGTATATATATATATATATATTTAATAGTCATCCGCAGACATATATATATATATATATATATATATATATATATATATATATATATATATATATATCCAAGTGAATAAGGAACGAAGAAAATATTAACAACGTTCCAAACATTAATTTAAAACAGTGCTCAATATAGACATAGAGCTATGAATATTTATTATAAATTATAATTTAGAACATGTACAAAGTGTTCATTTTGTTTCGACATTCAAAGGACAATGTCTCATCAGGATGTAAACGCTGTTTTTTGAAGGGAGATGGAAAATTAGCTTCCTTATATTGTTAACCTTTGTGTGCGAGGTAAAAATGATAGAGAAAATGAGAGATTAGAATTGGGCATTGTAAAATCTACATTGAACAAAAAGAGGAAAATAGGAGAGAAGGAGAGAGTTGGTTAAGGGACATGGTGGAAAAGTTCAGAGAAAGACGCCAGGTTTAACAGTAGAAAATAAAGTACAGCCATTTTATGACCTGGCTTTTGGGTTTAACAAAGAGGAAGAAGTAGGAAAATGTATAGGTCGAATGATTTCTTTTTCAAATCGCAAAGGTTGTGTATATATATATATATATATATATATATTTTAATTCAGATACTTCAATCCAAGGGAAAAAAGCAGGAAGGTAAATTCCAAAAAACCCGATCCTAATTAATATTAAAAATTTATTTTAATATTAAAAAATGATACAGGAAGAGAGCTCCATGTAATAAAATATTACAGAGCAAATATATATATTAAAAAAGGATTAATTCAAAGATGTTGAATGGCCATTTCGATATGACGATCCCCACGGGGAGCGACACATCACCTCAGCAACAGAAAAAAACCTTTCAGAAACTGGAGAAAAATTAGTCTACTTTTCCTATTAGGCTATCTGTTAATTTTTAGTTACTTCTCCCCTTTTTTTTGCAAACCCAGACGATGTCAATTTTTTTCTTTTCTTATTTATTTGATTTTATTCTATCCTTTTCTTTTTCTTTTTCCTTTTCTTTTTCTTTCCCTTTATTTTTATTTTTATTTTATTTTATTTTATTTTATTATTATTTATTTTTTAATTTCTTTGCAATCTATTTAAAAAGGAAAAGTAGACTAATTTTTCTCCAGTTTCTGAAAGGTTTTTTTCTGTTGCTGAGGTGATGTGTCGCTCCCCGTGGGGATCGTCATATCGAAATGGCCATTCAACATCTTTGAATTAATCCTTTTTTAATATATATATATATATATATATATATAGTTATAACTGTGTTATGAATTGTAGTCATCGACCACATGAAAGAAGGCAAGGGAGGGCCAAGTGCTACTTTTTCGCATATAAGCAAACTTATCCGAATGTCCTCACCATCTTTAAACATAATGTTTGTAATATTGTATACTTGAATAATTATGAGAAAGATGTGAATAATTAATTAAGTGTAAGAATTTCAGTTTCGTTCACGTATTAAACGATGGAACAAACAACCCTAGTCAAACAATCGTTGAAAGTTTATCTATCGCCTTAAAATTCAGCATATGCGGCACAAGGCTGAAGAAGTGGTAAGGCTAGTCAACATTGACTAATGTAAACTAATCAGATTCACAGCAATTAATCTATTACAATTCACTAGAAAAAAACTATAAAAAAAGCCTAGTGCCATTATATGAAGATTTCTTTTATATACAAATTGCCCAAATGATTTTTTTTATTTTTTCAAGATATTTCAAAATATATAGCGTTAGAAAATGAGGTGGGAAGAAACTAAAATATAACAACATATTAAAACTAAAATTAACAGATTAACGACAAAATAAGAGCGGCCTCTGTATTCTGCATAAGGATAGAGTCAAGAAGTCCACTCACTTCATAGAGTGGGAAGGATAAAAGTATATAGTGGAGAGGGAAAATCAGAAAATCCGGTCGAGATGAAAATAAATCCAGTCGAGATGAAAATAAATTTAGAAATCTCATGGATGGAAAGAAAATTGATTAACGGGAACAGGCCAGAAACGTCACTTACATTATGTTAAACAAAAAATCTATATTATCCAAGGAAAGGGTTCGTCAGGAAACCACCCCTTTATTTTAAAGGGAACTTTATATAAAAGAAAATCAAGGCTGGCTTTGTTCATTCGAAACCCAGCTCACCACTTTCACACAACTTTCACTGAAATCCGCCTGACAATAAACGGCCAAAGAATAGAACAAGATCGTGAGAAAAAAAGAGTTTGTATTGCAAGATTCCTTCCAATCACGGCTTATGGATATCACGTTGGATATAACGTTTCTCGCTCTGCTTCACAGAAGTTAAGCAACGTTGAGCCTGGTCAGTACTTAGATGGGTGACCGCTTGGGAATACCAGGTGCTGTAAGCGTTTAGTGACGGATGTGCGTTGTGGTGCATTGGATATCGGCTCCGAAAGAGAAATCCAGTTGAATATCCTGCATTCACTTCAGCACTGGTACCCTTGGGAAAAGTATTAATCCGTCTCTTCCCTCCAGTTATTGGTTAAATAACAGGGTAGGACTTGGGGACCCTGCTCTTAAAAACAAATCCCAATGAATCTTGATACTCGAAAAAAAATTATTACTAGACACAAAACTTATATAAAAAAAAACAAAACGATAATAAATTGTTGAAAGAAAAAGGTATTACCAGCAATAAATGAACCGCCGAGGTTGATATGCCATAAAACCAACCAACCCTTCATTCACGACGGTCAAATCACCATTCTTTCCACGGCTAGCACCATAAGAAACACCACTCGTCTCACCCCAAAATACGGAGCAACACTTTAACGCACGCGTATGTGAGACCGATAGAAACGAGATCTTCGGGATCCATGCGACCGTTAACTCGCTGAAAAAGTGTCCCAGAATGGATGCACATGAGAACAATAATAAACTGCGTGCAAAGCCTTTTCTCCTAAAACAAGCTCACGCCGATGACAGTCTGGCAAATTTGCCTTACGTCTACGTCATTGAGAGATATCACGTTCCAATTCAATCGCCAGGTAAACGAAAGCTCAGAGCTACTGAGGTAATTTGTGGCTGGCGCCCAAGACCCCAAAAAGTGCGACTCGGTCGTTGACAAGCCGAGTCACTCACAGAGAAGTTCCTTTGCGACCCCCTCCTTTATTCTCGATACAAGAGTTTCCAAGGTCGTGAAAGGTCAATGGACAAAATATTAGACTTCTAGGTTAATTGTCACTTTCTGAAGGAACTCGATTGATTCTGGAGCTTATGGCGACACTCAGGCAAAGAAACAGAACGAGTGATGGTAAAGCTACAAAAGGCGTCTCTAGCACCCCCTCCAAAATGGAATCCTTTGTCAATGCACGGTATAAGAAAGCCAAACATGAAGCGTGCTGATGACTCGCCAACTGTGGAATTTTCCCCACGCTCCACCGTGAAATAAACGGTAGAAAGTGG
Organism: Ascarosepion bandense; assembly: GCA_037127315.1. Lineage (NCBI taxonomy): Eukaryota > Metazoa > Mollusca > Cephalopoda > Sepiida > Sepiidae > Ascarosepion > Ascarosepion bandense. The sequence continues at coordinate 2,800,173 of JBBBDQ010001337.1, forward strand.
GTGGATTGCGAGCGATCGAGGGCCTTTCAGGGTGGGAGTACAGGTAACCAGTAAAGGATGCGTGGCACAAGCCAAGTACGTGGCACAACAGCCTTCAGAGCCAAGTTTGGACCGATGTCCCGACCTTTGTTTGTACCTCCGTCCATTTCTTCTCCAGTTGGAGACCGGGCCCGAACCACACTCTAATAATGCCGGTGAGTCCTTCAGTCAAACTAAAAGGCTCCGAAGAGCGCCGCCCTTCCAGACACCTAACGCATGACGTCAGGCTGTTAAACTTGGCCTCAACGACTTTTTTTTAACGTTCAAGCACCTGATGTACCGCAATGACACAGCATAGAATTGGATACTTCATCGGCTTACAATTTAAAACCAGGCTCGAGCACCACCAGGGACAGTGATTCCACGTAGGGCCGGACTAAACACCCTGTACTTCAGCCGGCGAAGGAGAGGCTCTAACAACAAAGAGTAAAAAAGAACGACAGTAAACAACCCTGACGAACCGACCGAGACAGCCAAAAAGCGCGTGAACACTTTCCGTTCACTTGTGCAACAGCACTGGGGAGTGATACAGGAAGCTGATCCACTTTCAGGACACGGATTTGAATATAGCGAACTGAGGAACAGCAGCCAGGTACTGTTGGTCGACGTTATCCAACGCCTAGGACTGATCCAAATTGATCAGCGCGGTTGATAGTCGTCTTTTATACCTTCTAGAATCCAGATGCAGGTTGCTCTAAATTGTTCGTCCCTTCACAGTAAAGATCTTTTTGGGTTCCAACAGAATCTAGGCAACTGAATGCAAATGCCCCGTCAAAACCTTACCCAAAATTTTCAACTTTGTGTTTAGCAAAGTTATGGGCATGCAATCATCTACATTCCGGTTACCAACCTTGACATTTAACAGCATGACCGGAGCCAGGTGTTGAACAGAACAGTCACAATCTGCACAAAGATGTGCAACAGTCTCAAGTACAATTCGTAAGGCAAATCATCAATTTCCGGAGACTTGCTACGGCAATATCAGCCCCATCCACAGCAGCGACATGGTCAAGGTTTACCCTCGCACCAAAGGTGAGTTTAATCAACACTTTGGCCTGCTAGTTCTGTACGATGAATAGTCAACAGAGCCTCTAGACAGCACACAAGTATCAATTTAAAAAAAAAAAAACTTCAGGATCGCGGTTACATTCACGTCAAAAGACAAGATATCTCGAAGTAGGCGGGCCGCCTTACACTGATCCCTCAAGCCCCTCACAACCTCACAATGAAACTGTTTAGCTAGCTTTGTAAATTGAATTCTTATACACGGAATGGATAGAAATTTCTCAGAACGCCGACGCATTGTTGCAGATATCCAGTGCCTACATCAGATGTAATTCATCTGTCCAGGACAATATCTCCGTCCCCAGTGCTCCTGATGAGATTGATTATCCTCCGTCGACTTCCAGTCAAAGGAGGTACATTTAAAAGACCTCAGGAAGGCCTTCCTCAGTGAGGAAAGTTAATTCTTGAAGCCCTGAGGGCTGCAATACCTATTTTGTCCCCTTAGGGGACTTTCATTTCTCTTTTCCTTTGAATGGGTTGAGGAAGGAGAAGTCAGAACCCTAAAAGGAGAAGTGGGGAGGCTTCTTTCCTTATATTGTGGTTTCTGTAGGTCAGTTCTTGCTGACAAAGTCCGGGTAGACCGGGTCTTCACTTTTTCCACGGCTTTCTAAACCTTACTAGGAGTAGGTGTTTTGTCTTTTATGGTTGTATTTCCCGTTTTATCTTCATCTTCCTCCCTCCTTTTCTTCAGCGAGGAGTTTCAAGAGAGGAGCAATTCCTCCGCTTGCTTCAATGAATCCGGCTCCTGTTGGCTTACTCATTCTAGTATTAGCTGTGGATGTTGCTGATTTTGTTGGGGCTGTTGTTCCAGCGGTTCCTGCTGCAGTGCTTATTTCTGTTGTTCCTGCTTCTATTGTTATCGTTGGATGTGGTGCCTATTTGGTTAGTGCTTCAGCTCTTTCAGTTGCTTTGTTGGTAGCTCCTGCTTCACAGGTAAGAGTATCCTGTTGTTGGTGGTGGTAGACGCGCTCCTTCCGTTGCTGATTTTTAGCTTGTTTTAGGCGATACAGCCTTTTCGATTGGATATCCTGGATGTGCTTTGCGGTGCAGTGGATATCGACTCAGAACGACAAATCAGAGAGTAGAGTCCGAATTCCAGTTGAATTCCTTGCATTCACCTACGCGCAAATACCCTTGGGAAAGATATTAATCTATCTCTTCCTTCCAGTTATGCGTTAAATAACAGAAGATGCCCTAAATGTACGAAAATTGAAACATTGAAACAAACTAAATTGCAAACATTGCCTAAAGAGGGGAAGCCATGTACAAGGTTCCACATTGACCACGCCCACATTAGAGATATTGGTTTATTTTTAATCTTAGCAAACTCATTCTTGGGCTGGTTAGAAGTAATTGAGAACAATATTTGCAAGAAACGGTGTCCCTAAGACTATGGTTACCTACAACGCACCGAAAGACTGCGATGAAAGTTCAGAGTCTTGGTTAAAAAATAGGATGTATACTGTATAAAACGCCCCCGTATCACCCACAATCGAATGGCATAGCAGAAAAGAAGGTCCAAAGATTAAAAATAGGAGTAAATGCGTTTTAACCCTTTAATAAGAATATAGTGGCTTATCTCCCTACTTTATTTTAAGCTTTGTCTATATTCTAATCCCTTGTCTATAGCCTCTTTTGGTAGTCATGACTTATCTCCCTCTAATCCTTCAAGTTACTTGTTTATCATAAGGAAACCTGACCCAGTGGATAGAGACGTTAGTTACTTCCTGTGACTTAACCTAAAGAGTTGTGAGTTCCATATCTGGCTGCAGCTATGGTGAACAAGTAACTTACAGGATTAAAGGGAGATAACTCATGGTGTGGCTGCCGGCCTTCTGGCTGGGGTCGCACAATGACCAAAAAAGACCAGTTATGACCAGTTTAGACCGGTTCTGAACCTATCCACTGCGGTGGATAGATAATATTTGACCAGTACCTGGGCGTACGCGCTCAGGTTCCCCACGTTAAAAAAGACCTTGTGTCACATCTCTCTCAAGTGGGGGAGAAGAGTAAATACCCTCATGAATACCAAAAGATGATCTACGCAAGGGATGAAGATCATATACACCAGTGATTATAATATAGGATTCGGTTCGAAATTTCTAGGACATGAAGAACGCCGGAGCGTACAACGGCCGAAGCGTCGTAAAAACGGCAACAGAGATGAGAACAATAATCCTAACAATGTAAATACTGTTACTTTTAAGCTATCGAACTGTTCTTCATGCAGATAAAAAGTAAAGCTCATCAGGTTTAATGGACAGGCAAATTAGAGCCCTAATAACCATATCATTCTCAACAGAAGAGAAAGTCTGGCACCAAAAATGATGCAGAACCAGAATGAACAAGATTCGTCGGAACTGAGTTATACGCGAAAAAAAGAGCAATCGATATTAGCACACTCTGACTAATTTAGATCCAGGTTCGAACCTGAAGATGTAAAAATGCAAAACAAGGAACACAAGACAGAGGATGGATAAACCAAAACGGAACAGAACATGAAAGTGGAAATTAGTTAACAGAGTTTATCACGCTAGAACCATTACAATTGAGTAGTGAGTTCGATCCTCACTGGGTGTCCCATACTTTCGTCCTCGTGCCACATCTAAGCTGCGCTTAAAAAATCTCCATGGGAACCTCGACGTGGTGTAATGTTTAGGAAGCTTATCTCGCTAGAACCATTACAATCGAGTAGTGAGTTCGATCCTCACTTGGTGTCTCATATTTTCGGCCTTGTGCCACATCTAAGTTCCGCTTAGAAAATCCCCTATGAAGGGAAGCTGTATTTAGATCGAGATCGCCATTGAACAGGATAGAAAAAAACAGAGGAACAATGCAGACAGTCCAGAATATTCAGAAGTGATAGAGAAACTAACTGTGTCAAAACTTTCGTGTTAAGGAAAGTTTAGCGTGGTATGCAAATGAGATACACGCATAAGTCGAGAGAACCTCAGGCATTATGGAAAGGAGAAATCACGTTACTTTCTACGAGATTTACACATCGCAACATTCGACATTACGTTATCAACAGTGATATCTTCCTTGTTGCGACTACTTTTATTACAAAAGACACAGACAAACGTTTATTATAGTTTTTATATTGTACATTCAGACTAGTATAATGTTCCGGCCCTTTTTGAGGGGGGCTCATACCGATGGGTTGCGGTTGAGAGTTCCACATGGTGGGGATACTGAGTCATTTTCGCCAAGGTACCACGACGGTTTGCAATACAAATGAACACTTTCATGAACAAAAGAGACTTGTTGAAAATGAAAGGATGTAAAAAGTAAAAAAAAAACAAAAAAAAAAACAATCGTAGCAAAAATGAATAATTTTCCAGAATAGAATCCCAGGAAGATACTTTCCCAACCACTACAACCGATACGTGTCCACATAAACTGTGACCCGGCCTATCACGTTGAATACTTCGGTTCTTGCTCAATCACCGAAATTAAGCAACGCTGAACCTGGTCAGTACTTAGATGGGTAACCGCTTGGGAATACCAGGTGCTGTAAGCGTATAGTGACGGATGTGCGTTGTGGTGCAGTGGATATCGGCTCCGAAAGAGAAATCGGTGAGTCGAGTTAGAATTCCAGTTGAATACCGTGCATTCACTTAAGCACTGGTACCCTAGGGAAAGGTATTAATCCGTCCCTTCCCTCCAGTTATGGGTTAAATAACAAGGGTAGAACTTGTGGACCCTGCCCTTAAAAACAAATCCCAATTAGTCTTGATACACGAAAAGAAAAATGTTGTAAAAATAAAATAACCTTATCCGAAAATCATTGGTTATGACCTTAAATGATCCCATTAGGATTGATAGGTCGTTAAACCACGAAACAAAACAAACAAAAACTTTATCTCTTACTCTAACCGTTGAAACAAAAACCGTCATTAGTAATCCACAATCTTAAGTACTCTTGAACCTTGTATCTTTTTTAAATCTGTATCGACCATGCAAAGCAGTAAAGCCACTAAAACACAAGGGGTTACAGGGTATGAAAGAATTAGGTGCAGATACATTAATAATGTATCTGCACCAAAGAAGGTCCAAAGATTAAAAATAGGAGTAAATGCGTTTTAACCCTTTAATAAGTATATAGTGGCTTATCTCCCTACTTTATTTTAAGCTTTGTCTATATTCTAATCCCTTGTCTATAGCCTCTTTTGGTAGTCATGACTTATCTCCCTCTAATCCTTCAAGTTACTTGTTTATCATAAGGAAACCTGACCCAGTGGATAGAGACGTTAGTTACTTCCTGTGACTTAACCTAAAGAGTTGTGAGTTCCATATCTGGCTGCAGCTATGGTGAACAAGTAACTTACAGGATTAAAGGGAGATAACTCATGGTGTGGAAAAGAAAAAATAATCACGATGATAGTAGATAGCTATTGCTATTGCATCAAAATTGCTGAAAAGCATGAAGCCTGAAGGGACTTCCACGAGCGAGAAGTGCAGGAAAATAAACTTTTAACATAGAACCTACGGCTACATCGAGCCAGCTTAACTGTAAATTGATGAGAATCCCGACACCAGCATAGTACTGTGCTTTAATCCAAAAAGTCTAGGAACCATAGCAAAGAGCTCATTTGAACAATTACCATGAAATTATTTATAGAAAAGAAACAGAGAAGCAACCCTACGGCGATGTAAAGTGACTGAAGCCGAGCCACCAGATCAGGACCAATAATATTGCTGATTCTTCCTTGGATCTTATCAAGTAGCTCAAGATAAATAGCAGTGGCACCGGACCATATGTAGCAGCAATATTCAGAGACGAAAGGCAGACTTACAGTTATGAAAGATGTCTCGCTCTACACAGTGAACTGACTTTCTTAGCAGCTGGCCAAACAATGGTTTCAATTTAGTTTTTCAACTTCTTGACAGCTGAAGGCATTAGCATCACCCATACTGATGGAAGACAGCGAGGGGGTCTCTAAAATGATAAATGGAGAGAAGATTGTTTTTAGAGCAAGCAAACCCTTACCCCAGTTAACAATGGTTTTGTTGTACTTTTAGACATTGGTTGCTATTTACACCTTACCGGACTCATCAGCCTTACTATCGAGGAGGATGCAAACTAAAATATGTGTGTGTGTGTGTGTGTGTGTGTGTGTGTGTGTGTGTGTGTGTGTGTGTGTGTGTGTGTGTGTGTGTTGGGAGCAAATATCTAAGTATATTCAAATGAAGTCGAATGAAAATTAATGTGTCGAATCTAATTCCTAGGCACAAAAATATCCTTAACATGACCTTTTAAGAGGTTAAATATTGACGCATTATTATATGACTGTATCGTTCAGTTGAACAACATTAACTTAGTATATAATTTGTTGCTATAAAGACAAAGCCTGTGAGAATGGCCGATACTATGAAATGCCAACGAGATATCATTTCTGATAGTGGAGTCTTTACGGTCACCAAAAGCGATATTAAACGTCACTTCAAGTACCATTATTATGTCTTAAAGAGATATTTCCGTTCTTTAATGTGATAGTACAAATCATTAAAAGCAATAATGACTAATATTGCCATCGGTTAACGGCAGGCGTCGGCACTGCTTGATTAAAACATAGCAAATATTAAGGCCTTTCAGGTTATTCAGCTATTAAATCAAAATGCATCCTATTTTTGATATGGCTAGATTAGACAGCTTTGTGCTTGTTGTGAAAGTCCTCGATTAATGAACGTACAAGAGTCATAAATTGCTTCTACTTCAGCAGAACAATTGTTTGCAAGTTTCATCCGTTATCAAGTAAATTAGATCTTGTCTGCACTAGACTTGTGATCATGTCCCAGTCTCAGGGAATTATGGAGGCTAATAGTTGGCGATATAATCCCTGTTGCAGACGCCTACTTAAGTACATTTGCTTCTTTAACACTTTTCCTTTCTAAATATCATATTGCTCTGGATAACATCCACTGAACTCTCTATACAGATACTTAATATTTTATATTAAGTTCATCTTGTTGGAATAACCTCGCCGATTACAGACTGGACATCTATACCAATATATATATACAGATGTTCAGTCTGTAATATGCATAATATATTAGATGATCCATCTAAATTTACAGTTATCGGTCCAGCCGATACTCACGATAACACCGGCAAAATAGAAGCCAAACTTCAACGTTGGCTGTTGTCCAAGTATAAGGACAAATTAATTTCTAAGGACATCTATAGTAGGATCAGACCCGTGGGCTCGCAACGCCCTAGAATGTATGGCCTTCCAAAAGTTCATAAAGACTGAGTCCCACTCAGACCTATTTTGTCTATGATGGGCTCCGCACAACATGAGTTGGCTAAGTGGTTGGCTGAGATTCTCCAACCTGTGTCTCTTGCTCTGTCTGCGTACAATGTCATCGACTCCTTCAGATTTTCTAGTTTCATTAGAAACTTAGATTTTTCATCTAGGGATAAATTTATGATCTCCTTTGACATTGTCAGTTTGTACACAAATATTCCATTAAATGATACTATTAACATTTGTGTAGACATGTTATATAGAGGGAGTTTAGGTGCCGCGGCAATTCCCGAGGAGTTATTCCTGGAATGTATGCGATTGGCAACTGAGGGGGTCGAATTTATCTTTGACGGGACAATGTTTGCGCAGACGGACGGTGTTGCTATGGGTAGTTCTTTGGGTCCTGTCCTTGCGAATATTTTTGTGGGATTTTATGAGCGTCTGCTAAGAGGGTAGCTGAACCTTTGATATATCAACGATATGTTGATGATACCTTCTCTTTATTTGACAGTGCCATTGAGGCTGAACATTTTTTAGTTCAGTTGAATTCTTTACATCCTTCCCTTCAGTTTACCATGGAGATTGAAAGGGACGGATGTCTCCCATTTTTAGATGTCCTTGTTCAGCGGCGGGACGGTGCTTTCGTGACTTCTGTTTTTCGCAAACCAACTTTCACTGGCTTGTATACTAATTGGAAATCGTTTGTCCCTAAGTCTCGTAAACTAGGTCTGTTCACCGTGCCTTGAATATTTGTTCTCCTGAATGTTTAGAAAGCGAATTAATTCGCTTGCAGGAGATATTCGAAGGCAACGGGTCCCCGGTAAATGTGGAGAAACGGGTAAATGATCGCAAGATCAAACATTATAAAGAACCTAAGGTTGAAGGACCTAGCCGTTGTCCCTTGTATCTGAAAATACCCTGGCTTGGTAGAAGATGTCAAACTGTAGCCGACAGAGTTTCGGCATGTGTTTCGTCCTGTTATTTTGCGGTGCAGTTACGTGTTGTTTTTCAGACTAGACCTGTGTTTCCTTCCTTCAGTAAAGATAGGTTGTCCTATTTTCGAAAAAGTTCCATTGTTTATAAATTTAAATGCTGTTGTGATGCGGCATACATAGGACGTACCGATCTGAGGTTGGAGACGCGGGTTTCACAACACGTCCCCGCTAATATACGTTCCAGTGGCTCTCTCAGACCTATAAGAACAACACAATCTGTTCTGGATTCAGCTATTGACCGACATCTTTTGAACAATCAAGTGTGTGCCTCGGCATATGAGGACAGCTGGTTTACTGTCTTGCACAGCGCTCGGTCTACACATCATCTTCGTATTTTGGAAGCAATTTGCTTGAAAATTTAACAGCCGAGCCTGTGCAGACAGAAAGAACGGTTTTTACGATCCTTACAATTGCTGGTGATTCTGTGAGTGCAACATTTTTTCACTTTTAAACACTCTTGTGGAATGACATGTGTACACCCCCCTTACATTTTATGTGTTTTTTTTCAATGAATTTATTTTTAAACGAGTTCCATCATCTCCCAGCATTGTAAGTAATTTATTTTGCCTTGTCCTTTTCCTTAATTCCCTTAAAATTAAAGCCAACGAGAACCCTTGATAAGAGTTGGCCGAAAGGTTCCTCGGGTTTAAATAATATGACGTCTGTTCTTTATATATATATTGTATCGAGGCAGCAAATAATTTTCTAAACATATACTGTTACATATAACAGAAAATGAATGTCTATTATGTTTAATCCTGAGCCGTTCTAAACGTCGTATTTTGGCTTTAATTTCAGTTGAAAACAAAGACAAAAATTCTCCAAAATTTGGATAATTTCTTATTAATTTGGTTCTAAGCTTTTGGCTCACATGAGCCATCTTCAGAGAGGTTATTAAGACGGTAACACAAGTAACCTTCAGATATTGGAGGCCATGTACATTAAATCCAAACAACCCACACTTAATAAAATCACGTTTAAATCTGGCCATAACACATTACATTGCATTTGAATACATGGTTATGTTGTCATTTTGCGCTATCACGCGGTGTGACGTCATAGAACCGCATTGCAAATTTGCGAACTGCGTTTGTTATTTTTGGTAACTATTGTCATTGCCTAGCAGAGTTTTATGTTAACACAAAATAAAATCGTCGGTGATGGTGGATCTTATTGTGTTACCGTCTTAATAACCTCTCTGATATCTTCCCTTTTTTTTCTTTCTCTCGCTGAAACCAAGTAGCGTCTCTGATATGCCTTTTCTGTCTTTCTACGCGATCAAAACGGAATAGTTCATTATTTATAAGTTATTGGCAAGGAGTAATGGTCGGGCTAAATAATGGAGGGGCACTAAATAATTGGGGGGCAGGGTTAGGGGAGATATAATAAAATTACTCCAGGCGAAATAGACTCGTCTGGGTTCCTCTTCGCCAGAAAGCACAGAGTCCGAAAAAATCAGAATTATTTTTTTTTGTATCCGTAATTATTAAAATAATGACCAGCATTCATATTTATAATTGCTATGGGCCTCCATCGAAGTTGTTTAACTGGGAGGATCGTTTCTCTTAGCGCAATAAACCGAAGAGTCTTAATAAAGATGGACTGGGAATCAGGATCGTTTCTCGAATCGCAATAAAACGGAGGGTCTTAATAAACTTGGATTCGGGATCAGGATCTTTACTCAAATCCTAAAAAAACAAAGGGTTGTAATAAAAGAAAGGGTAATCATTACAGGGGTAAAAATGTCTTTGCTAAAGCGAACAAAATTATACAATACAAAGCAAAAGCAACAACAGTTTCATTATAAGACATTTTTGGCACTCTCTTGGTGTGACTCAGGAGTTTTAAGAAGTAAAAGCAAAGCAGATATTGGAAGCCATTTTCAATCTCTGATGGGAAGAGATCTCGTGACTCAGGTAATTAAGCAAAAAGAGACACAGGAGACAGAAGATATACATGAACAAATAAGCTTGAAAGACAAAGACAAAAGTAGTATTTTGGAGAAAGAAAGAAAACAAAGCAGAATGAGAAAGAGAGAAGAAATCAAAAGAAACAATGAACAAAAAAGTTGATGAAAAAAGAAAGAGAGACAAATAAGGATGTAGACAGAATCCATAACTGAATAAAATGGCAAAAGAAAAAAATCATGGGAAGAAAAAAGGCCCGTCCCAAACAATCCTGCACATGTACAAGTCTACCATCCGCCTCTGCATTGAGTATTACTGCCATATCTGGTCCAGTGCTCCTGCTATCCACTTAGGTATCCTTGACCGAATCCAACACAGAATCTGTAATGTGATCAATCCCGACTTGGGAGCTAGAATACAGTCGCTTTCTCACCGACGCAGTTGGCTTCCCTGTGTCTCTTCTACAAATACTTTCATGACTTCTGCTCTGATGAACTTAGCTCACTGGTATCCCCTATATACGAATTTCCTCAAGCCACAAGATTAGCAACTAGGTCCCACCCTTTTACTGTGAAACCAATAAATTGTAAACACAAATTCTACTCCAGCAGCTTCTTTCTCGCACTTCCTACCTATGGAATTCTCTTCCGCGTACTTGCTTTCCTGACAGTTACAATCTCCAAGAATTTAAATGTAAAGTCAATATCATCTCCTGTCTCACTAACTTACATCCTCTCTCTGATGCTTTTTCTTCATCCACCTCACTCACATCAGTGATCTCTTCCTTCTCCTACTCTCTTCCTGACACCCCCGACATCCTCTCACTCCTTCTCATAACATTCCTCCTAAGTAACCCCCTGCACAACAGTGGCAGTGAAATGCCTTACTTGGGGTGACACGATTATAAAAAAAAAAAAAATTAATAAACGGGAGTGACATTCATAAACACATCTAAGTCGAAATGTTTTCTCAAAATAAACAAACGTCCCTCAATTTTATTAGTTAATTACGTTAAAGTTAATAATGGAAAGTTCTGTTTATATTTTGAAAAATAGATGCAGCGTCAAGAATAGCATGTAAACTTTTGGCTTATTAACATTAATGCTATCGACAGAAAATTTTCCATGCTAATGTAATCATTAATAGGTCCGTGAGTAGTCAATGGCCCAGGAGACAGGCTACATTTACGTACAATTGTTTCAAACGTCCATTATTTTCCCGTGGTTTACAGGTGAACTCAGCCCAAGAGTATTACGCTTCTCCCAGACACTGAGCTACCATAAAAGAAATCTATATTAGGGGAACACGGTTATAAAATTTAGAAGTGGTTGTAGAAAATTCAGGAAGGCGGATGTAATGGCTCTAAAGTTTTGCGTTACATCATAGATTCTCTGTTTTCCTTGTCTTTAGAGCAACGGAATTTCTCTCGGGTCATCTCTGGGATTGGAATTCCGTCGCTTGGGAAACAGCCATTGATTGCATAATTACATATTCTTGGATGACTGAGTTCAAAGTTAAAGTAATTCTGAATATTTATTCGCACAGGGCTCAAGGCAAAAATACTCTTCTGAAACAACTGAAGAGGAATTTACTTTTAAATAATATACTAGAAAAATGAATTTTAGGGGTCAATTTCAGAAAACAAATATATACTGTGTGTGTGTGTATGTTTAGGCAGCAATCTTTCTTTTATGCAAGTTTCATTAAAAATGACAGACAAGTTGATGTGATTAATTTTTATATATAACTTATCATATGATTTATAATTTCTTTTTTCAGTACGTGCATTTTATAAAAAATTTCAGAAGGTTTAATTTATCCAAGCGCTTTCGGCTATCCTTTTAGCCATTATCAAAGATGAATTTTATTTTACTCTTAACTGAATATATAGATTGTCTCATGTATGTACGTAGAGTTATTTTCTAAACACGATCAACATATTTTGGCCGTGTTCCTAGTAGCTATTGTTGAGTGTTGGCTTTTTTTTTTAATAATGCTTCAATTATTTTTAAATTTTTTACATGTGAATGATGCTGTTATATTTGTATTATCAACGAGTACATTACAAATAGCG
>JBBBDQ010001337.1:2815000-2832500 GCA_037127315.1 Ascarosepion bandense
TTTGTTTTTGCTGGTACTTGAGTGCGTATATATATGGGTGCGCGTTCGTAGTTGCATATATGTATCTTCGTACGTGGGCATATATGGGTATACGCATGTGTGTATGAAGGAAATTATGCACGCATTTACGTGTGTATATGAGGGATGGGTGTGCAAAGATAGGTTCCTCTTAGTACTAAATGTATACGGCATTATTATTTTTGCTTAAATCAAAGTGTAAAATTTTACCTCTCTCTCTCTCTCTCTCTCCTCTGCCTCCCTCTAGAGCTTTCTCTTCACTGAAATCTTTTTCTTGTATTAACAATAACTACAAAATTGATTTTTTAGTCAAATTTAAATGAATTTGTTTTTTTTTTAAACTTTGTTTAAAGCTATGATTTCTGAATAAGTTCCGAAATTATTCTAAACATAAAGGGCTTGTAGTAAAAATTACTCGCAATACTTTTCTGGGGAAAAAATTTTTCTGTCGAAAAATATTACAAACAATACATTTTTGAAGGAAAATTATTACCAGCAATACATTTCTGATGATAATTAATTCCAGCCATACATTACTGTTAAATATTACCGATAATACACTTTTAGAGAAAAAATATTACGAGCACAATATTTTAAACGAGAAAACCTTAATATTAATACATTTGTAAAAAGGAAAAAAATACAAGTTAAAACAAATAAATCTAAATAGAATAATGAGGTTCCTTTAAACTAAAGATGTAAAGTTCTATTTCTCCCTCCCTCCTTCCCTTCCTTTCTTCTCTTTTCTCTACCACTCCTTCTTTCTCGTCTCACCCACCCGCTACCCTCCAACTTTCTCCGACACTGATCGCTGGGCGTACATCTTTAAGGACAAAAAATACAAGTTAAAACAAATAAATCTAAATAGAATAATGAGGTTCCTTTAAATTAAGGATGTAAAGCTCTATTTCTCCCTCTATCCTGTCTTTCCTTTCTTCTCTTTTCTTTATCACTCCCTCTTTCTCGTCTGACCCACCCGCTTCCCTCGAACTTTCGTCGACACTGACCGATGATTATGTAGGAATGTCTGTGGGTTCGACAAACGGATGGATTGTTCTTATTTTCTTTTTTAGAGGAGCGACAGTTATATTCTTATCATCTTATGAGTTTTTATTTTGTTCTTTATTTTTTTATTCGCCGGATTAGGTCTTTGTGAATCCCATTCATGTGGAATCCTTCGTTGAATAAAGACGGAAGCTGAAGATGGCTCGCCTGAAATAGGCTTATACTTCCGAATTACCATGAAATAACTGGTCTGTCTTAATTTTTCTTATATTTGCTCTATATGTATTTATATGCATATATGTTTAGAGCTCTCGTAGAGAGTTATCCTACCATTATATGTAAAGGATATTTCTTTGGATTCTTCTATGTCCACAGGGCATGTTAATATATATATATATATATATATATATATATATATATATATATATATGTGTGTGTGTGTGTGTGTGTGTGTGTGTGTGTGTGTGTGTGTGTGTGTGTAAGTAAAGAATACCTGCAGAGCCAGACGGACCTACCTAGGTTTCACCTAAACGGATCGTCAGGAAAAGCTGGCTAACGAGGAAAGAAACAAACGACATGTATAAAGGAAATTCAATCAACCCACGTGACCAAGAAAGAAGACACCAAACACAAATAGGGGAGAACATTATTATAGAAAACTAATTTAGTTTTTAGTTTCATATATTTTAAATTTTTTTTTAAAGATTAGTAAATGCAAAGACGAAAACAAAAAACGAAAACCAAAAATGATACAAACCTACCATAAGCAAACTTAATCCAAAAGCCAAGGCTTTCTATGCCTACATTTATTTAATATTTCAGTTTTGGAATTCAATAAATTATTGGTTTGTTTGTAGGAAGCTACAGCAAATTTTCCTCTGCATACAACCTACAAAATTTCTGGCGGGCTTTATATTTAGCACGTCTCTTTAATACTTCCCATTTCAAAATAGGGTCTATATTAAGCTCTTGTTTAATGGACCAAACGTAAGTGGATAGAGTAGTGCTATGTTTATACTTTTCATTATTAAAACTACTAGCATGGTTGTAATATCTTTTTTTGAAAATATCTTGGGTATCACCTAAGTATATTTTAGGTTCAGTGTCCTCAGCGTTTTTATAAATTTTAACACGATAGACGACGCATTCTTGCTGACATTTACCCTGAAAGGAACAATTATTCTTAATCCTACAATTACAACTACTTATGCCAGTACGCGTATCATCTCTGACTTTTTCTCGTTTAATCCACTAATAATTTTCTCCAATTGGACATACAGCAATAACTAAGTTTTACGTTATTTTGTTAAATATTTTATACAACTTATTATCTTTACCAAAATTTTGCTCTAATAAATTGAAATTTTTTTACCGATTTTGGTTTTTACCGCTAAATTAAAGGGAGGATTAAACCATAAAATATTCCTACCTCTATTCTTATAGTTTGTTTCTCTTAGTGCCCGTATATACTAATATATCTCTATGACCACTTTTAATAAGTGCATCTTGGTACCCTTTTTTTATGATTATTGAAGATATCTTTACTAGACGAACTGTTTAATAGTCTATAAGAAATACTTTTAGCAATACCCCGCATAATGTGTGCGGGGTGATTAAATTTAGTGTTTACTTATTGCAGATTTTGGTTTTCTTTCATGTATGGCGGGTATGGATCCATTCAAAAGATTTAGCGTGATGTCTAAATAATTCACCACTTTAAATTGATTTCAACATCCAAATCCAAACCGTATTTTTGAAGTTTTTTTGCGTATATTGTCACATTTTTGGGAGTTACTGTTATCGATTATGATTAATCCATCATTACGGTATAACCCGTGGTTGTTAAAATCTATGTACTTATTAAGCTTATACAGCAATAAGCACCCTATTAATTCTGCTACCACGGCCCCATCATATGCTCCCATGGGGTTGTCAAAGTTAAGTCAACCTTTTTTATCCATAATATGTTGTGGTATAATAGCGTCTTTCAGCAATGCCTAATAACGGTTTTTTTTATCAGAAATTTTGCTAAATTCCTTAGCAAAACTAATGGTCTCGTTGAAAGTTTTTTTTCTGAAATAGATGCTTAATACTCTTTAATATCATATTTAATGATTGAGCAATGTTCATTTTTGATCGTAATTTTTAAACCGTTCGATAAAATCCTTAGTGGATTGCCACTGATTTATATTAGTAAACATTCTTAGTGACTTGCATACCTTCTGCAAGATTAACTTACTTATTTTACCTAACTCTTTTTTAGTAGGTTTCAGTAATCTATGTTCAGGGTTATTTGGAAAATTACTTTTATGATCTTTTACTGTTATGAAACAAGGTTTCAAATTTAATTTCTTCACACGATTTTATAACTCAAATTTGCCGATTAAAATACTAGCTTCTTGTGTAATTTTAGTCTCTATATCAGTAGGAGCTTTTTTAATAGTGTTTAATAACTTCTTTGTGTAACGCTTTTTATAATTGTTAGGGCTTATTTGATTTAAGTATTTAGATTTATCTGCTTTAACATAAATTTTTCTACTCCTCTTGTAGTAGGACAAGAACACTTTTATCTTTTATGAGACATCAAAATAAAGTTAGAAATCACCCCTGTACTAACACTTTTGCACACTACCGGTAGTATTAAGACAGGGGTCATTTTTCTAAAAACCTCACTGAAATTCAAATACAGGTAGAAAAGCCAAGTAAATTGCTAATAAATATTGATTATTTAAAACTAGGTGTAAAAGAAATGTATTAAAAAGAAGTTATATTTAATTTTTCTGAATTTCTATTGAACAAGTTGTTTTGAAACAACTCATTATTCTATCATCCTTGGATATGACTGACTTTTTCTTTTTCCCCCCCTCTCGAATTGATAAATCTAATGGTACTTCGCAAGAGGCACTTTGGGAACAGATACAAGCTGCTTGGCAGGAGATACCATTAGATACATTGAAGAAGCTTGCGATATCAATGCCTGACAGAATGAAAGCTGTGATCAAAGCAAAAGGATGTTATACTAAATATTAAATCTATTTCGTAACAAATATTTTTCTTGTTAAAACATTTGTTGAGTAAATCAAATAAAGTTCCTTCAAATAAATTGTTTATTTTCTGTCAATATGCCCCATAAAAGATAAAATGGTTCTTGTTCTAATACTTTTGCACAGTACTGTATATATATATATATATATATATATATATATATATATATATATTTGTGTGTGTGTGTGTGTGTGTGTGTGTGTGTGTGTGTGTTATACATTAGGTAACAGTAATTCCTTAATGGAGTTTTAATTAAAAACTAACGATTATATATGAGTATGTTTTATATTAGTTTCTGATCATCTATTTTTATGAATATAAGTGCGAATATCAGCTTTAATAGACAAATGTTTTGTTTACAAACTGTGTGTGTGTGTGTGTGTGTGTGTGTGTGTGTGTGTGTGTGTGTGTGTGTGTGTGTGCATTTTATTTATTTATGTGTGCATGTTTGAAGAATGTATCACGCTTTACGGCGATTTAAGGTGATTCAGAGACTTCTGTAAAAATTCCAAGATCAAATGAAAATTAATGTATTCAATATCTAGCATATTTATTTTAAAGAAATATTTGCATTTAATATGCCCTTCATCTTCTTGAATGTGAAGGATCAAATGCCTTTGAAGTTCAAAGAAAACGTTCCGCAGTCGCTTTGTGATTATAGGACTGGTGCTTACCTTTGTTTGCCGCCATTGAATGTGTTTTGGAGAAAGGGCATTACTTAGAACAGTTCTTGCTTAATTGTAATCAAAGAACAATGATCTACGGCGACAAACCTTGGGAGGAAATGCTGTTTTTAATCTAAAAATTTAAAAGAGATTTTTTTTTTAATTTGAAAAAAATAGAGAATAATGTTAATTTACAAAATTAAAACAAAATTTAACTGCCAAAAATATATTAAACGAAATACAAATTGCTGCTAACTGATGGGTTCGATTTTCACGGTGCACTATATAATTCAAGTGTTATGCAAAACAAATGTAAGGGCGCCTGGACTTTAGATAAAGTCTACCTATTTGTGCATTTTTATTGCTTAGTCATTTCGATTCATACTAAGTGCCCCATACTTGTGAACTTATGTCATAAATAAATTCAATGTTGTAAATAACAAATTGAGGGCATTGACAAGGATGAATGGTTTTGGCTAGGTGTCCTTTAATACCAAATAGTTTGTTCCTCCCTGGGAGCCTACAAGTGAAACTTTGCATCAAGACTAAATTTAGTTTAGTAAACAGCTAAAAGTGAATTGTATTTTCACACTCACTGGATACCCGATACAAAAACCCCTGATTAATGAATAACATCACCTCAAAGTTTCTTTAGCACACCTGCATAATAGTAATGGTTAGTGAGTCAGAATGGATGCAATTTTTAACTAAGTAGTGAGATTGTAGTGCAGTGGATATCGATTCAGAACGACAAATCGGCGTGCAGAGTTCGAATTCCAGTTAATTCACTTGCACACAAATACCCTTGGGAAAGGTATTAAATCGTCTCTTCCCTCCAGTTTTGGGTTATATAATTGGACAGATTGGGTTCTATAGCCTTGGCTGGCAAGCAGTCTCCTGTAGAATGCAATGGCAAACTACTGCAGGATAATCTTCTGCCCAGTCAATCACGTATGGCACTTAACTGACTGACTATGAGATCGACTGGGTTTATGACAAAAAAAGTAAAATATTGTTGTGATGTGGGTCTGGCAAGACAAAACTCTTAACTCGACCTTGTCAGTGGTGATGGTATAGTATTCAATGCTCAGCTAGATAAGTCACGAAAATTATATTAACTTCTTCCTCTAACAATTACCCAGAATTACTTTTCATAAATGAATCAGTCCTTTCATTTTAGTAAGGAGGGTAATTGGCTCTTACAACAACATATCAACACCCATATAAATTTTAGCATGCTAAGAGAATACGAGAATTTTACTATTGGCGAGCATAATTTCAATGACATATGCTACGAAGATTGCACACTGTTGACTGCAGTTATAGAAAGAAAACAGAAAAAAAATTATTCTTCTTCATATACCGTGTCATTTCAGGACGTAGACGATCATAGACTTCCACTTGGCTCTGTCTCTTGTCGCTGTCAGTATTTTCCTCTCCTTATCTCTCCCAAACACTACTCCGCCATCCATTTGAACAGACCTATCAAATATGTCTTGCGCTGCTTTCCCTGTCTCTCTTACCTTCTATCCGTCCTGTGAGTATTAAATTCTCCAGGCCCTATTTATCATTACATGTCACAGGAACCACACCTGTTAAGTATTTTTTTTAATCGTATCACCCCAAGCAAGGCGGTAATGCCACTAAAGCGCAGGGGGCTACGTAAGAATGAAAACATTGGAAAAGAGAAAGCCGGGATTGGAAAAGAGAAAGCCGGAATTGGAAAAGAGAAAGCGGAAACCACATCCTAAACAGGGAACAAGGTATGAGCCTCTACACCTATTCAATATACGTGGGTGGAGTGTGAACCAGGCGATAGTTTAGTCTATCTACTCCAATTGAGGGGAAAAAAAGAAAAAAAGAACAGAGTGAAAAGATTGGAAAAAAGAAAGCCGGAAACCACATCCTAAACAGGGAACAAGGTATGAGCCTCTACACCTGTTCAATAGACGCGGGTGGAGTGTGAACCGGGCGATAGTTTAGTCTATCTACTCCACTTAATATTTTATTTTACATTTTACACTTATTTAATCTTATGACATTTCAATAAAAAAATGTTTTAGTGCTTAATATTCATATTAATTTTAAGAACAACACCAAGGAGAATTTAAATCCGACTCTTTTTTTGGTCAAACAGAGCCTACCATAAAATAAAAATGTAATCAAACTGAGACATTAATTAGAAAAGATTTTAATTGCTTTTATGATTAAGATATATTATGAACTTTACTGTCTCAAAGAAATATTTCTTTTCAAAAACTAATGAATTTTTATAATTGTTTTAACATTTTAATTAGAATAATTTAAACTTTTAGATCTTTTAAAACTTAATTTGTAGCAGTCAAGTTATATTGTTATTAAATAAAAACTATATTTACTAATCATACATGAAAAAGCTTGCTACAATTCAACCCCACCCAGTATTAAAAAAAAAGTTTGACATTTTTATGCATGTAATGTGTTTCAAAAACATTAATTTTCATGCACAACATTATCAGAAAATAAGGTACCTATAGAAAATTCAAAATACTTTGGCAATTTTCTAACATTTCTTCAATAAGTCTTTACAAGCAAAACTATAAAAGCCAATGGAATAGGTCCTAAACCAGAGTACCTCAAATTCAACAAAATATTAGATAATAAGTGGGCCTATGCCGAAACCATCGAATGGGTCTTTTTTCTCGTTTGCATCCTCTCAAACACCTCATTGTTGCTCACGTGCTCTGTCCATGGTCATCCTCAAAATAGCTTCTGTGAAACCACATTTCAGCTGCCTCAATCTTCTCCTTAAACCTATTAAACAATAAAATATAAAGAGAAGCGAAATGATCATGTGACCGAAGTGAGAATATGAAATATGAGAGTGACAAAATTGGCATGAGACTTAGGAGATCAATCTCCAGGTTGCTGCTAAAAGGAATAAAGATGAAATCCACTGAACAGTCAGGTTAAAGAATCATTTGACTGAATGTGGTACCTAAATCCGGAGTCTCATCGGAAATGCAACAGTTTTTTCCCCCAAACCTAAAGAAATATTAAGGAAAAAGTAAAATCGTGTCAGAAACAAAAAAATACTACTTAACTGTTATGTAATACTAGTGGGCCCATTCCATAAAAAATGACGCTGCCTCGCTATTTTCTCCCTAATGAACTGAGCCGACGCTGCCTCGTTATTGTTAATCTCTCCATGGGTGTGACAAGATATATTTGTTATGGATTCCGGGTGAGGAACCGCACAAAATAATGAACCACAAAACAGATATTTGAGATAGAAAAACAGGTTATATTAAACGTAAACTTACAACTGGAAGGCAGTTTAGTAATCCAGGAATACAATTAGTTAGGAATATATGTATACAAGTCTTTGAAGTGAAGCCATGCTGGAATTATTATGTCCGTGTCATACTATTCTGGCTGAGTGGAGCTCAGAGCTACTATGACTACTGACGCGGTATTCTCTGTGTAACTTCGGTATCGTTCGGTAACTTACGGATCAGTCACTGTTCACATCCGGTACTCTCACCGATCTGACTATGGCAGTAGTATATGTATACTCAAGTCGAGTCCATTATCATAGAGAAAGGGGAGATCCATCAACAATATTAAACCCCCAAAAAGAAGTGTATATAGCTAAAATAACAAAAAATAGATCCTATTAATATTAATTTTATCAATATTCAAAATGATCCAGGTTGGGTGGTTGAGGGCTCGATGTAAATAGTATTATCTATTTACAGAGCCAAATATGTATATTATATCAATAAATTTCGAAGTTAACATTTCGTTAAATAGCTATTTCAGCGAGAAATATTCTCGCTTTATCAGAAACGATCAAAACCAAAAATTTATTAATTTAAAAAAATCAACAAAAATCAACATACCGGAAGGAGCCCCAAAAAGATATCCATACACAAGAAGTTAAACAGAAAGAATTAATTTAAAAGTTAAAAAAAAGGAAAGTAATCTAAACGTCTTCTAAAAAGTCTTCTTCTAATTCCGAGTCATGAATCTCAAAAATATTTTACCAATTTTAGGATTTATAGCTAAATTAAATGGTGGCTTAAACCATAGGATGTTCCTACTTCTGTTTTTACGTTTGCCTCTCTTAATACCGGTATATACCAATCTATCTGTATGACCACATTTAAGTAGTGCATCCTGATACACTTGTTTATGATTGTCAAAGATACCTCTACTAGACGAATTGTTTGATAATCTATAAGAGATGCTTTTAAAAATACCCCGCACGATGTGGGCAGAGTCGTTAGATTTAGTATTTACGTATTGCAGATTTTGGTTCTCTTTCATATAAGGGGATATTGATCCATTTAAAATATTTAGCGTAATGTCTAAATAATTTACTACTATTAAATTGCTTTCAACATCCACACTAAAACCGTACTTTTTGAAAAACCAATTGAGTTTTTTTCGTATATTGTCACATTTTTGGGGGTTACTGTTATCAGCTATTATTAAACCGTCATCACGGTACAACCCGTGGTTATTGAAATCTATGTACTTATTTAATTTATATAAAAATAAACAACCTATTAATTCTGTACCTCAGCTCCATCGGATGCACCCATGGGGTTGTCAAAGTTGTTTAAGTCATCCTTTTTATCCATAATGAGTTGTTATGGTATAATAATGTTTAACGGGAATGCCTGATAACGTCTATTTCTTTTTTTCTTTAGCAAAACTAATGGCTTCATTAAACGTACTTTCGAAAATGGAAGGATAAAATTCTTTTATAGCATTTTTAATAAATGAGCAATGTTCATTTTTATTGTACTTTTGAAACCATTCGATACAATCATTAGTTGATTGCCACTAGTTTATGTTAGTGAACATTCTTAGTGTTTTACAAACCCTTTGTAAGATTACCTTACTAATTTTACCTAGTTCTGTTTTAATGGGGTTTAGTAAACTATATTCAGGATTATTAGAAAAATTACTTTTTTATGGTCGTTAACCGTTGTGAAGCATAGTTTTAAACTTAATTTCTCAACACGGTTATGTAAATCAAATTTGCCGACTAAACTATTCGCTTCTTGATTATTTTAGTCTCCACATCAGTGGAAGCTTTTTTTTATAATGGTTAATAACTGCCTTGTGCAACGCTTTTTTATAGTTGTTAGGGTTCATTTGATATAAGTATTTAGACATCATCTTTAAAATAAATGTTTGTACTCTTCTTTGTTTTATTAATGTCAGCCCTAATTTTTTTGCTGTACCATATTGTTTTTCATCCTTCTATATTTAACTTTTTTTTAATTATGCCGATTAGCTCAGCTTCAAATTTGTCTAGTTCTTTGATATGAGGTGGGTAGGCGTAAGTCTTAAATCCATAATTTTTACTAATATTGTTGTCATTTAAATTGTTGAGATAAAATAGGCTTTCCAACGCAGGTTAGCAATAAATTTCTCTATTTTTTGTAATAAGAGTAATTCATACGTATGTTTGTCAGGGATGGATATATCTTTAAGAGAACATCTTAAATCTACTCGTTCCATGTTATACGATTATAAAAGTGCTCAACAGGGCTACCTAGAAACTTATAACTATACTCGTTTCGAAAAACCCTCCGCTTATCTACGTGGAAAGAAAAAATGGTTGTAAAAAAAAGAAAGAGCTAAGCACATGAGGGATTCGGACAGAGTCAGTACGTAGCCCAAAGAAAAAACCTGAGACGAGTAATCAACTAACAAAAAAGTGCTCAATACTTAAGCAGAGCAGAATAAGTAAAGTAAACCTAGTGAGCCAACAAACCTACCCAGGTTTTATCTAAAAGGATCTTCAGGGAACGCTGTTTATTTATTGTAAAAATTGCAATTATGGCACAAGGCCGATTTGAGGTGGGTGCAAAACCTCAGGCTGGTCTTCCGTATCTATCCTATACCTAACTAATCCGATTCACGACCCAAACATACTTTATAATTTTCTCATCCTCCACAAGAACTTGTCCATCAGCATTCAATCCTTCATATACTAAAATGCCTCAAGCATACCAGGGACCTAAAATCACCCCAAATGAGCATAAAAATGTTATTATGAGAAGTAAAATACAAAAATATCTTTAAAAATATATGAAATGAGAGGGGCATGGTATAAATCCCAAAACAAAAAATACAAACAAAAATCATGATGTTAGTTGAACCCAACCAACCCACAAAGCAAAGGGGCCGCTGTATTCTGCCCATAGGACAAAATCAAGAGGCCCTCTTTCTACCTGGAGGGAAGAGGAGAAAATAACATGGATAAAAAGAATATAATCCTGACAGAGACGAGATAAAACGGGACAAAAATAAAGACTGTGGAAATTGGGAATCTCGACCTGGATCATAAAAGATAATGCCGGGGACATGCTAGGAATCACATTCATTGCCATTAACTAGGTACACAGAAAGAAACTACCTTAACCAGGGGAGGGCTCCAAAGAAATCCACCCCGATGTGACTAGTAGATCTAAAAGAGAAAATCAAGGCTAGACCCGTTCATGTGAACCAGGTTCGCCACATTTTCCCACCTTTCGCTAAATCCTGTCGAGTTCAACCGTTTCCAATCAGATGTAACCTTAATTTTGAGCTGATGCTCAAAATATCTGATCAGATCCTAATGTGAAATTCGGCCACCTTGCAAGACTTCCTCTAGTCGCGTCGTCCATATCACCATTCGAGCCGTGGCCAGCAGCGACAGAAACACCATTCGCTTCACTCCCGAAAACGGGGGCGACACATTGTCACAGACGTATGCACAATCAATAAGCACGAGCTCACGCGGCATGATACGAGCAGTCAACTCGCCGACACAGTCCCATAGAGTGCGAACCCGAATACAGTGGTAGAAGGCGTGCGCAGACATCTCCTTTAAACCAAGGTCACAGCGTTCACAATCTGGCAAATCCGCCGAGCCCCATATAAAGGCCGCGTCATTGAAAGACAACCGATTCCGAGCCAATCGCCAGGTAAGTGAAAACTCAGAGTTGTTGAGATAATCGGCACCTGGCGTCCAAAAGAGCGATACTCCTCCTCCGACATGCCGAGCATTTCGCGTAGTGTATACTTCGCGACACCCGCCACTAATCTCGGATAGAAGACTTTCCTAGGCCGAGAAAGGTCACTGGACAGTGGAATGGACCGCAACACCGACAGACATTCGAGGAGAAAACTCGATCTCCCCCTAGGCTTACGGCACCGCCTCGAAACCGGGGAAGTGATAATAATGCTAGGGAACATGTCCCTCACTATCCCCGTTAGCAAAGAGTCTTCCAATAACGCACGTCTGAGGAAAACCACCCTTGAAACGAGCTTGTGACTCGCCATGTGCGGCATACCTCCATGGAACGGGCATTGGTAACAGACACGTTTGTCGACGTGATGTTTGCGTCTTCTCCACTGAAGGAAGAATAGCAAACGCTCGATCGCCTTCTCACGCCCCTCACAAAGTGGAAGTACAGACAGCCGGCACAGGATAATGGGAAAGACGTATGTTACACGCTTCAGCCAAGCCCTTTAAGGACAAATTCCTTCGACGCCAAATCTCGACCGACGCGCCGACCTTTGCCTGTACATCAGAACAATTTTTCTCTAACTGGAGGTTGGGCCCAAACCAACCAGTCGAAGTTCCACGGGAGAGTAGCACTCTTCCAGGTACCTAACCGCAAGCCGGAAGACTTGTCGAGGTTAATCTTGGCCCCTGTCACCTATTCGTACCGTTCAAGTACCTTCTGTACCACCTCAATGTCACTACGGGAGAACACGAATGTAGTGATGTTTTCGGCGAACGCAGAAACCCTGGCTCGAGCTCCACCAGGGACAGCGATTCCACGTAGGGCCGGACTGCACGTCCTGTCTCTTAGTCGGCGAAGGACGGGTTCCAACGCCAAAGCA
This sequence comes from Ascarosepion bandense, assembly GCA_037127315.1. NCBI lineage: Eukaryota > Metazoa > Mollusca > Cephalopoda > Sepiida > Sepiidae > Ascarosepion > Ascarosepion bandense. Next base: position 2,827,624 of record JBBBDQ010001337.1, read on the forward strand.
TAAAGTAAGGACGACAGTGGACAACCCTGTCGCAAAAGCGCTCGACAACTTTCTGTTCACCTTTACCACAGCCGTGGGGAATTGATACAGGAGACTAATCCAGCGGCAGAACAATTACAACGAACACAGCGTATACCACTCTCACACCGGTGAAAATCACGAGACCAACAAAAAAATCTAGTACGTCTGGACTGGTGCTTCCGCGTCAGGGAACGCCGGCTAAAGAGGAATGTAACAACGGCAAAATAAAGGGATCAAAATAACCCAAGTTACCTTCGCAAGGTTACTGTTTATATATATATTTGTTTTCTTAATAAAAGTTCTCCTCTATTTGTGTTTGGTGTCTTCCTTCTTTGGTCACGTGGCTTATTGAGTTTACTTTATTGTCGTTGTTAGTTTCCTCTTTAGCCAACGTTCCCTGAAGATCCGCTTAGGTGAAACCTTGGTAGCTTTGTTGGCTCACAAGGTTTCAGTCAGTTAAATGCCGTACGTGATACATGTTTGGGCGATCATGTCTCGAAAGAGACATGACTGACTGGGCAGAAGATTATCCAGCAGTAGGTTGCCATTGCTTTCTGCGGTAGACTGGTTCCCGACCAAGGCTATAGAACCCAATCTGTCCTGCTATTTAACCCATAACTGAAAGGAAGAGACGGATTAATACCTTTCCCAAGGGTATTTGCGCGTAAGTGAATACAATGGATTCAACTGGAATTCGAACTCGGCTCCCCGATTTCTCGTTCCGAGTCGATATCCACTGTACCACAAGGTTTACTTATTCTGCTCTGCTTAAGTATTAAGCGCTTTTTTTGTTAGTTGATTACTCGTCTCTGGTTTTTTCTTTGGGCTACGTGTTGACTCAGTCCGAATACCTTTGGCTGATGTTCATATGCTTAGCTCTTTCTTTTTTTACAACCATTTTTTCTTTCCACGTAGATACGCGGAGGGTTTTTGAGTGTAGTTATAAGTTTGTGTTTATCTTGGCTCTAGGTAGCCCTATTGAGCACTTTTTTTCATCTAATAACATGGAACGAGTAGATTTAGGATGTTCTCTTAAGGACATACCCATCCCTGACGAACATCCGTATAAATTACTCTTATTCCAAAAAAAGAGAAATTTATTGCTCATATGCGTTGGAAAGCCTATGTTTTCTTAACAATTTATATAACAATATTAGTGAAAATTATGGATTTAAGACTTACACCCACCACCCTTATTTCAAAGAACTAGACAAATTTGAATCTGAGCTAATCAGCATAGTTAAAAAATTTAAATATATAATTATTATAATATAGAGAATGGCTCCTCTTATATGACATTAACCGCTGGGAATTCCCATCACATATGAAGAAGAGAATTGAGACGACATGTTGTTCTGAAGGATATTGAGAATATAATTTACTGATCAAGTGAACAATGTTGACGTCTTAGGGAAAATGTAATTGAAAAGGACACTTATACCTAACATAGGAAAGAGAGTTGAAATTCTTAGGGTATATAATGAGAAAACAAGGTTTGGGAAATTTGACACTGATAAGAAGGCCAGAATAAAAGGCCAGAATAAAAGAGCGCAAAACACAAAATCTACTAAGATCTACAAAGGACAAGAAAATGTGGAGAATTATGGTCGCCTGCAATCTGACGAAGAAGAAAAAGAAGAGCTCATCTTGCATATCTACCAAATTTAGTGAATAGTGTTGCGGTGTCTAGTCTGCTGCCTATGCTATTTATTTCGGTATACTTCACAAAATCTGTAATGTAATCAATCCAGACCAAGCATCTCGACTTCAGTCACTTTCTCACCAGTATGGCGTGGTTTCCCTTTCTTTTCTACAAACATTTAGATAGAAATTGCTCTGACGGGTCTTCTACTTTGGAGGTCCAACTACATAGAATTTCAGCATTCTTTGTGGTGCAGTGGATATCGGAACAACAAATCGGGGTATCAGAGTTCGAATTCCAGTTGAATTCATGGCATTCACTTACGCGCAAATACTCTGGGGAAAGGTATTAATCCGTCTCTTCCCTCTAGTTATTGTTTAAATAACAGGACAGATTGGGTACTATAGCCTTGGCTGGCAACCAGTCTACCGTAGAAAGCAATGGCAACCTACTGCAATACATACAAAGTATGTATCACGTATGGCACTTAACTAAGTGACTATATTGACGCAATCGTTTACTGCTGAAATAGCCAAATGTAACCGCCAATTTTACTCAAACAGTTATTTTTCTCGCATTTCTCACATTCCGTTTACTTGCTTCTCTCATAGCTACAATCTTAAAAACATTAAATGCAACGTTAATCGCCATTTTCTAGGTTCTTGAATCCCGTTCCTGAATTTTCCTTTCCTCAATCCTCCATATTTTTTTTTATTTTTTTATTTTTTTAATCATATCACCCCAAGCAAGGCGGTAACGCCACTGATGCGCAGGGGGCTACGTAAGGGTAAAAAGAATGGAAAAGAGAAAGCTGGAAACCACATCCTAAACAGGAAACAAGGGATGAGCCTCTTCACCTGTTCAATAGATGTGGGTGGAGTGTGAACCGGGCGATAGTTTAGTCTATCTACTCCAATTGAAAAAAAAATAATAAAAAAGGAAAAGAGTGAAAAGATTGGAAAAGAGAAAACCGGAAACCACATCCTAAACAGGAAACAAGGGATGAGCCTCTTCACCTGTTCAATAGATGTGGGTGGAGTGTGAACCGGGCGATAGTTTAGTCTATCTACTCCAATTGAAAAAAATAATAATAAAAAAAGGAAAAGAGTGAAAAGATTGGAAAAGAGAAAACCGGAAACCGCATCCTAAACAGGAAACAAGGGATGAGCCTCTTCACCTGTTCAATAGATGTGGGTGGAGTGTGAACCGGGCGATAGTTTAGTCTATCTACTCCAATTGAAAAAAAAAATAATAAAGGAAAAGAGTGAAAGGATTGGAAAAGAGAAAACCGGAAACCGCATCCTAAACAGGAAACAAGGGATGAGCCTCTTCACCTGTTCAATAGATGTGGGTGGAGTGTGAACCGGGCGATAGTTTAGTCTATCTACTCCAATTGAAAAAAAAAATAATAAAGGAAAAGAGTGAAAGGATTGGAAAAGAGAAAACCGGAAACCGCATCCTAAACAGGAAACAAGGGATGAGCCAGTGTTTTCTCTCACTTTAATTACCTGTAGCCTCCCCTCCGCACTATTTCAGTATTCTTCGGGTGAAATTATCAATAAAATAAAATAAGAAAAAGAAGAAGAATTATGATTTAATGAATACAATTCGGAGCAGAATTCAGTCAGTCAGTTAAGTACCATAAATGATACATGCTTTAGGCGATTATGTCCCCGAAAGAGACATGACTGACTGGGCAAAAGATTATCCCGCAGTAGGTTGTCACAGCTATCTGCGGTAGACTGGTTGTTAATCAAGAGTATAGAAATCAATCTGTCCTATTATTTAACCCGTAACTGGAAGAAGAAGTGATAGATTATATTACATTATTATATCAAGTATAATAATTGGGGGATCAGTTTATTACTTCATAAGAATAGAAAACCGATGGAAGTTTTAATTATGTTTTCAACTATTATATTCAGTCAGTCAGTTAAGTGCCATACGTGATACACACTTTGGGCGATCATGTCTCGAAAGAGACATGACTGTCTGGGCAGAAGATTATCCCGCATTAAGTTGTCATTGCTATCTGAGGTAGACTGGTTGCCAGCCAAGACTATAGAAACCAATCTGTCCTATTATTTAACCCATAACTCGAGGGAAGAGACGGATTAATACCATTCCCAAGGTTATTTGTGTGTAAGTGAATGCAAGAAATTCAACTGGAATTCGAACTCGGCATTCCTATCTGTCGTTCAGAGTCGATATCCACTGCACCACAACGCACATCCTGCAATTAACCTGCAAATAAAAAAATCATGTTTAATTTTGTTTAAACATTTTAGCAAAGAGTGTAATTTTTATCACTCGAATGATACCAGAAAGAATAGCAGAAATAACGAAAACTTCTATTATTGATTTATAGATTATGCAATGTCTTTCTATAAAGGAAAACGAAAATGATTTCTTGGAGCGAGAGGAAGGTTTGTCATATGTAGAACAAACAGTTTGTTTAAAGATAGAGAACGAGTTGAGTAAGCTAAAATTGGAAGAGTGTATAACAAGGATGTGTTTCAAAGCCGATTTTAGCTAACATGTACAACTAGAAAAACCCTTTGGAAAGGTACTAATCCGTCGCTTATCCCTCCAGCTATGAGTTAAATGATAGATTGGGAGCTATAGCTTTGGTAGGCAACTAATCTACAGCAGAAAATAATGGCAACCTACTGCGGGAAAATCCTCTGCCCAGTCAGTCATGTCTCTATCGAGACATGATCGCCCAAGTGTGTATCACGTATGTCACTTAACTGAGAGCGAGAATATTTTAAATAGACTAGGAAACTTAAGATTTATTATTGGCGGACAACATAGACGACATTGTGTTGATAACAGATAGAAAAGAAAACTGAAAGAACTCTTTGTCATAATAGTTGATGAAAGCAAGAAGGGAATAACAATTATAGTGTTTAGCAAAAAGGACAGATCGAGTTGTGAATTACGTAACGGGAACGTCAATATCTCGCGGGTAAGTGAATTTAACTCACTGGATTGTATAGTAATAGAAGATGGCAAATATAGTATCTGAGAGTATAAAGAAATTGCGGAATTTATGTGATCGATCCCGACTTGGCAGCTACGATACAGCCGCTCTCTCACCGACGCAGTGTGGCTTACCTGTGTCTCTTCCACAAATACTTTCACGGATTCTGCTCTGACGAACTTAGCTCACTGGTACCTCCTATATACGAATTTCCTCGAGCCACAAGATTAG
>JBBBDQ010001337.1:2837500-3167500 GCA_037127315.1 Ascarosepion bandense
AGTGGTTGATATACTGTCCGTCAAGGTATACATACTTTCACACAGCAGTCGATATACAAGCTGCATGGGTAAATGCACCTTCACCCTGCGGCCAATTAAAAGGTTTACCAGGGTATATACACTACTAACACCGGCCGATATAGTTGCGCACAGTTATATGCAAGCGGTCAATATACGGGCTACACGGATATATACAATTTACACTGCGGTAGATATACAACATATTTTTATTCGCTTCTTCGGTGACGTTGGTTGTGGAGTAGAGTAGGAGGGTTGGTCGAAAGGTCAACTAAAGGGCTGCGCCCTTGTTCTGTTCTGTCTCTTTGTGTGATCTGAACTGAGCTCAACTGACTCTTCAATTGACTTTTTCAAGTGACCCACTGCTGCTGTTTAATCTCACTTAAATAGGCCAATCTCGTATGACACGCGGCTCTTCCTGTGCATTTTGTTATATTTCGGGCGACTACAGCCTGGACTTGACTTGTGTTTGTTAAATCAAAATCTTGCCTGCAACTAAGTTTTACACTCACTGAAATTTAAAAAAATATTTTAAAATCTTTCACTGCAAATAGTCTTCCAGGCAAAATCTTATATTGCAGTAGACGAATATATAACATTCCTTCCATATCATTTTTCAAAATGTACATATATAAACATTTTAAGTTTGATTACTCGTTTCGGGTTTTTTCTTTTGGCTACGTACTGGCTCGGTCCAAATCGCCTTGGTTGATGTTCATGTGCTTAACTCTTTCTTTTTTTACAACCATTTTTCCTTCCACATATATACGCGGAGAGCTTTTCGAAACGAGTATAGTGATACGTGTGCATTTATATATATATATATATATATATATATATATATATGCAATTTCACATAGCGGCTAATATAGGGGGCGCCCGGGTATATGAATTTTCGCACAGCGACCAACATACGGACCTTAAGGGTATATAAACTTACAACAATGGCCAATTTACAGGCCACACGGGTAATTTTATTTTCAAACTGCGGCCGCTGTACGGTCCGCAAGCGGATATACACTTTAACACAGCGGTCGATATACTGTTCACTATGCTATATACACATTTTCACAGGGGTTGATATAGGGTACACCATGTTATATGCTCTTTCACACAGTGGTTGATATACTGTCCGTCAAGGTATACATACTTTCACACAGCAGTCGATATACAAGCTGCATGGGTAAATGCACCTTCACCCTGCGGCCAATTAAAAGGTTTACCAGGGTATATACACTACTAACACCGGCCGATATAGTTGCGCACAGTTATATGCAAGCGGTCAATATACGGGCTACACGGATATATACAATTTACACTGCGGTAGATATACAACATATTTTTATTCGCTTCTTCGGTGACGTTGGTTGTGGAGTAGAGTAGGAGGGTTGGTCGAAAGGTCAACTAAAGGGCTGCGCCCTTGTTCTGTTCTGTCTCTTTGTGTGATCTGAACTGAGCTCAACTGACTCTTCAATTGACTTTTTCAAGTGACCCACTGCTGCTGTTTAATCTCACTTAAATAGGCCAATCTCGTATGACACGCGGCTCTTCCTGTGCATTTTGTTATATTTCGGGCGACTACAGCCTGGACTTGACTTGTGTTTGTTAAATCAAAATCTTGCCTGCAACTAAGTTTTACACTCACTGAAATTTAAAAAAATATTTTAAAATCTTTCACTGCAAATAGTCTTCCAGGCAAAATCTTATATTGCAGTAGACGAATATATAACATTCCTTCCATATCATTTTTCAAAATGTACATATATAAACATTTTAAGTTTGATTACTCGTCTCGGGTTTTTTCTTTTGGCTACGTACTGGCTCGGTCCAAATCGCCTTGGTTGATGTTCATGTGCTTAACTCTTTCTTTTTTTACAACCATTTTTCCTTCCACATATATACGCGGAGAGCTTTTCGAAACGAGTATAGTGATACGTGTGCATTTATATATATATATATATATATATATATATATATATGCAATTTCACATAGCGGCTAATATAGGGGGCGCCCGGGTATATGAATTTTCGCACAGCGACCAACATACGGACCTTAAGGGTATATAAACTTACAACAATGGCCAATTTACAGGCCACACGGGTAATTTTATTTTCAAACTGCGGCCGCTGTACGGTCCGCAAGCGGATATACACTTTAACACAGCGGTCGATATACTGTTCACTATGCTATATACACATTTTCACAGGGGTTGATATAGGGTACACCATGTTATATGCTCTTTCACACAGTGGTTGATATACTGTCCGTCAAGGTATACATACTTTCACACAGCAGTCGATATACAAGCTGCATGGGTAAATGCACCTTCACCCTGCGGCCAATTAAAAGGTTTACCAGGGTATATACACTACTAACACCGGCCGATATAGTTGCGCACAGTTATATGCAAGCGGTCAATATACGGGCTACACGGATATATACAATTTACACTGCGGTAGATATACAACATATTTTTATTCGCTTCTTCGGTGACGTTGGTTGTGGAGTAGAGTAGGAGGGTTGGTCGAAAGGTCAACTAAAGGGCTGCGCCCTTGTTCTGTTCTGTCTCTTTGTGTGATCTGAACTGAGCTCAACTGACTCTTCAATTGACTTTTTCAAGTGACCCACTGCTGCTGTTTAATCTCACTTAAATAGGCCAATCTCGTATGACACGCGGCTCTTCCTGTGCATTTTGTTATATTTCGGGCGACTACAGCCTGGACTTGACTTGTGTTTGTTAAATCAAAATCTTGCCTGCAACTAAGTTTTACACTCACTGAAATTTAAAAAAATATTTTAAAATCTTTCACTGCAAATAGTCTTCCAGGCAAAATCTTATATTGCAGTAGACGAATATATAACATTCCTTCCATATCATTTTTCAAAATGTACATATATAAACATTTTAAGTTTTTTTTTTGCTATAACAAAGCCTTTCTAAAATACATCATTGTACAACACATTTACATAATATAACATAAAAAATCAAGCAATGTTAACACGCAAAATTAATTTTAAAAAATTAATATAAAAGGTGACATTCTTTTCTCTTCACATTCTGCACGTGTGTCTCTTGTTAATTCTCTGCACGAGATACTCTCCTTGGTGTAAACTCTGTGTTAGTCTCTCAAATGAATCAGGCCAGAACTCGATTTGGATAAAATTATGCTTACCTTTTACTTCTTTTCTTTCAATTTTTTGTTTCTTTTTTAACTGCCACTAAGGTCACCCGTCTCCACATACTGAAATGCACTGGGCACCTCGACGTGGATTAACGGTTAGCGCTATAACAGTTACATCCGAGCAGCGAGCTTGATCCTTACCAGGTTCTCCACAATTTCGGCCATATGACACATTTAAGCCACACTTTGAAAATCCCCACTCTGAGATTGTATTTATGTAACTTATAACCTCAACAGCATTTATCTTTCGCTTACTTTTGTCTACTTCCAAAGTTTTCAGCGCGTTCCAGTCGATTTGTGACGATGTCATGAAATTAACTTTCTCGTTTTCAAAGGTTGATAGCCGTGACGGATGAGACGCCTCATGTTCTACATTTAATGGAAAAGGATATCTACCCAAAATTTGTCCTAACAACTATGATAGCAAAAACCACCCAGGAAGATATGTACCTCACCTAATTACTTAAAGAACTGGACCCACCTAAAAAATATGTATGGGGACAATCAAAGTGCCATAGCACTTTCTAGGGACCCTGTACATCGGTAAAGGTCCAAACATATAGACATAAAATACCATTTTATTAGGGATGCTCTGAACAATGGTAATATAGAAATTATTTATTGTCCTACAGCTGATATACTCGAAGACATGACGAAACCCCCAACTCGAGGGAAACTAGATAAATTCAAAGGACTTTTATTTGGATTTTGATGTGTTTGATGCTCTTACATATGTCATTATATATTTTAAGATATTAAAAATTCTCAGAGCAATGGTGGGTGTTGAAAGTCCATTTACCCTCTACCATCATTTATCTCCCTTTAACCGTTACCTTTTTTTGGCCTATAAGAAGGTTGGGTCACTGTGTCGATCCAGGATTTTCTTTCCGCCTGAATCCATCCTGCATATATACAAGTGTACCATTCGACCCTGCATGGAGTACTGCTGCCATTTATGCTCAGGCGCCCCTGCCGCTCACCTCAGTGTTCTCGACAGGCTCTAAAGGAGAGTTAGTAACGTGATAGGTGCTGACTTGGCGGCTCGACTACAGCCACTTCCCCACCGACGAAATGTGGCCTTCCTTTGTCTGTTCTATAAGTATTTTCATGGCTTCTGCTCAGACGAACTTAAGTCACTGGCGCCTCCTCAACAGATGTTTACTCGTGCAACCAGAATGGCAACTGGTTCCCACCCATTCACAGTCAGGTTAGCCAAATGCAGACGACAATTCTACTCCTGCAGCTTCTTCTCTCGCACTTCACGCCTGTGGAACTCGCTCCCATATTCTTGCTTTCCTGACGGCTACAACCTCCAGAAATTTAAATGCAATGTCAATACTCATCTACTAACCACTTGACTCTAGCCCTTCCCCCACCCCATATATCCTTCCCTTTCTCTCCCCCCCTTGCAACTGTCATTACACCTGCATTTTCATCTTTCTATTGCTTCTTTCTAATTGGTTTGCAATCGTCTTCCCTCCTCTAATTAATTTTCTTTCAGTTATGTAGCCCCCCGCACATCAGTGGCATTTGCGCCTTGCCCGGGGTGAAATGATTAAAAAAAAAAAATTTTCTTTTTGTGTGCACAAATAAAATTCTCCTCGAAACCAATACACGAGTGTTCTTCCTTTTTTTTTTTCTCCTCTGTACGAATCCACTCCTTTTCTATCTTCTTTTCTACTGCATGATCCAAAATCCAACAGAATGCACTTTCACACGGTGGCCGATTTACTTGTTGCCCGGGGCATGTGCACTTTCATACTGCGGCCGATAATCGCTCCGAACGTGTATATACTCTTTCAAACAGCGTCCCATATAAGGGCGTAATGGTAAATTCACTTTTACAATTCAACCGATATAAGAGGCCGTCCCATATATGAACTTTCACACGACGGCCGATACACGGACCGCACAGGTATATGCACTTTCACAAAGTAGCAATATACGGGCTTCTCGGGTATATGCACTTTCACACAACGGCCAATATAAAGACTGCCCGGGTATATACACATAAACACAACGGCTAATATATGAGCCACGAGATGTTGTGCACTTTCACACTTCGGTCGATATACGGGCCGCCAAGGTTTATGCACCTTTACATTGCCGACCGAGTAAATGCATTTCCACAATTCGGCTGATATGCCGGCTTGCCGTGCATATGCTCTTTCACAGTCAGTAAGTTAAGTACCATATGTGATACACGCTTTGGCGATCATGTCTCGAAAGAGACATGACTGACTGGGCAGATTATCCGGCAGTAGGTTGCCGTTGCTTTCAGCGGTAGACTTGTTGCCAGCCAAGGCTATAGAACCCAGTCTATCCTATTATTCAACCCATAACTGGAGAGAAGAGACGGATTAATACCTTTCCCAAGGGTATTTGTGCGTAAGTGAATGCAAGGAGTTTAAATAGAATTCGAACTCGGCTCCCCGATTTGTCGTTCCGAGTCGATATCCACAACGCACTTTCACACTGCGGCCAATATACCGGCCGACCGAGTATATGCACTTTCACACAACGATTGATGTACGGGTCTCCAGAGTTGACGCACTTTCAAACAAAGGCTAATATAGAGGCCGCCCGGCCAAATGCGCTTCAGAACTGCTGCCGATAAACGAATCGCTCGTGTATATGCCCTTTCACACAACGGCCGATATAGAGGCAAATGCATTTTCACACAACGGCCGATATCCGAGCCGCCCGAATATATACACGTTCACAACGTTCACACAGCAGCCGTTTAGTTACTCATCTGTTTGACAAGCTTAAAGAATTAAGTATAATTGAGAGCTGCAAAAGATTTACTGACGTTGTTAGAAATATGAAAACAAATAAAATGCCCAAGGAGTTCAGAGACTAACTGTCGATATTAAATCGATTGAAATTTGTATTTCAAACTTGTGTACGAATCTCTTTTATCTCGGCTTTGTAAGGCTGAATGTTATTTGTTCTGGGTATGACGATAGACTACATCCAGCAGTAAGACATCTGACTGAGAGATTGTAGGATGTGAGGAGCGTGGAATCACCTCTTAATTGTTGTTGTTTCCACGCAGGGCTAACCCAGGGTAGTAGCAACTGTAAGGATCCCAATTATGGACAAATAATGCCCTCCAACAAAAATCAACTGTACATTTTCATAATAAAATGACCACGAAATTTTAATTTTTATCTATATTTCTAAGATGAGGTATGGACACTATTTACATTACTCGGACTGTTGTTCTCATCTTTATTGTCATATTCACTACGGCTGTTGTTCTCAAGTATATATGATCCAGTGGACGAAGGCGTTGGTTGGATCAAGTAACTTGACCCAAAGATTTGTTAGTTCAATACCTGGTGACATTAGTGTGACACTATATTTTGCATGCAAGAAATATAATACTGTTATTGCCGGCAACGGAAAGGAAGAAATTATTATTAGTTGTGTTATTAATTGTGCAAATTATTATTTCCGATCTAGCGGATGGAATTGTATTGTTTTGTAATTTTTATAAATCGAAAAGAACCAACTGAAAAAAAAGTTGTTTGTTCTAATATGAATACAGTTAATAAATTTATTTTATTCCAATATGAGCAGAGGAAAATAAAAGATAGCAAACACAAAGCCGAAAATATAACCGAATTCATATTGTGCGGGTGTGCTATTGATAACCAGCCGGGTCAAAGAGGTTATTATTGACAAGCGGAAGCAGCACAACTAAAAGAAATACAATTGATGTCTGAGCTACACCCCCGACAAAAGTAAAAATTTAAAAAAACATGGATTGTTGGGTTAAATGGTGATAACTAAGACACCCGAAAGTAGCATGGTTCATAGAACGAGAACAATCTACACCAGTGATCAAAATAATGGCTTCAGTTCAAAATTCCAGTCACTTGAAGAAGGCTGAAGTGTACAAAGTTGAAACGTCGTTAATATGTCAATAAAGATGACAACAGCCCGAACAATGTAAATAATACATTTTATGATTACAAACTACGTATCTAAAAGAGCATACTTTTACCATAAATGTGTACAAATTATCTACAAATTATCTGTAGCTGAAAGCATAGAAACACACCGTTTTATTAGACTTTGGTTCATTTGTGTGAATGCAACGAATTCGAATTCGTTGCATTCACTTACGCACAAATACCCTTGGGAAAGGTATTAATCCGTCTCTTCCCTCTAGTTATGGGTTAAATAATAGGACAGATTGAATTCTGTTGCATTGGCTGGCAACCAGTCTACAGCAGAAAGCAATAGCAACTTACTACGGGATAATATTCTGCTCAGCCAGTCATGTCTCTTTCAAGACATGATCGCCCAAAGCGTGTATCACGTATGCCACTAAACTGACTCTCTTCTCACTTCTCTTCTCTCCACCACTCTCTCTCTCTCTCTCTCTCTGTGTGTGTGTGTGTATTTGTCGCTCTCTTTCCGATTATTTCCTATTTGTTACTCCCCTTTTAAACTTTATTTTCTCTAATTTCTCTCCTTCTCCTTTCACTCTGATTCCATCTTTCACTTTGATTTCCTCTTACTTTCTTTTTATCTTTACTTTCTTCTCTTCCCCTTATTCTTGTCGCTCTCGTTCTTCTCTCTCTCTTTCTCTCTCTCTCTCTCTCTCTCTCTCTATCTATCTATCTATCTATCTCTTCGATTTCTTGAATATATATTTATGCTTCTCTCTTCCTGTTTCTTTTTTCCTTTTTGTTTCTCTTTATATCTTTCTCTCTTTTTCAACGTCTACTCTTCTCTATCCCCGATTTTTCATTTATCTCCAACTCTTGCCAACACAGTTATTTTTCAGTTCAGTTCTTCTCACTTGTCTCAGCAGATCCTTTTATCTATCATTTACGGCGGAAATTACCACAAATTGATTCGCGCCCGTGCAATCCAACACCTTTCGTTTTTCATTACCATGGCAACGAGCCAAATTCACGTTCCGCAAACTCTAAGCTTCCCATTTCAATAAAGAGCAACCGAAAACAAAAATTAATGTACATAGTAATAGTAACGACTCCCATCCCGTACACACCCGTATACGCGAATGTAGATAGTTCGACCTTTATTGGGCTTTCCATTACGACGTCCGTGCACCAGTTTGAGGTTAAGTTTTTGTTAATAATAATAATAATAATAATAATAATAATAATAATAATTACACGACTGGAATTACAAGGAGAATGACGTGTATTTCTGAGGCTCCTGAAAACGTTTCTATTGAAATTTTGTTTTACTATTTTAAACGTAAGCATGAATTTTTCTTCGTATATTATTTCATTTATCTGTTTCTTCTTTAAAAGATCCTAATAGTTTATCAACTAGTTTTCTTATTATTCATATTTCCCTTAGTTGTCGATATTTCGAAATATTTTTAAAACTATGATAATCTTTTTTAAAAACAAAAAATATAACAAAACAACAGGAAAAAATACGATGATAAACACTAAAAACAGTTTGATACAATTTCTACGATATTCTTTCTTAGAAAGAATACGTATTTATTTATTTTTATTTATTCATTCATTTTATTTATTTATTTATTTTTCGATACCCTTATTTTCGACGACTTTAATGAAAGAATAACACTAACAGAATATAAAGTGGACGAACAAATTATTATTTTTAAATTTCACAGCAGTAATAAACTTAAACATATGTCAACTTTTTTTAAATATTTTTTATTAATATTTTTTTAACAATTATTTTTGTTACAAGGGCTAGTGATGGTAGCAACACTTTTTTTATTTTAACAAAATGAACTATCAATTATACGTAGACTGTAGTTGTCAGCAAGATAAAAAAAAACCAAAGGGAGAACTACGAACTGGAGATGCCAAAATCAAGTACAAAAATTAAACATCTGCGACGGATTTTAACACCGAAATCCGAATAGAAAACGTTGTCTTCCAAAAGCTAAGCAAAGTATAAAGAAACACATGTTCCCACAATGGTATTCTCAGCATCCTTCTGTAGAAACACATCACTGTTGTCTCATGTCCCCACTTCATCTTTGAGGAAATAGTCAAGCATTCACTGCTATATACGAGGGTTAATAACAATTAGTAGTTCAGCATTTTCTATTTTATTCTATTTCTTAATAATTTATATAGGTTTCCTAGGGCATCTTTATCTCGTTGCGCCTTTGCATTTCTATGTCACATTTTCTGTCGTCTGTGCCGAGGAGATAAAACTGGAAGATGGCGGGGCGTCTAGCCGCGATCTCCTCCATCCAGGGATTCTCCACCCTCCTCAGCACCTCCTGGTAGATCTCAGTGGTGACGCTTAGGCCCTTTTTAAAGAATGTTGAGGTTCTTCTCTGATGAAAAGAATTTTATCCAAGACCAGACGACCAACAGGCAGAACGATGGGTGGATTTGCAAAGACAACTAGGAGGTTCCCGTCGTGAAGCATACGAACTTTCCCTCCTTCGTCATGGTGTATGGCGTAATCTCCAGGGAGGGAGACGTCATGCCTCCGTTCTTCTTTCAAAAAGAAGACATGGCATATATTCTTAAATTTAAAAAAAAACAATTTGCTACCATTAATCCTATTCCTGGTAAGAAAAAATATTTTCAGTCTTCGTTTGATTTTTAAGTTTTTTAAGTTTTCAGGTTTCATTTTCCGAAATAAGTAAGAAAATGCAGCTAAATTATTATAATTTAATCATGAAATAATGTCATTATCTTGAATTAATTAAAAGTTTAAATTCCCATATCTAGAATTTAGCATTAAATAACCTATTTATAAGCCGTTAAACAAAAGCAACCAAACCAGACCAAACGCACATTAATTCATCCATTTAATGAATATTATTTTACTCTGATGCTGTCACATAATAAACTAAATATCTGCGTCTCTGGATTAACGTCAGAATATCTGGGAACATCGTTATGGCGTAATTCTCTGATTATTTTTAAATATCTACGCAGATTGAACCATATTTTATACTGCATCTCTAAAATTCTAGATGTTCAGAACCTGGCAACAGATTTTTCCTCTGATCGAGTTCTAACAGCTCAATGGCGAAAAATTCTCTCAATTATAATAAAGACCGTTATATATATATATATATCCATCCCTCATGTCATACTCATGGAGAGAGAGAGACAATAGCAAGGCAGCGTTGGTAAGGGTTCATTGGAGAAACAATAGCTACGAAGCGTCGACTCAGTTCATTCTCTTTACGAAAACTCTTGCCACGCGTTAGTCATTTAACAGTGCTTCATTTTACTTTTTCAATAATTATGTCACCGTGTAGTGAAGAATATATATATATATATATATATATATATATATATATATATATATGGGTTGACATTCCACTGCTTGCAGTGATTTACTTTATTATGAATGTTCGATACTTAGTAGAGCCTTATATAAGATAATATTGTAATATAAGTTTATAATAAAAACATAGTTTACTGCAAAACAAGAACCTTTGTGTTTTGGTGCTATCTTATTAGCACCTCATCAGGCAGTGAAATATTTTTTCTGTTAGAAATCATTGTATTTAGAAGCTTAGAAAACAACACATTTTTTTCCAAATCCAGAAAATTAAGGTGGATATATATATATATATATATATATATATATATATATATATATATGTGTGTGTGTGTGTGTGTGTCCTCTCTATTTTAATATAGACCGTTGTGTATTTATTTGTGTGCATAGTGTATAGAAATATGTGTGTATACATACATACATACATACATATATATATATATATATATATATTATCAAATATTTTGCCGTCATTTTCTATGGCAGCGTTACACACTTATAATACACAATATAAAATTTGTCCCTCAAAAACTAACCTAGAAATGTTTCATCAACACTGAACAACCCCTGAATTGTACTCTCAATAAGGCTCTTTGCTTTAAATTTCTCTTGAAGTTTAGCTTTGCTCAAAACCTCCGTGAAATTGTTCGAAAACTATTATTTGGAAAATATTTATTCAAACTGTAAATTGTTCGAATAAAAAATTATCGAAAGAACAGTTATACAAAACCATAATCATTCTAAATACATATGTTTCAAATAAGTATGAGGTTTTGCTTTAAAAGTGTCATTGCTGAGTTACCTAGAACTAATAACGCCCTTGAAGAATGGCAAAGGCTACTTTTTTTGTTTTTTGCAGCAAGTGTCATTCCATCATCCTATAATATGGAAATTCTCAGACACTCTTAAAATAGGACGGGACTTGCCAGAATATAATATTGCAAAGATAATATGTTGCCAAAATATCAAAAGCTTGCAGTATCAACAGTATTTACTTAGATCACTGGTGCCCCCTAAATACGAATTTGCACGAGATATTGGATTAGCAACTAGATCCCACCCATTTACAGTGAAACCGATAAAATGCAGCCGTAACTTCTACTCCAACAGTTTCTTTCCTCGCACTTCCCGACTGTGGAATTCTCTTCCAAACGATTGCTTCCCCGATGGCTACAATCTCCAGGAGTTTAAATGTAAGGTCAATACACACCTCCTAACACACTAACCTGCTCCCATTCTATCAAGCACTCTTCCCATCTGCCCGACCCTCATCCTCGCTATCCTTACTCATCTGTCGCCTTTCTCCTGACATTCCCTATGTCTATCCACTCCTTCTCTTTACCTTCCCCTATGTAGCCCCATGCGCAATAGTGGCAGTGGAATGCCTTGCTTGGGGTGAGATGATTAAAAAAAAAAAAAAAAAAATCAAATAACTTAAGGTTATAGATGCTTTTTCTTACTAACATCTTTTATTAATGATATTTGTATTTCGAATAATTATCATTTGCGTAGATCTACTTTTTATTTTGATATTTATTGAAATAAAAAATATTGATTTTCGAATCACTTTCATTCAGTAGAATTGTTCTTTCAACTAATTTAATTCTGATCATCTTTGTTGCCATTTGTATGACGCTTCGGCCGCTGTACGCTCCGGCTTTCTTCAGGTGCCAGAAATTTCGAACCGAACTCCTTATTACAATCACTGTCGTATATGAACTACATTCCTTTGCGTAGAGCCTCTTCGGGAAGTCACTTGTTCACCACTGCTGTAGCCTGGTATTGAACTCACAATTCTTTGGGTCAAGTTGCGTCTATATCCACTGAGCCATGTGTCCTTAAGTGGTGAACAAGTAATTTACAGGGAGATAACTCACGAATACAAGAAGAGTCTCTCCGCAAAGGAATGGAGTTTATATACACCAGTGATTGCAATAAGGTGTGCGGTTTGAAATTCCTAGCACCTGAAGAAGGCCGGAGCGTACAACGGCCGAAATGTCGTACAAATGACAACAAAGATGAGTACAAAAGTCCGAATAACATAAATACTGTAAATACTACCTCATCTCAGAAATATAGACTTATACTCTTCGAGTCTAGATTTAACTTTTATCTATCCTTCATATCCTGATGATCTGTACTAACGTCTTCCTAATAGTAACGCTCTAATTTGAACGGCTCTTGGAGTTTGACTAGGGTGAGGATTTTGTAAACAAAAAGAGGGAATGGTCGGCCAACCAGCTGAGCAGACTGCTAGTGCTGTATGCATTTTGATGTTCACGTGATACGCTAGAACAATTATCCATGCTAATTAGTTCACTTGGTGACCTAATTAAATGTGTATAGCCCAGCCTTTTTCTTCGTTAGGCGTCAGAGAAATTTCAATTGTCTTTTTTCTGAATCTATTTATATCTTAGGGCTATTCTTTTTGTAGGCATTACTAGCAGTATAGCCCGGCGTTGTTCGGGTGTAATGAAAGCTTTAAAACTAATCCATGGTCCCGGAGCTCAGACGTTGGCACTAAAGACTAAAAAGCAATAGTTGTTTCCAGTTAAAGCGAAACCGTAGACGGAAAGAAAAATTAATGGATGTAAGTCAAATTTTGATTTCCTGCTATCGATATCAAATAAGTTTTTTCGTCGTAAACTGAATTTTGAAAGCGAAATAAGTCCTCTGAGTAAATGCTATCATGGCTGAGACTAAGAACTACAATTATACCTACTTAGAGCCAAACCCGAAGCAAAAACTAAAATAAAAGGGCTGAAAAAATATAGACATACCGGCAGATAAACAGACACACACACAAACATCTTGCTATATATATATATATATATATATATATATTATCGCTTTTCTGCACGATTGTAAGAACTGCAACCTTGAGATATCTGAATATCGTTTCTTATGTCTTTCTCTATGAGTGTATCAAATTTGATTTAAATTGGACCACTCCTTCTATAACCTGATTTTTTCGATTATCGATTTTCGATATTTATCTGGGGCACCTCGACAGAAAACCTAGCTAAGAATACTCGCAGACGCTTATAGTACAACTGTGTAAATTTTCAAGAAAATCGGTTGAGCCGTTTCGGTGTCTATACGTAACGGACACACACACAGACAGTTCCATTTATAAATAAGCTTAGATTAGGAATCATTACAAACAATATTGTGTAAATGAATTACAAAATAGCAAAAAACGCGTTTCGTCTATTAAAAAGATTTCGTCAGACGAAATATTGTTTTATTAATGGACTCACATGCACACACGTATACACACAAATACACACATATATACACATGTTTCCTGCTTTCACCTCCGCAAAGAATATGGACTTGATAGTATCCCTGAAATAGTCTAAAGGAAATGTGCTCCCGAATCGACCCTCGCTCTCTCTAAGCTGTATAATAAATGAATCGTTACCACTTGTTTTCCTGTATGCTAAAAATCTCTATCTGTTGTTCCAATTTTTAATAACTTAGGTTAATCGTCCGACGCTTCCAACCATTAGTCTAACATTCAACCTCTTTTGGGGAAACTACTAGAGACTCTAATCAATGCAGAATTGGTTAAGCATCTCATATCAATGCCATACGTGAAACACGCTTGGGCGATCATGTCTCGAAAGAGACATGACTGACTTGGCAGAAGATTATCCCGCAGTAGGTTGCCATTGCTTTCTGCGGTAGACTGGTTGCCGACCAAGGCTATAGAACCCAATCTGTCCTTCCATAACTGGAAGGAAGCAGACGGATTAATACCTTTCCCAAGGGTATTTGCGCGTAAGTGAACGCAATGAATTCAACTGGAATTCGAACTCGGCTCCCCGATTTCTCGTTCCGAGCCGATATCCACTGTACTAGACCTTTTTTGCAGACAAGAAATATGGCTTTTGTTTCTCTAGGTAAACTACTGACGTTCTGACGATAATTGCCGAAAGAGTCTATCTAGCGGTAGATTAGAATAGTGAGGCTCAGACTGTTGATTTAGACATCTCGAAATTTTGGATACGGTTGGCATACATGTCTTCTTCACAATTAGAAATGTTATTGTGTCTTCGTTCCAAATGTTTGAACAAACCCGGTCATATCATTATTCTGAATGGCTATTCGTCTAGATCCTTTAGCACTAACTCAGGTATTTCACAGGGTTTTCCTTAACGATCTTCCGGATAATATCAGGACTTAACTTAGTGTCTCTGCTGATGACACAAATATTTATTTCTAGTTCGCTACTAAAGCTGATTGCTCAAATTGGCGACTAATGACCAAAACGGTAGTCAGTATCTTGTTAACTCGAGCAAAGAATGGTTTGATACTTTTAAGACCTCCAAAACTAAATTATTTTATGTTGTCAGTTAAATGACAAACGTGATACACGCTTTGAGCGATCATGTCTCGAAAGAGGTACGACTGACTGGGCAGAAAATTATCACGCAGTAGGTTGTCATTGCTTTCTACGGTAGACTGGTTGCCAGCCAATGTTATAGAACCCAATCTGTCTTATTATTTAACCCATAACTGGTAGGAAGAGACAGATTAATACCTTTCTCAAAGGTATTTGTGTGTAATGCAAAGAATTCAACTGGAATTCGAACACGGATCTCTCGCGAGCCAATATCCACTGCACCACAACGCACAACCCTTTCTGTTTTCAATCAGCATAGCTAATACTAACCTACAGGGGAGAAATTCGTTGCGCCTTCCTCGGCTAACATACTCGGCCGATATAAATTGAAAAAATATATTTAATCAATTGCTAGATTGGTTTTTAAGAAATTTGCTTCACTTGGTGTGAGATCAATTTTCTCTCTTGAACCTTCTTCTTCTTCTTCTTCTTCTTCTTCTTCTTCTTCTTCTATGTGCCCTGTCCTTCAAGGACGTAGGTAATCATGGTTTTTCCACGTCTCTCTATCCCTGGTGGCTCTTAGTACGTTTTTTCCTGTTACACCAGGCAACCCCCGTTCTGTCATCTACCTGCTCAGGCCCTTCAAATATGTTATCCGTTGCATTCCTCCGTCTCTTTTTCTCTCTATCTGGCCTGTCAGTATCAGGTTCTCTAAGCCCCTCCTCCTCATTGCTTGTTCCAGCAACTTTAGTTGTCTCTTCCTGATGCTCACTATTAATTTTCTTTTCGTTGCCATTCTTTCCAGCACATCATCATTGCTCACATTCTCGGTCCATGATATCTCCAGCATCCTTCTGTAGAACCACATTTCAATTTCTTTAAGTTTTTCCTTCATCTTCGATGATATTGTCCAACATTCACTGCCGTACTGAAGAACTGACATCACATAGCAATTTAGCACTCTCTCCTTTGTTTCTAGTGAAAGTTTCCTGTGTCTTAATACTTGACTCAGCTTCTGGAACGCATCTTTCGCCATACTTATTCGCCTTCGGATCTCTGTGTCGCACTTTCCATATCCTGTTAGAGAACTTCCTAGATATTTAAACTTTTGTACTTGCTTAATTCTAGTATCTTCCACCTGTATTTGGCATTTTGGGTTGCTCTTTTTGCTGAAGACAACGCACTCGGTTTTCTTGCAGTTTATTTGTAGTCCTTTTTTGTCACTCCGGCTACCTTCTGTAGGAGGTCATATTGCTGTCACATATGGTGCAGTGCTTTTACTATATATTTAGAGATTTTTGATAAAATAAAAAGAAATATCAGCAATTTTGTTAATAATCTGGTGTCTCGGCTTCAGTCGATTTCTCACCGCCATATAGCTGCCCCCCCGTACCTCTGCATTTTCTATAATCCTTCCATAGCAACTGTTCGAATGTTCCCCAGGCCATCTAGACGATGGGTTTAAGCGCAGTAATAGACTGGCAGTTAGGTCTTAACAAATATACAATTGATTTGTCTAGATGCAACCTTAAGTTCTATGCTAAGTGTTTCTTTTCTCATACTTCTCTTTTCGGTGCCATGGTTCCTAGACAGCTTTTGATGTAATGTCATTCGCCGTCTATTGTCTTTCTGATTATTCTTCTGTTGTTCTAGCTTTTTAATAAAGTTTGTTTTCTAAATCTTCCACACCCAGTAACAAGTTGAGTCTTACTGACTTCATTGCGCGCACACACACACACACACACACACGCACACACACACACACACACACACACACACACATATATATATATATATATATTTATATATATATATATATATATATAAGTATTGTTGGAATAATATTCCTTGTCCAAAGAAACACTATTTTTACAAAAGTGCTCAATGCAAAAGTAGAGCTAATAATATTATTTATTCATAAATTATAACATGGATATGTTACAATATCACTACAAAAGTATCCATTTTGTTTCGACACTTTTGTGTCTTGTCAAGTTATGCGATAGTTCTTAAAGAACTTTTAAAAACTATCACATCACTTGACAAGACACAAAAAATGTCGAAACAAAATGGCTACTTTTGTAGTGATATTGTAACATATCCATGTTATAATTTATGGATAAATAATATATAGAGTCATCCGCAGACAGATCTGTTTTGTTGTATCACAGTTCATAAGTACAGTTATACATCCGATTGCTTCTAGCCAGGATTGAAACCCGACCGAATTGACATCGGTCGGCGATTCTACCTCTGAGCTATGTGTGCTCAATGTGTGCTCGATGTGTGTGTGTGTGTGTGTGTGCATGTGTGTGTGTGTGTGTGGAGGAAGTAAATAGAAATAAATGTTGGCTGTAATTCGATATCGAGAGAAACGCAGATAATGCAGAAACGCTTAAATTTAAGTTATTTGAACGCATCAAAGAATATTCTCTATTCTTTCATTCAATTATCTGATATTGGAATTTGAAGGTATATAGATATACAAGGCGTATCAAAAAATTTTTTACAAACGTTGGAAGTGAGTTCATGTCATCAAAACAAGGTAAAATGTCTATTTAAACGTATGTCCATCATACATGAACCACATACGTTTTCGTATTAGCAGGCGTACATTCTCTAGAAGATCTAAGAGTATGTTCTAGGTAAGGTTCGTGTAGACAACTACCGTAAGACGTGCTGAGATAACAAACAGCGGATCGGTAGTTTGCGCAATAACCGATCGACAAAAGTTCTCCCGTGAAGAGTATTCAGAGTGCGAAAGGTTCTCCACACTCTGCAAATGTTAAAGATACAGAAGATGCGGTAAAATGACATGTACGACATTCTAATCTGGGGCCACTTGACGTGGGTAGATACCCGGATCGTTTCTGACACACTGTAGAATGTGTTTTTGTCGATCGTACGAGCGGATTTCGGTTTTGACCAATCCATCCTTTGTGAGCAATGGATCCTGTCTCAGCAACTTGATGATAACCAGCAGCAAAGGTTTGATGCCTCATCTACCTTTGGTCTGGATAGTCAATCTGATACAGACGTGCAGCCCCGCGTCCATTACCGTTCGAACGGCTGAATGTAAAATTATATCTGCCTGCTCACTATATATTCTGCCATTGATAAATGGTAACACTTTTAAATTAACTCACTACGACACAACTTAAATGTCAAAGAGAGAAAAGTGAGAAATGTTCACGAATGACAAATGTAACCTCGTCTTTGTTGGAATACAGCGCCATCTATTGTAAAAATACTTTAAACTTAATAACGTAAAAACGAAGTATTTAAAATCATATGAATATATGGAACTTTTTCGTTGTTTTGGCCTGAAGAAACCTCCCACCAAAGTTTGTTAAATTAATTTTGATACAGACTAGATAGATAAATAGATAATGATGCCAAATCCGTAAACGAAGAGGATAATCCAAAAATATCTATCTAATCTACTCTAAACATATTTATAAATGGAACTTTGTCTGTGTGTGTGTGTGTGACTGTATGTGTGTGTGTGTGTCCGTTACCTATAGACTCCGAAACGGCTCAACTATAAGCGTCTGCGAGTGTTCTTAGCTATATTTTGTGTCGAGGTACCCCAGATAAATATCGAAAATCGATAATCGAAAAAATCGGGTTATAGAAGGAGTGCTCCGATTTTAATCAAATTTGATACACTCATAGACAAAAACATAAGAAACGATATTCAGAAGTTTCAAGGTTGCAGTTCTTACAATAGTGCAGAAAATCGACAATATACATATATATATATAAAAGGCAAGATGTTTGTGTGTGTGTGTCTGTTTATCTGCCTGTATGTCTATATTTTTTCAGCCCTTTTATTTTAGTTTTTGCTTCGGGTTTGGCTCTAAGTAGGTATAATTATAGTTCTTAGACTCAGCTATGATACCATTTACTCAGAGGACTTATTTAGCCTTCAAAATTCAGTTTACGACGAAAAAACTTATTTGATATCGATAGCAGGAAATCAAAATTTGACTTACATCCATTCATTTCTTTTTCAGTCTATGGTTTCGCTTTAACTGGAAATAACTATTGCTTTTTAGTCTTTTGTGCCAACGTCCAAAGAGTCTGACCATGGATTAGTTTTAAAGCTTTCATTACACCCGAGCAACGCCGGGCTATACTGCTAGTTTAATATAAAGTAATAAAATATAGATCTCTGCAAAAGTTCAGTGGATATTATCCAGAGGAATATGATATACATAAAGGAAAACTCAACACGTCATCTAAACGTATTGTAAATCCAGATCTATTTCTTAATATTTTATATTAAATCGATCTTTGGAGATTATCCTGTTTGTTTTCGATCGATATAATTTATAATCATTTTTGATTATTTTTAAGTTTTCCTATATATATATATATATATATATATATATATATATATATATATATAATATTTTCCCATTCATAAATATAATGACTTTCAACGAAGCCCAAAAACAAAACGCAGACTCTTCGTCTCTTTAATAAAAGTCATCGAGTATTTTGTTACTTTTCAAATTTCAAAGAATTCCATATTAAACCTACTCATAAATATGAAACTACAATTTTACTTTGGTTTTAGGCCAGAATTTTAGTGCATTCATGAAAATGAAATTTAGTAACTTTAACTAAATTTAGCTTAAATGTCATAATTCACTTATGCGAATCGAACTCACTATCGTGACAAAAACATGCCGCTTTCCTTGGGCCCAATGCCCATTGATATCAACAATATTCTTGGTAACCCGTCTCCAATGAGATTTTCCCCAGTTGTTGAAACCTAATGTTTTTGTTTTAAAATGCCTAGTATCTGCATCCCCTGTTGAACCACCTTTGTACAGCTTCAGTTTAATTTTTTATTTTCACTAATTAACCCACAGTTGGGGGAAGAGAAGTAGAGATGGTTTCACATTTATCGTTTATTGGTATTTGCGCAAAAATAAGCGTAATGAACAGGACTTGAATTCGAACTGGGAGCGATGATTTCCCGTTAATAATTACACTACTTGTACATATAGCGTAAGAAATTACAGCGCACTTAAGCGGAAAAAAAACTTACTTCAATACTAACGGAAATGCATTAAGTCTAACGTTGAAATAATGAAAAAATGCTATAATGCCAATGGTTTTCAAGATAAACTTCCTATACAGTGAATAATATACAGTAAATAATGGCGTACCTTGATGATTTCCAGTTCCGTACTGTTAATAATTATTCTACTTTGTCTAGGTTTATATATTTAGCTTCGTTTGACATAAGAAAATAATTACGAAGCACTCAAAGAAACAAAATTTAGTTCAATACTGACGGAAACGTATTAATTCTGATATAGAAATAAAGAAAAAAAAGTTATAATTTTTTTTTATAATCGTGTCGCCCCAAGCAAGGCATTTTACTGCCATTGTTGTGCAGGGTTTACGTAAGAGGAATGTCATGAGGAGTGAGAGGTTGCAGGGGGTGTCAGGAAGAGAGTAGGTGAGAGAAGAGAATACTGATGAGAGTGGGGTGGATGTAGAAAAGCATGAGAGAGAGGATGTAAGTTAGTGAGACAGGAGATGACTATTGACTTTACATTTAAATTCTTGGAGATTGTAACTGTCAAGAAAGCAAGTATGCGATAGAGAATTCCACAGGCGGAAAGTGCGAGAATACCAATGGCTTTCGAGATAAGATTCCTATCATTAATTCATAGCGTACCTACATTTAGGATGTGCGTTGTGGTGCAGTGGATATCGAATCGAAACGACAAATCGAAGAGCCGAGTTCGAATTTCTGTTGAATTCCTCGCATACCCTTGGGAAAAGTATTAATCCATCTTTTCCTTCTAGTTATGGGTTAAATAATATGACAGATTGGCTTCTATAGCCTGGGCTCACAACCAGTCTACCGAAGAAAGCAATATTAATCTATTGTGGGATAATCTTCTGCCTAGTCAATAATGTCTCTTTCGAGACATGATCGCCCAAATCGTGTATCACGTATGGCATTCAACTGACTGACCTACATATCATCAATTTTTGCGATCGCGTTTGTATTCATTAAATTCAAAGTTACCAAATAGATTCTACCTGAAAGAAAACAACAAAAAAAGCAGTGGTAAAGAGGTTTATATAGACAACTAATACCACTAATAATAGAAATAATTTAGCAAATTCTGACAAATGTCTTCACAGCCTTTAGAAAATGATAAATTCAGAACCGTTATCCAGAAATGAAAGAAGCCAGACTATGGCGCCGTTAGAATCTCATTCTTTGTCATTTATCAAATTCCCTTGCTTTTATTCGTCATATGTAATAAGCAGAAAACAGGCGTTATTCGTTCCCACGGATTTAATGCTGCCTTTCATAAATTTAAAATAAGAGAAAAAGAAAAGAAATCGCGCCAAAACCTGCGCGTTATAACGTGATTACTAACATACCGACGCCAGTTTCGCAATGAACGATCAAATCAATGCGGAAGGCGTCAGTCAATATGGCGGCTGATCTCACGCTTGCCGGCTCGTTTGTCTAGATTCTCCAGTATCAAAGAGGTTTTCATCGAGGGGTCAACGTCCCTGGCCGCTTGTTTCAAATCTAATAAGACTGTAAACGATGAATGTACGATACATTTAATTATAACTGATTTTGCTGAAGAATATTCGAGGCCGTTTACACCTACATTACCTCAAGTGGTGATTGTATCTGTTATTTTTTTATTCTTTTATTCTGTTGGCTTTTCGAATGTGCTATATCCTGAATCTTACGTCTGTATTGCAACCTGCAGAAATATGTATTGACATAGCATAAAACTCGTATATAATACAACATACTCAAACCAATGTTTCCTGGATTAAAATTAAGGTTAACCTTAACATTTAACAGAACTGAAATATGCTGCGTTATCCGTAGTCTCGCTACATACCTCAAAGAGTTACGCAACCAATACATTTTAAAACTCGAGTTATGTACTCAAATAGCCTCATTTTATATAGTGATTTTTTAAGCGTGACAAATGAGGCACAAGGATAGTAGTATGGAGCAGCCAGTGAGGATAGACGTCACTATTCAGTCGTAATTGGTCCAGCGTGACACGTTTGCTAACCATTGCACTACGTTGAGGTTTCCAAATTATTTTCTAAGCATAACTTACATTAGGCACAAGGCCGTCAGTATAAAGCCCCCAATAAAGATCGAAATCACTATTTAGCAGTAATTGGTCGAGGGATATAAGCTCGTTAACTGTTACATCACGCCAAAATGGCATGCAATGCGACAAACTGCTTCAGAAATATCTAAACTGTCAGTTGTGTGCCACTACTTTTTCAGATCAGTCGTTTAAAATGTCTTCGAGTAAAAGAAGATAGTAGATATTAATTAGAACTATTCGTCTTCGAACCATGTGAACTGGTGCTACATAATCACAAGAAAAGAATTATACAAAATAGCATACCTACATTATTTGAAAACATTCAGCAGCAGCAACAACTAAAATGTATAGTACATGTAACTTGAAGAGAAAATAACGATACCTGGGAAGTGTCCTAACAGAAGATGCAAAGTGCGACACAGAGATCTGAAGGCGAATTGGCATAGCGAAGGAAGCATTCCAGAAGTTGAGTAAAGTATTAAGAAACAAGAAAAATTTTGCTAGAAACAAAGAAGAGAGTATTTGATTGCTATATGATTTCAGTTCTTCAATATGGCAGTGAATGTTGGACAATATCATCAAAGATGAAGGGAAAACTTGAAGCAATTGAAATGTGGTTTTACAGAAGGATGCCGCGGATATCATGAATTGAGTATGTGAGTAATGACGAGGTTTTGAAAAGGATAGAGACGTAAAGGAAATTAATATTGAGTATCAGGAAGAGACGGCTAAAGTTCCTATGACATGCAATGAGGAAGGAGAGCTTGGAGAACCTGACACTAACAGGCCAGATATATGGAAAAATAGACGAGGGAAAGCAGCAGATAACATATTTGAAGAGCCTGATCAGGTGGATGACAGAACGAGGGTTGCGTGGATAAAGCGTGCTAAGAGCCACCGGGGACAGGGAGATGTGGAAAGCCATGATCATCTACGTCCTGAAAGGACAGGACACATAGAAGAAGAAGAAGAAGAAGAAGAAGAAGAAGAAGAATCAAGATGTTGATGATCAACACTACTTCAACTAAAAAGATTAGGAAGGAACATCTGATCAGTGCTGGAAAGATTGATAATAGTTGTTTGATTTGAGAAACCTATTTTCCTGAACTGAATGGTTTTATAAACTTCAACCAACAGTAACATTCTAAAAGTTACCTCATCAGGAAACTAATATTATCTTTACCATTAAACATAAGCTTGACAAATACCCTTCTGAAACCCTTCCATAACAACAGTGACAATGCTATATTGTCATATTTTACCACCAAACACATCTCTTTATCTTTTTCATCCTGGATATGATGACGCTCGGCAGCAAGGCCTTCAACGATAGATTTGAGTTTATATGGAGCGTGGAACTATGACATAAGAAGTTACAGGGTGTGGGAGAATTAGGAACAAAATTATTAATCATGAGTAGAAAGAAAAAAGACTAATCAAGAAAACAGTAGATAGCTATTAACATTGCATTTAATTTTTGGCAGATTAAAGTATGCTGGAAAGCATGGAGCTGGAAGGGAGTTCCACAAGCGGGAAGTACGACAAAAGAAACTGTTAGCATAGAACTTACGGCTACATCTCGCCAGCTCAACTACAAATTGATGAGATCTCGATGCCAGTCTAGTACTTCACTTAAATTTAAGTGTAGATACCATAGCGAAGAAACCTCCGAGCAATTACCATAAACGTATTTGTAGAAAAGGCAAAGGGTGGCAACGTTACGGCTGTCGGAAAGTCGAATCACCAGATCACAACCAATAATATTGCTGATTCTTTTAATTTTTTATTAGCAGTATAGCCAGCCTTGCTTGGGTGTAATTAAAGCTTTAAAGCTAATCCATGATCCTGGAGCTCAGATTCAGCCTAAAGAATATTTCTGTGAAGTTTGGTGAAAATCGGATAAAAATTGTGGATTTGTATAAAGAACATACAGACAGATAAACAGACACACACACAAACATCTTGCCTTTTATATATATGTATATATATTATCGATTTTCTGCACTATTGTAAGAATTGCAACCTTGAAATTTCTGAATATCGTTTCTTATGTCTTTGTCTATGAGTGCATCAAATTTGATTAAAATCGGGCCACCCCTTCTATAATCCGATTTTTTTCGATTATCGATTTTCGATATTTATCTGGGGTACCTCGACACAAAACCTAGCTAAGAACACTCGCAGATGCGTGTAGTACAACTGTTTAAAATTTCAAGAAAATAGGTTCAGCCGTTTCGGAGTATATAGGTAACGGACACACACATACACAGACACACACACATAAATAAGTTTAGATTAGACAGATCAATGAGCTTGAGGTAAATAGCCGGAGCGCCTGATTATATGTGGCAGCAATATTGTAAGCATGGACAAATGGTAGTCTTATAGATATGTAAGATAGATTCTGGGAAGAAAAAGTGTCTCGCCCGACACAGTGAACACACTTTCTTTGCAGCGGAGATAGCAATGGATTCAATAAAACTTTCCACGTCATGTCATCACAACGAGTTATTTTTGCCTGAAGGAAGGAAAAGAGGTTCTCGCTGATGATTAAATAGTGATATTCTCAGGTCCACCCAGAATGGTACTACAATCTATCCGAAAATAGTGAAGCCCCAAACAAAAATCATAACACTAGGAAAGTATAAAAGAAATGCATTTTCATTGTAAAAGTACAAGCAATACTTTTTTTTGAAAAAAGTTACCAACAATACATTTTTGCAGGGAAATTATAGGCAATACATTTTATAAAAAAGTCACCAACAATAGATTTTTAAAACAAACTGTCAATGAATATATTTTATAATAATATGTTTAGCAATAGATTTTATAGTTGATTTAACAAAGTATTTTATAGTAAAACTGAAGACATGTCATACATTGTAAAAAAATTAAAATTGAAAAGAATTTTCTCTGATTAATTACATTTCTTGTAAGGAGAAAAAGTCTCGTATGCTGTTTGAAAGATTATTTGCTAAAACTATGTATCTAAGTAGTTATAATTTAATTCTGAAATAATGCCATTCTTTTCAATTATAAAGTTTAAATTACCATCTTTCGATTTCGGCATTAAGAAAAAAAACAACCAATTAACAATTTTATTTTCTTTGTGTACTACTCATTGATTACATATGGACGCATACCCGGTTCGAATCTCACCATAGTCGATTTGTAAGGGTGGTGGCCTTTATGTTATCTTCCTTGGGGTGGAGTGCTACTGTTAGAAAGCACCTGAACACTAGACCTCAGGTTGACTCAAGCACAGTGAGTAAAAACGCGTAAACGGAGCTATTGATGATTGCGCTAGAACTAAGTTTGTAGTCAGCATGACCGAGAGTTTAAGCGTGCTTGCCTTGTTCAACTGTTCATCATATCAGATAACGTTGTGGTTACTAAGCCTGTCTCGCTAGATCACTAACGACTTGTTCGTGACTTCGATTCACCCAATCTTGTTACAACAGGTATTAATTAACTGATCTACCAGATTCTTTTTCTTCTTCTTCTTCTTCTTCTTCTTCTTCTTATTATTATTATTATTATTATTATTATTATTATATATCACCCAATATTATTATTATTATCATGTCATTTTTCATCATATTTCGATTTCTGCTTTGGTCTCACTACCAACCAAGTCTGCGGGGAGACCTAAGGCAGGTCGTGGCGTGTTGTTATGACTCCATTTCATGTTTTTCTATCTTCCCTATCATCCCTAGCATTACATAGATAAAGTTTTCCTTAGTGTGTGGGTTGTACTTAATAAGACAATTTTTTGTATATCTCTTAAGATGGGGTTTCCAGGGATTCTTTCAATGTGTTGTTTTGTTCCATTTTTTACCATTCCAAGTGCACCTACTATCACTGGCACAACTCTTGTTTTCAATTTCCACATTTTTTCTATTTCAATTTCCAGGTCTTTATATTTTGACAGTTTTTCAAATTCCTTGATTGCTATGTTACAATCCGCTGGACAAGCCATATCAATTAATAGACAAGTTTTCTCCTTCTGGTTTTTAACAATAATGTCTGGCCTGTTTGCTTCAATTTTTCTGTCTGTGTAGATGGTGTAATCCCATAGAATGGTTACAACTTCTATTTCTGTAACCGGTGCTGGGTGATGTTCATACCAGTGTTTGCCTACAGCTTTTCCATAATGTTTGCATATTGCCCAATGTAAATATTGCCCAACTCTATCGTGGCGATTTTTATATTCATTTGGGGCAAGCACAGAACAGCCTGAGATTAGGTGGTCTATTGTTTCTTGGTGTTTATCACAAAACCTGCATTTTGGATCCATATTATTATGCATAATATTTGACTGAAAGTTTCTCGTGAAAAGACTTTGGTCTTGTGCTGCAAGAATAAAGCCTTCAGTTTCAGACTTTAATCCAGATGCACGTAACCATCGATGAGTATTACCTTTGTCAACATTGGATTTATTGGCACGTACTGGATATTGGCCATGCAGAGGTTTGTCTTGCCAGCGCTGTTTCATCTGTTCAAGAGCTTTATCTTTGGCTTTCATTTTCATATTCTTTGCCGCAATAGCCGGCTCTTGGCTTCCGTTCTGCTTTTCTACAGAATCTACTAACTGTAAATCTTGTTTGAATTTACTGCCTTCTTTTATTATTGAATATTTTTTCTTTCTTTCTTCATGTTGCCTTACTAATTGTATCATCCAATCCTTTGTTGTTTCTATGTATGCTAGTAAGCCAATAGTTGTTGTCTTGTATGACAATTCCAGCTGAATAAGACCTCTTCCACCTTCTTTACGGGGTATGTATAGACGGTCTACATCAGCCTTTGGATGATGCATCTTATGCTTAGAAAGAAGCTTTCTTGTTTTAGCATCCATTCGCCTGATGTCGTTTAGAGTCCAGTTTAAGATGTTAAAGCTATATTGGACAACTGGGATTGCAAGGCTATTAATGGCCATAACTCTGTTCTGTGAATTTAATTCAGTTTTTAATATCATTCGTAGCCTTCTATAGTACTCTTTACGCACTATTTCTTTCATTTTTTTATGGTGAATGTTTTCACTCTCATTTACACCTAGGTATTTATAAGCTTCTTCTGGTTTCAAATCTTTTATTGTTACAGCAGGGTCTAGGCTAATTGAGGATGTTTCTTGTATTGATCCACGTAAAACTGTAGCTTTAGCACATTTATTCAAATTAAATTTCATTCCAATGTCTTCGCTGAAGCATTTTACAGTTTGCAGAAGACCTTCCAGCTCATTATCATTCTTAGCATATAACTTCAAGTCATCCATGTAAAATAGATGGCTTATTTTCTTTTGTCCTATTTTATAACCACATTCTGTCTTATTAAGTTGACTGGTGAGTGCTATTAATGATATGCAGAATAGTAAGGGAGATAAAGAATCACCTTGAAATATACCTCTTTTGATGTTTATTTCATTTATTATTATTATTATTATTATTATTATTATTATTATTATTATTATTATATATCACCCAATCTTGTTACAACAGGTATTAATTAACTGATCTAGCAGATTCTTCTTCTTCTTCTTCTTATTATTATTATTATTATTATTATTATTATTATTAATATCCAATCTTTTCATCTTGCGATGTGTTCCAATCACTTTCATTCTTATCAATTTATTACTCATTTGCTATGTCGTAATTTGATCTTTTCACTGATACATGTTGACTCTTATAGGTTATCTTTATTCATCAGTAGAAATAGGAAGAGTGTAAGGATGCAATTTTCCATAAGCTGTAACTAAGTTCTATTTAGCTTAGTTGCTGTATATACCACAGCATGGGCCTGTGGGTGTTGAACAACCACAAATATGCCAGGGATTGACTAAGTGATCTAGCACTCACATGTGCTCGTAAACTTGTAACCAGTCATCATCATCATCATCACCATCATATTATTATTATGTCATTTTTCATCATATTTCGATTTCTGCTTTGGTCTCACTACCAACCAAGTCTGCGGGGAGACCTAAGGCAGGTCGTGGCGTGTTGTTATGACTCCATTTCATGTTTTTCTATCTTCCCTATCATCCCTAGCATTACATAGATAAAGTTTTCCTTAGTTTGTGGGCTGTACTTAATAAGACCATTTTTTGTATATCTCTTAAGCTGGGGTTTCCAGGGATTCTTTCAATTATTATTATTATTATTATTATTATTATTATTATTATTATTATTATACCCCCCAAACTTTTCCTGTTACTATTTGTTCCACCCACTTTCGTTTTTATCAATTTATTACTCATTTGATATATGTTAATTTAATAATTTCCTTAATATATGTTAACGTCTATGAGTTATATTTACTCATCAGTAAAATTAAGAAGAATGTAAGGCAGCAATTTTTCCAGTTGGTGGATGACCTGTCTGCTCTGAGAGTAAGTTTTAGAATTCCGTTTCTTTTACTTTGACTTTGCAGTATGCGCCTATGGCATTTTTACAGCAAATAATCTAATCAATACGTCAGTAAATATGACGATTGATTTAACGAAATTATCGTTATCATCAACAGCGGCAGCCGATAAAAGTCTTTTGTTAGACAAATGTCTTTCGGAAATCATTCCATGACGACCATAACTGTGCTATTTCCTGCTATGTATATTTGGCTTACGGCTTATCACGTTGAATACACCTGTTCTCGCTCGATCACCGAAGTTAAGCAAGGTTGAGCCTCGTCAGTACTTAGATGGGTAACCGCTTGGGAATACCAGGTTCTGTAAGCGTTTAGTGACGGATGTGCGTTGTGGTGCAGTAGATATCGGCTCGGAAAGAGAAATCGGTGAGCCGAGTTCGAATTCCAGTTCAATAACCTGCATTCACTTAAGCACTGGTACCTTTGGGAAAAGTATTAATCCGTCCCTTTCCTCCAGTTATGGGTTAAATAACAGGGGTAGGACTTGGGGACCCTGCCCCTAAAAACAAATCCAATGAATCTTGACACTCTAAAAGAAAAAAGTATTACTAGACACAAAACTTATATAAAAAAACAACAATAAATTGTTCAAAGAAAAAGGTATTAACAGCAATAAATAAATAAAATTTAGTTGGCATTAAATGACCCGCCGAGGTGTTGATATGCCATGAAAACAACCAACAAAAAACTGTTTATTTCATACTAAAGTTCACTCAACGCAAGACTCAACAGGCGCACAATATCTACGGAATGAGATGTGATATATGAAAGGCCGTTGTACGCTTCGGTCTACTTCAGGTGCTAGGAATTTCGAACCGAACCTTTTATTGCAATCACTGGGGTATATGAACTCTATTACTTGTCTATTGCCGCTTCTGGAAGTCATGAGTTATCTCCCTCTAACCCTGTAAGCCTGGTACTGAACTCACAATTCTTTGCGTCAAGTCAAAAGAACTTGTGGTGATACCCAGCAAAAGCGATGGACCGGATGTTAGCGCTTTCACGACCAAAAAGCAAATGACCAAAAGTTGGATGTGCGCTGCCGGCTCCACGCAGATGTTCCGGTTGAAAACTAAAAATTAATCAAATATTAAATTTCCAGTTTGCGAGCCTACGCGAATTTTATTTATCAGCCAATGGGAAACCCAGAATCAAATACAAGTGTGAAATTCCAAGTGATCTGCTGTGATCCAAAAGGAAGATATAAAAAGCGGATACAGAAAGCATCTACAGGCAGACCGACTCGAGGAGAAGAGAGTAATTAGTAGCTCCCTTGACCGAAAGTCAAGGGGCTTACTACGCTCACCTCCCTTACCTCTTTCCTTCTTCCCTGCCTCAGAACTACAAACTGACATAAGGAGCGACTACATCAAAGACATTCCTTACTCATAGCGCTCCCCACATTCCTAAGCATTAATTCTCTTTCAGCATTTTATCGCCATGAACATTTTAACCTCCGCTGGACCCATATTTCAAGTATTACTTCAATTGTAAAAACATTAATTGATATGTGTATATATAAAATGTTATTTTTCGACTCAATTAGCTTTCTTGATTTTTTATAACTTATAGTGGGCTATCTACAACAGGGCCAAATTCCGTTAATCTTCAGCAAATATACAACTACACTTCACTAGAACGGACACCCAGTAGAAACAGGAAAAGAATAGATATTGCTACTATAAACTAAGCAATGTCTCTATCCGCTGGGCAATATGTTCTTAAGGATAACTCATTAATGCCAAAAGAGGCGCGACTACGCAAGGAATGGAGTTCGTATACCTCAGTGATTGTAATACAGGGTTCGGTTCGAAATGTCAGAAGGGATTAAATTTCTTTTTTAAATAATTAAAACTTACTTTGTTCTTTCTTCTTAATAATAATATAAACATTTTGATGGAAAGGGTTCCTTTTTATAAAGTTTTTTTTTTAATCATTTCACCCCGAGCAAGGCAGAAATGCCACTGATGTGCTGGGGGGGGGAGCTACATAACTGTAAAAAAGATTAATTAGAAAAGAGTGAGGAGTACAAACTAGTTAGAAAGGAGCAATAGAAAGCTGAGAAAGCAGGTGCGATGACAGATACATAGGTGGAGAGAAAGGGAAGGTTATACGGGGTTGGGGAGAGAGCTAGAGTCCAGTGGTTAGTAGATGAGTATTGACTTTGCATTTCAATTTCTGGAGGTTGTAGCCGTCAGGAAAGCAAGAATATGGGAGCGAGTTCCACAGGCGGGAGGTGCGAGAGAAGAAGCTGCAGGAGTAGAATTGTCGTCTGCATTTGGCTAACCTAACTGTGAATGGGTGGGACCCAGTTGCCAGTCTGGTTGCATGAGTAAACACCCGTTGAGTAGGCACCAGTGACTTAAGTTCGTCCGAGCAGAAGCCATGAAAGTATTTACAGAACAGACAAAGGGAGGCCACATTTTGACGGTGGGGAAGTGGCTGCAGTCGAGCCGCCAGATCAGTCAGTCAGTCAGTTAAGTGCCATACGTGATACACGCTTGGGTGATCATGTCTCGAAAGAGACATGACTGACTGGGCAGAAGATTGTCACGCAGTAGTTTGCCATTGCTTTCTGCGGTAGACTGGTTGCCGACCAAGGCTGTAGAAACCAATCTGTTTAACCCATAACTGGAAGGAAGAGACGGATTAATACCTTTCCCAAGGGTATTTGCGCGTAAGTGAATACAATGGATTCAACTGGAATTCGAACTCGGCTCCCCGGCTTCTCGTTCCGAGCCGATATCCACTGTACCACAACGCACATATCACATTACAGACTCTTTTATTTATACCATGCTGTTTTTTAGCGATTTAGTAGAAGTAGCTATACTAGAGTGTACCTGTGCTCTACTCAGAAAGATTTTCTCTTTTGTTCTCGGCTGTGCGCTCGACCTTAGTATTAGAATTAGTCGATAGATCTTTAGTTCTTTTGAGTAGTCTCCGCAATTTTCTCCTTTAAATGACCAGCATTGGCACACGTGAAACATCAATTTGCCTAACTATAAAATGTTTAATAGGAATATCATCAAGAGTAGTGGTTTAAAACTTTTTTTTGTTATTTTCTCTTACTCAGAGGGTAATTAACTAGATTTCTCCCTATATGTGTACGTTTAGCCCAGGGAGTTGGTTCAGTCAGTTAAGTGCCATACGCGATACACTCTTGGGCGATCATGTCTCGAAAAAGAATTCGAACTCGGCTCTCCGGCTTCTCGTTTCGAGCCGATATTCACTGGACCACAACGCACATCATATTTCTTTAATTCGGCCTCGTGTCAAGCTTCACCGAACTCCTTACAACTTGCAAGGTTTATCCAGAATTATCATCAGAAGGTTTTTCATCAGAAGTTTGGTTGTCAGTTGGAATGTGTGGATTAGTGTAGAAGAGTGGAATAATAAAATATACATTTTGAATGTTAAAATAGAAATTTATTAAAAACAGGAATAACAAGAATTCGTAGAAATTAATGTTCAATGAGAAAGTTAAGTGTTCGTAGAAAATCTTCGTCGTAATTGTTGAAAGAAATAAGGAGAAAGAGGATAATGTCCGAGTCGCTTGAAGTTGAAATTACAAATTAGATTAGGACGCACATCCATTACAATATCGATATCCATTCCAATACACATCCATTACAATAACGATATCCATTACAACGCACATCCATTAAATATCGATATACAAGACAACGCAAATCTATTACATTACCTATGTCCATTCAAATGCACATCCATTACGACACCAATATTCATGAAAATGCACATCCATAACAATACCGATATCCATTACAAAGCAAATCTATTACAATAGCGCTATCCATTACAATGCATATCCATTAAAAAATCGATATCCATTACATTGCGCATCCATTACAATAATGATATCCATTAAAACGCACATTCATTAAAATATCGATATACATTACAACGCAAATCTATTACAATACCGATGTCCATTCCAATGCACATGCATTACAATATCGACATCTATTGCAATGCACATTCATTACAATGCAAATATCCATTACACTGCACATCCATTACAATATTAAGATACATTTCAAGGCACATCCATTACAATATCCATATTCATTACAATGCACATCTATTAAAATATCGATATTCTTTACAAAGCCCATGTATTACAATATCGATATCCATTCCAAAGCACATGCATTACAATATCGATATTCATCACAATACAAATCCATTATAATATCGACATCCATTACAATGCACATCCATTACAATATCGAGATCCATTACAACGAAGATCCGTTACAATATCGATAGCCATTACAACGCACATCCATTAAAATATTGCGATCCATTACCACGTAGATCCATTACAATATCGATATCTACTACAATGCACATCCCTTACAATATAAGTATCCATTACGACGCACATCCATTACAACACCAATATCCTTTACAATGCACATCCATTACATTATCGATATCCATTACAACGCACATGCTTTTCAATATCGATATCTCTTCCAATGCACATCCATTCCAATACCGATATCCATTACAAAGGACATCGAATAAATATCGATATCCATTACAATGCACCTTCATTCCAATATCGATATCCATTACAACACACATCTATTACAATATAAGTATCCATTACCTTGCACATCCATTACAACACCTATATACATTACAACGCACATCCGTTAAAATACCGATATCCATTCTAATGCACAACCATTTTAATACTAATACGAATTAGAAAGCACATCAGTTACAATACCGATATCAATTATAATGTACATCCATTAACATACCAATACAACGCACATCCATTACAATACTGATATCCATTACAAGGCACATCCATTACAATACCGATATCCATTACAACACACATCCATTACAATACCGATATCCATTACAACACACATCCATTACAATACCGATATCCATTACAACGCACATCCATTCCAATATCGATATCCATTACAACGCACATCCATTACAATACCGATATCCATTACAACGCACATCCATGACAATACCGATATCCATTACAACGCATATCAATACCGATATCCATTACAACGCATATCAATTACAATACCGATATCCATTACAACACACATCCATTACAATACCGATATCCATTACAACGCACATCAATTAAAATACCGATATCCATTACAACGCACATTCATCACAATCCCGATATCCATTACAACGCACATCCATCACAATCCCGATATCCATTACAATGCACATCAATTACAATACCGATATCCATTACAACACACATCCATTACAATACCGATATCCATTACAACGCACATCAATTACAATCCCGATATCCATTACAACGCACATCCATCACAATCCCGATATCCATTACAACGCACATCCATCACAATCCCGATATCCATTACAATGCACATCAATTACAATACCGATATCCATTACAACACACATCCATTACAATACCGATATCCATTACAACGCACATCAATTACAATCCCGATATCCATTACAACGCACATCCATCACAATCCCGATATCCATTGCAACGCACATCCATCACAATCCCGATATCCATTACAACACACATCCATTACAATACCGATATCCATTACAACGCACATCAATTAAAATACCGATATCCATTACAACACACATCCATTACAATACCGATATCCATTACAACACACATCAGTTAAAATACCGATATCCATTACAACGCACATTCATCACAATCCCGATATCCATTACAACGCACATCCATCACAATCCCGATATCCATTACAACGCACATCCATGACAATACCGATATCCATTACAACGCACATCAATTACAATACCGATATCCATTACAATGCACATCAATTACAATACCGATATCCATTACAACACACATCCATTACAATACCGATATCCATTACAACACACATCAATTAAAATACCGATATCCATTACAACGCACATCCATCACAATCCCGATATCCATTACAACGCACATCCATCACAATCCCGATATCCATTACAACGCACATCCATGACAATACCGATATCCATTACAACGCACATCAATTACAATACCGATATCCATTACAATGCACATCCATTACAATACCGATATCCATTACAACGCACATCCATGACAATACCGATATCCATTACAACGCACATCAATTACAATACCGATATCCATTACAATGCACATCCATTACAATACCGATATCCATTACAACACACATCCATTACAATACCGATATCCATTACAACACACATCAATTAAAATACCGATATCCATTACAACGCACATCCATCACAATCCCGATATCCATTACAACGCACATCCATCACAATCCCGATATCCATTACAACGCACATCCATGACAATACCGATATCCATTACAACGCACATCAATTACTATACCGATATCCATTACAACGCACATCAATTACAATACCGATATCCATTACAATGCACATCCATTACAATACCGATATCCATTACAACACACATCCATTACAATACCGATATCCATTACAACACACATCAATTAAAATACCGATATCCATTACAACGCACATCCATCACAATCCCGATATCCATTACAACGCACATCCATCACAATCCCGATATCCATTACAACGCACATCCATGACAATACCGATATCCATTACAACGCACATCAATTACTATACCGATATCCATTACAACGCACATCCATTACAATACCGATATCCATTACAACGCACATCCATTACAATACCGATATCCATTACAACGCACATCCATTACAATACCGATATCCATTACAATGCACATCAATTACAATACCGATATCCATTACAATGCACATCAATTACAATACCGATATCCATTACAACGCACATTTAATCTCAGAAAGTCGCGTGCAATTCCGGTAGCTATACCAGGTTCAGACCGGACATTTGTGTACACTTGTGGTTAAAAATATACAGGGTACGAAAAAAAAAAAATTAAATACATGAATAAGGTCGAAGACGCCCGGTGAGTTGTGAATAAAGTCTTTATAATAAAAAGAATGATTAATTACAAAAGCGGAAAGTACAATTGTCGGAACGCCAGTTTACAACGGAGAGAGGATTTGCTTAAAAATATCAGAGCTTTCAATCTTCAAATACAAGTGTCCTTTCCAAGTTTCGTTAAAAATATCAGAGCTTTTCAATTTCTTTTTAAAGACTTTTCACTCATTTTCTATAACCAGAGCTGTCAATTCTTTATGCAACTTTTAAAACAACAAAGTTCTTTCGGGTCCTTATCTTGACGGCGGCGGTGTGGGGGTTGGTTTATACTTGTCGCCTTGAAGCTCTCTCCCAACTTATCTGATTTTTGTCGCTGACTCTCTATTTTTATAACCATCTCCAATCCTCTCGGGGGATCTAGACGAATCAAAGCTTTTTACCAATGAGATTGTTTTCCACCTACACGATTTGCGGGGAGCCATGGCTCGACGAATAAAATATCAACAGCTAACATGACGTAATGTCTTTCTGTCTTCTTTCTTTCGATTACATCATTGGTTTTCCGATCCCACAATTTCTGTTTCCAGGAACAACTGTTGGGGATTAAACTCTACCCGACTCCATCAAGTAAATTCTGACATTTTATTATGACTGCGACCATTTTGTCAAATTTCGACCTGACCCAAAATAATCCGTATCTTATATGAAAAAGAAAAAACTATATTTCGTTCTCTCTTTTTCAAATTGTCAGCTAATTTATCTATTCCCTGGATTTTACAAATACACGATAGATTTAAAAATAGTTTTTTTACATAAACTCACATCGCGAATTACAATAAAGCACAACTAATAATACCACTAATATTAATTTCTCTCTCTCCGTTGTACTAAACCAAACAAAAATATATATCTCAGCGGGAAATAGTGTCACAAAATCGCCTAAAGTTACCACTTATGGTAGAAACCTAGGTCGCATAATAACTCGTTTACAAATAAAAAATATTCAAAAGTTC
This sequence comes from Ascarosepion bandense, assembly GCA_037127315.1. NCBI lineage: Eukaryota > Metazoa > Mollusca > Cephalopoda > Sepiida > Sepiidae > Ascarosepion > Ascarosepion bandense. Next base: position 2,873,881 of record JBBBDQ010001337.1, read on the forward strand.
TACAATAAATTGTATTGAACACTTTTTAATATAAATGTGCACTGGTCTAATCTTATTATGACCAGAAACTAAGTAATTAAATAATCAATATATATATATATATATATATATGTGTGTGTGTGTGTGTGTGTGTGTGTGTGTGTGGTAATATTTTTTATTATAATAATAATGACATACTGCAACTTGATAACTATAAAGTTCCGGTGTTAAAAAGCCATCATCAGGCTTAGAAGCTCTTAATAACGCTTTCTTTTTACTGTTCTTCCCACCCTCCGTTACGCTCTTCATCTACACAAGCTGGTCAGGTATGAGACACGCTATCTTCTTTATCCCTTTTGCCATCAATGTGTCTTCTACCAACCTGTCTTTCTTTACTATGTATCCAACAATGTTCAACTGTATGTTTAAGTTTTTGTACAAAAGTGTTGGTTTTGTTACCATTTTGCTTCTTATAGTGTCCACGTGGCTCCCATCAAATGAATCCTATAATTTCACTATAATTTCATTCAAATATCACCTATCAGTCAGTTAAATGCCATACGTGATACACGCTTGGGCGATCATGTCTCGAAAGAGACATGACTGACTGGGCAGAAGATTGTCCCGCAGTAGGTTGCAATCGCTTTCTGCGGGACGCTGTTTGCCGACCAAGGCTATAGAACCCAATCTGTCCTGTTATTTAACCCATAACTGGAAGGAATAGACGGATTAATACCTTTCTCAGGGGTATTTGCGTGTCAGTGAATGCAATGAATTCGGCTGGAATTCGAACTCGGCTCCCCGATTTCTCGTTCCGAGCCGATATCCAATGCTCCACAAAAATATAATGGAGAAATAAAGTTATAAAGACTTATACCATCTTTGTGGTGCTTGCTACACGTCTCAGAGTGATTCGACACGCTTACATTAACTGAATTAGTCTATTCATAGGTTATTGTAAAATTATTAGATCCGTCGCGACGTCTCTCTTCGATTTGAAAACATACGTTTCGAAAGATCCGTTCATTGATTAAGTTTTCTGGGATTAGAAGAACTAAACCTCCTGGGCCGATGCCAAAGGCAAGAAAATCATCGATATATACAATACTTTGTCTTTGATATGAATAAACAATATTCGTGCTGTCTGGAAACTTTCGACATTTTTGAAAGAATTTAGTTTCTGGCATTGAGATCATTGCAATTACGAATTTATACTGTTTGGTAGAATACTAACATTTTATTAAATTGCTTATTGCTTAAGGACATGCGCTTGTCAAGAGTGGACATGGCTGCAACCGCTCTTTTATCACTGTAACAACTTCCTGGGTAGGTACGGTATTTATGGAAAAATGCTATCATGCCCGTAAAAATTACAGAATATCAGTGACAAGACATTTTACAAGATATCTGAGGAGGTCAGGAATAGTATAATAAAATAACACATATTTATATATTTAAAATATTACACGTCCATATGTTTTAATAGATATTTAAGAAAATAACATAAATGATATTGAATCATCTAACCGCAAATAATACCTACCAACCAGCGATTGCATTTAAAAATAATTTATGTAATTAACATTTGTTTTCACTAATTTTCTGTAAAAGTTAAAAACAAATTAATTGAAACAAAACGAATAACGTCTTCCTACAAGCATTCACACTTTCTCTGATCGCGTATATGTCGTCTTTTGACGTTGGTTTTTGTTCCGACCGCATCTTCCTTGACGTTTTATACTGATGGATCCAGGTTTCCTGTTTGCATTGATGACACGACTGTCAGTTGAAAAGATACCATTAACAATATCCGCGATCTTTCTGTAAGGTTTTCCAGTGTGTTCATACAGCCTTGCAATTTTCGTACGCTTCCTTGGAATAATTGCAGGCAATTGCCGTAGGACTAATAATCGACAGTCGAGACAATAGTGTCTAGGCGGGATAAATAAACAAATATATATATATATATATATATGTATATATATATATATATATATATATATATATATATGTATATATACTATCCTACGTTTTGGCACAACTCGGAGTTTCTTATATTAATGTACATTTGGGCAGCAATCATTCATTTAAACATGCTTAGTTAAAAACGACCGACAAGAACGATTTTATTAATTTCCACTCTTCTCGTCAAGATGCATTATTAATTATAAATGTTTGATTTAGTTTTTTCCAGTATTCTTATATATATATATATATATATATATATATATATATATATATATATATATATATATAATTGATAATGCAACCTGACGCGTAGAGTGGACGGAATAATTCTTCGGACTGTGTACGAAACTCTGGAATCGGAATCCTGAATGTAGATTCAATCATCTAAGTGTCTCCTTACTCATTCTCTCTCTCTCAGACTCTCTCTTTACATAAATATATATATATATGTGTGTGTCTATGTGTGTGATCTTCTATTCTTATACTTTCAAATTATGCAAGATATATGAGTAAGAGGTCTTTCTATCAAGGATAGAGTGTATGTAAATCCAAAAGTGGATTCTGAAATAGATAGATAGATAGATAGATAGATAGATAGATAGATAGATATGAAACGACTGAGATAGATAGATAGATAGATAGATATGAAAAGAGTGATAGATATGAAAAGAGTGATATAGACTGTGTTAGATAGATAGATAGATAGATAGATCTGTTTTCCGCTTCCTGTCCATAAATGAAACTAATTTTATATAACTTTGTCTAATTGATTTCAAGTACAAATCAATCGACTGCGATGAAGACTGATTTCTGAGGAATTCGATCACAGGAATGAGGCGTAATGACTCATTTTCACCAATCGCTAATAATCGCCTAACAATCATCTAATTAATTAAATCGATAATCTCATAGCGAGTAGAGCTGTGAACTTCTCCAGCGAACAGGTGACTGTTTGGTTACAGCAACAATCGTTATTCACTTCGGTTTTACAGATTGCATTGGTAAAACGTGCATTAATTATATTGAAATATAATTCTTTTGCTGCACACCGTTGCACTGCACCTAGTTTCCTTGCACAGAACACAAATTCAACATGGTCGTTGCTGTTCTTGAATAACAGTTCTTACTTTTAGTTTGCAAAATCAGTCAAAGACGCCCCATACATACGGTTGTCTTTCTGCCGGTGCAGATTTTTTTTTTTTTTTAATCATCTCACCCCAAGCAAGGCATTCCACTGCCACTATTGCGCATGGGAGCTACATAGGGGAAGGTAAAGAGAAGGAGTGGTTAGACATAGGGAATGTCAGGAGGAAGGTAACAGATGAGTAAGGATAGCGAGGATGAGGGTTGGGCAGATGGGAAGAGTGTTTGATAGAATGGGAGCAGGTTAGTGTGTTAGGAGGTGTCTATTGACCTTACATTTAAACTCCTGGAGATTGTAGCCGTCGGGGAAGCAATCGTTTGGAAGAGAATTCCACAGTCGGGAAGTGCGAGGAAAGAAACTGTTGGAGTAGAAGTTACGGCTGCATTTTATCGATTTCACTGTAAAAGGGTGGGATCTAGTTGCTAATCTAGTATCTCGTTCAAATACGTATTTAGGGGGCACTAGTGATCTAAGTTCATCGGAGCAGAAGCCGTGAAAGTATTTATAGAAGAGACACAGGGAAGCCACGTCGCGCCGGTGGGAGAGAGACTGCAGGCGATCTGCCAAGTCAGTATCTATCACATTACAGACCCTCCTCTGAACCTTATCGAGAAGCCCGAGGAGAACAGCAGGGGCACCCGACCAGATATGGCAGCAGTATTCAATAAAGCCCGTTATGTATTTTCACTTTTAATAATTAACTATTGCAAAGTTGTATTTATCATTGTATCGCCTGTTAAATATAAAAAGCTATTTATGTGTAAACTTGTTAATTTATCTAGGCGTACAATAAATGTGAACACGATTAAGATGCCACTGTCCACACCTCTACTGAGGATCTGTTCTGCTCTTCCGTACTCTAGTACAATCTTATTTTCATATCAGTTATATGATAGACCTCGTTAGGAATCAAAGAGAAACGTGTCTCCTGAATATTCCATTAGTCTCATAATAGTATGACCCCATTTTCCTAATGTCCGAGAAGACATTAATCAAACTGTTGCAATGATACAATATTGCAGAAATCAGATACCTTCTGCAGCAACAGACATTTTAATAAATTTTAATTTTCTGGTATTTATTTTTTATTACTTAAACGCAGAACTCATCGGGAAAGATAAATCATATATTTTTTTTATTTAAAATCATGATTCACTAGACGAAAATCTGCTCCGACGAGAAATATAAAAAATGCAATAAAAACTTTGATATAATTTAATTTAATAAGCTTTTAATTGCTAAAATAAATAATAAAAATTAAGGACATTATAGTCTGAAGAAATTTTTTTTTTTGATTACTAATAAAATTTTAAAAGAATTGTTTTCATTTTTTTTTAAATAATTCATAAAGTTTTTAAAATATTTCAAAAATCTTTTAAAGAACTGAATCGTTTTTTTTTTATTAGTTAATAATTGATGATTATACTGCCTATAAAAAAATAATAAAAATTTTTCACCCCCATATATTTTTAAAAAGAAAAAAAATTATTTGTGCAAATACGTTCAAAGTTATAAAGTACGATGTTCGAATTTATAAAGTACGGTGTTCCATATTGGTCAAAATGATTTTATAAGTTAACAAACGTTCTGGGTTATTCCCCCTTAGCAAAACATAGAAGAACGCAATTTCAATTCAGAAAGCATATTCAAATGACTGGCTATAAATCTAAACTAAAATTCTATAAAATATTATATTATGTTAAATTTTTTATTTCACTCTTTAGTTAACCCCGCCCCCCAAAAAGTTAAAATTTTTTAGCACGATTGGTCACCATACATTGCGTTTCTGTCAACATCCGATAGCAGTCATCTGTCAGCACCTCCATGACTTACATAACAAAAAAGGCTACCGTAATTAATTTTTTTTTTATTGTAAATTTCTGGCAGTAAGCAATTATTAATTGATTGAAAATAGATAAAGGTAAGTTTTAATATTAAACTTTGACTTAAATAACGTGCCAGCGCGGTATATTTAATTTTTCAAGATTTTTAAAAACAGAAATTTGGCTACTGTTTACGTAATGTGTCAATCTATCAAACATGGCGGTATTTTAAAAAAGAAATTGATAAAATTTTAAAATTTTAGATTTCAATCAATATAATTTCGGTTAAAAATACACCAGTATGTTTTGCTTACTAGAATTATTAAATTTACTCTCTTGGCTTTCAATTAAAGCTAATTTTAAAGCTTGGAGATAACTTATTTATTTTTAAAATTTCAATTAAAATTTAGGTATAGAAAAATGACTGGACTACACTGGAGGTACCTAATTTATATATATATATATATATATATATATATATATATAATTATTAACCAGTTGTTTGTCAGAAAAAATCAGACCCTACACAGTTCTATTAAAAAGTGGTCAATACATACATAATGTAGAGCGTTTAAATATTTAAGAGTTGATCGAAAACACCTGAATATGCCGAATGGATGAAACCAAGTTTACATAAAAGACTGAATTCGAAGAAAAATGTGTGTGTATATATAAGAACGGAAGTAGTAGGAGGATTGGAACAATTATTAAATAATTCATCGCGTGTTTTATTCGACCTGAACAGAATGCTGAAAGCACTGGACGGCCGTTTCGTCCTATATTTGGGACTCTTCAGCAGTGCGCATCCACTACCAGGAATCGGACCCAGACGGTTTTTGGTTATTAAGCTGATGCTGTACCAACTATACCACGGGTCCCGGTGAGGAAGAGGTGACGAATTAAACTCGATGAAGCGCCGCACAAATAAAAAAAGCCTCGCCGTTCACAAATAGAAAAAAAGCTCAATTAATTGTTCAAATCCTACTACTACTTCTGTCATATCTCTCTGTGCTTCAACCAGTTTAACATGCTATGGATTAAACGGCTTGTGTTGGAGAAACCGTGGCTCTGGGAGGCACAGTCCTACGGATAAAGGAACTTGGATGAGCTCCACCACGGAATTTGTGAACGGGCGGCGCTTCATTGAGTTTAATTCGTCACCAGGAGCCGTTGTACAGTTGGTATAACATCAGCTTAATACTCGAAGCTGTCTGGGTTCGATTCTTAGTAGTGGATGCTCACTGCTGATGAGTTACAAATATATGACGAACAGACCGTCTAGTGCTTTCTGCTGAGATCGAATTACTTAATATATATATATATATATACAAAAATCTAGAGTGAGTCTACATACTTACAGAGTCTATATAGTTATTATTATATATATATATATATATATATATGGCGCGATGGGTAAATTGTCGCAATTTTACATTTTTACTTTCGAGCATGCGCGTTGTTGGTTTTACATTTTGTTAACTGCACAGTTTAGTAGGGTCAGTTAGGCAATGTCTGACGCTATTCACTCTACCAGAAATTTGAAAAAGACATGCTGTACTATTTAGCATTTGTGTCACTTCCAGTCTCTTTATCTACGAGGAGATTGTTCAACATGCGAGTCCATAAAAGTTCAGAACACTTTTCTTTATTTTTACCCACAATTTCAGAGAGCTTTGACGTTTAAAGAAATCGTTACGCACATGTTCTGACCATGTTATTAGTATTTATCGCCTGTACATTGTTCAGACTATTGTCCTCAGCTTTATTGTTGTATTCACGTCTCAGCTGTTATACACCTCGGCCTTTTTCAGGTAATATTCGTTGGAATTTCGAAGCTAAAACCTCTATTTCGTCTACCGGAGTAGGTTGGTCTAGATCCATATAGCAGGCTTTTTCTGAATATCTTAGTTCTAGTTATTACCCGTTAGTAACTCAGTTCTCCATTTTTTTCTCCGCTGCTAAGACCAAGGATTGAACTAACAACTCTTGATGTCAAGTCACTGGATTATTTCAACGAACGCTTTTATCTACTGATCCATATGGAGATGGGAAAACCACCTGAAGAAGGCCGGTTCGTATAATAGCCGAAACTTCATAAATAAAGATGAGAACAATAGCCCGAACAATGTAAATAGTTACAATGCTTCAGCCCAGAAATGGCGTCCACAATCTCAACAATATAAGACACGTAGATGACGCAGATGACACAGTCTTGACAGAGACGCAGAAAGGAAAAATACAGGACCTCCTGCAAAAGGTAGCAAAGAAGAGATTCGAAGATGCATTGGGATGACAAAGGACGCATTTCAAATGCTAAGCAGAGCATTGAGAGACAGAAAGATTTCTTTTCAAACAAAGAAAAGAGTACTAAACTGTTATGTGATATATGTCCTCCTATATTTTAACAAATGCTGGACAATCTCCACAAAGATGGTTAAAACAGTTGAAGCAACGCAAATGCGGTAATTGCTGAGGATACTGTGGACTGAATATGTGAGCAACCACAAGATTTTTGAGAGATGCAAAAGAAAAAGTAAACTTATTTGTAGTATCAGGAAGAGACAACTGAGGTTTCTGGGACTCGTAATAAGAAAGGAGGGCTTGGGGAATCTAATACTCACAGAACGGATAAACGGAAGGAGAGAGAGGGAAAGCAACGTGAGGCATATTTGATGAGCTTGAATTTCAATTCCCGTTAAGTTCGTTATATTCACTTACGCGCAAATACTCTTGAGAAAGGTATGAATCCATCTCTTCTCTCCCAGCTATGGGTTAATTAGTATAACATTCATCATTAAACCATTATTATCTTCAGAAGCAGTCTATCAAACTGAAAATATATTTTAGCTTTAAATAACCGGTGAAGGGTTGATAAACCGTAAAAAAAATGTGATTAATCCTCATTTATCATTAAATCATTATTATCTTCAGAAGCAGTCTATCAATCTGAAAATATACTTTAGCTTTAAATAAGCAGAGAAGGGTTGATAAACGGTAAAAACAAATGTAATTAATCCTCATGTATCATTAAACCATTATTATATTCAGAAGCAGTCTACCAATTTGAAAATACTTTTAGCTGTAGATAACCAGCGAAGGGTTGATAAGCTGTAAAAAAACAAATGTGATCTATCCAGTTTTCTTTCTGTGTCAACACGTGCATTTGCATATTTTATGTCAATACTTTGTTTAGCAAGAGTAAATACTGGCAAGTCTTCTACTTCTCTTAAGATTACCCTTAGGTACAAGTTAAATAAATCCGATGAGAAGACGCATCCTTGCCTTTACCCTATTTTTAATTTTGTTCCCCATAAATATTCTGGATTATTTAAAACTAGCAGTATAGACCGACGTTGCTCGGGTGTAATGAAAGCTTTAAAACTAATCCATGGTCCTGGAGCTCAGACTCAGCCTAAAGAATATTTGTGTGAAGTTTGGTGAGAATCAAATAACAGTTGTGGATTTGTATAAAGGACATACAGACAGATAAACAGACACACACACAAACATCTTGCATTTTATATATATATATATATATATATATATGTTATCGATTTTCTTCACTATTGTAAGAACTGCAACCTTGAAACTTCTGAATATCGTTTCTTATGTCTTTGTCTATGAGTGTATCAAATTTGATTAAAATCGCACCACTCCTTCTATAACCCGATTTTTCCGATTATCGATTTTTGATATTTATCGGGGGTACCTCGACACAAAACCTAGCTAAGACCACTCGCAGACGCTTATAGTACAACTGTGTAAATTTTCAAGAAAATCGGTTCAGCCGTTTCGGAGTCTATAGGTAACGGACTCACACACACACACACACACACACACACACACACACACACACACACACACACACACACATACACATAGAGACAAAGTTCTATTTAGATTTAGATTAACTACTCAATTTTTCCTCGCATTTCCTTGTGCCATAGCTTATCAAATGTGTTTTTTATACTTTTCAGATAATTTACAGATGAGCAGTGAAGACTGTAAGGGATAAGGAAAGGAAGAAGATGATACAGGAAAATAGCAAAAGTATTACCATGAATCTAGCGTGTAAAAATTAATTTTTGCAAATAGATTTAAAATACTAGTACGTATACAAACGTGTGTACATCGCTTCGAACATATTGTTATTTGGACAGTATGCAGATTCGATAACGCATTAGTCCCCCGTATCATTTTTTTCTTTTTGCTTGGTTTTCAGATATGCGAAGCCATTATCGTAAATGCTCGCTCGCACGTCGTTCTCTCGCTCTCTCTAGATTTATATTCCCGCGTAATTACCTCCCTTTGTTTCCAAAACATTACCGTTTCTTTTTTCGTTGTTCCAGGAATTTATTCTGTCTTTGCTTTTCCTTCGCGATAAGCATTCGTCTGAAATTACGAACGTAGATTTGGAGAAAATGTACCAGTAATGTGTGAATGTTTGTCGAATCACATAAACGGATACATTCGAAACTCCTTTGTAGATATCTTGTCCTAAGACAAAGAATAATAAAAAGTTTCAGAGCCTTTTAATAAATGATAATGAAATGGATTTTATGATTTTGAGTGCTTCTTTCACACAACACACACACACGCAAACACCCCCACACACATTTATATATATATATATATATATATATATATAGGGTGTCCATAAAGTTCGTGTGCACTTAAAAAAATTATAAGTTTAATTGTATTTGCGATAGAAATAATTTGCAAAAAAGATTAGAAAGAAGTAAATCTGTATTTTTTCAAGGTTTTATTGAAATTTTATTTAAGTTTCCACATGTTTTCCATCATTAGCAATACAAAGGGTAATACGATTGTGCAGTTCACGGAAAACATTTGCCAACTAATTTACAGCAATGCCTGAAATCACATTAGTTATTTTAGCTTTCAAGTCTTCAAATGAACTAGGTTTGGTTTCATACATAATTGTTTTGACATGTTCCCATAAAAAAATCCAATGGAGAACGCGGAGGCCAATCTGTTTCTTCTTCTTCTATGTTCCTTGTCCCTTCAGGACGTAGGCTATCATGGCTCTCCACGTCTCCCTATCCCTTGTGGCTATTAGTATGTTTGCTCCTGTTGCTCCTGGCAACCCCCGTTCCGTCATCCACCTGATCAGGCCCTGCAAATATGTTATCCGCTGCCTTCCTCTGTCTCTCCTTCCTTCTATCTGTCCAGTCAGTATCAGGTTCTCCAGGCTCTCCTTCCTCATTGCATGTCCCAGGAACTTCAGTTGTCTCTTTCTGATGCTCAGCGTCAATTTCCTTTTTGTTGTCATTCTTTCTAACACCTCGTCGTTGCTTGTATGCTCAGTCCACGATATCCGTAGCATCCTTCTGTAGAACCACATTTCGGCCGCTTCCAGTTTTGTCCTCATTTTCGATGATATTGTCCAGCATTCACAGCCGTATTGAAGAACTGACATCACGTAGCAGTCTAGAACTCTTTTCTTCGTTTCTATTGAGATTTTCCTGTGTGTTAGTATTTTGCTCATCTTCTGGAACGCGTCCTTTGCCATGCCAATTCGCCTTCGGATCTCTGTGTCGCACTTTCCATCTCCTGTTAGAACACTTCCTAGGTACTTAAATTCTTGTACTTGTTTGATTCTGTTATCCCCCATCTGTATTTGGCATTTTGGGTTGTATCTTTTGCTGATGACCATGCACTCAGTTTTCTTAAAGTTTATTTGTAGTCCCTAATTATCTAAAAATTGTTGCAAATGTTGTGGTGAAGAATTATTCAATAACTCTACTTAAAACTAGGTACATTACACTTTATAATATTTTTTACAGATTATTTCTATCATAAATACAAATAAAGTTATGAATTTTTAAAGTGAACATGGACTTTATGGACACCTTGTGTATGTATATATTGTACAATAATTAATTCAAAATTTTCGAGACAGAATTTTTCATGCTTCATTGTTAATATTTTAACAATGACTTGATCTTCAACAGAACATTTTTGGTGTGACGAAAGAAAAAAAATTCAGGAGTGAGTGTTTTTTTTACTTACAAGGTATAAATAGCTTCTGGTTAGGCTCTCAAATTACAGGGTCATATGTTTATTTTAACGTGTTCGTGCTAAAAAAGTATCAAATTTTGCTCTATTCCCTCTTTTTTTATATAAAGACTACTACAATCTGTTTTTTATGTTTACTTGCACCAACCTTACCGTTTTAGTTTTTCTGTTCAGTTTTTTTACTCTTTTTAAAAGCTATTTGTGTTTGAATAAACCCTTTTTTATTTATGTATAGTGTGATCTTATTTTAGATTCATTTTTTATCGAATTTTGTCATGTATATTAATGTTTACATTTCTTTAATTTTTTTCTAACTTTTAATTATTATCTAGTGTGAAGCTTAAACCGTGTATACTGAAAACTGTTATTTCTTTCTAAAGTTTAGTAAATCATTCTTTTTCATACTTCGGATAATACATAATTTTTCGTGTAAACACAAATGGCATAGGTCGTTTAAAAACCTACATGTTCATGTTTTTTTTTTTTATTTCGTTTTTTGTTTTCCGGTTCTTTTTATTTATTTATTTATTTATTTATTTATTTATTTTTTGTTTTTTATTTTTGCCATTGCGGCTTTATTAGTTTCTTTTAAGTGTCAAGAATACTTGTTTTTATTAAAGGAATATGGATGCTGGCTTCACCTTAGCTTAAATTTATTCTTTGTGCTACCTATGTAAACTATTTTAATATATGGATTCTCTATTGATGAGATAGTGCATTATTAAATTACAGACTTAGCAAGGCATTTATTATTTAATGAACCGTTTTCCGGAATTCTACAATTAAAGAATTTTCCTTTATTCTTATTTATTTTTATTTCATTATTTTCACCATTTTTGTTCCTGGTTTGAATGTTCTTTAAATATTTATGTTTTATTGTTTTTTATGTTTCTTTCCAAATTATCATTGCAATAATATCGTAAATTTAAAGTGTTTATATTGGCGAATTAGCTAAGTGTCTTATTTTGTGGGAAATGTTTTTCGATTCTTTTTCTTATGTGTGCCCTATTTTTCAGGATGTAGGCCATCATGATTTTCCATGTCTCGCTATCCCTGGTGACTCTTAGCACGCTTTCTTCTGATACACCACAGAACATCGTTCTGTCATCCACCTGATCAGATCCTTCAAATAAGTTATCCGATGCTTTCACCTGTCTCTTTTTTCCTCTATCTGGTTTGTTCGTATCAGGTTCTACAAGCTCTCCTTCCTCATTGCATGTCCCAGGAAGTTTAGTTGTCTCTTCCTGATGCTCAGTATTAATTTTCTTTTCGTTTCCATCCTTTCCAAAACCTCATCATGCTCGATCCACGATATCTGCAGTATCCTTCTGTAGAACAACTTATCAATTGCTTCAAGTTTTTCATTCATCTTTGATGATATGGTCCAGCATTCACTGCCATAGTTGGAGAAATTTATATCCAAAATTACTTTGAACGATTTATTTAAAAGAGGTTGTATACGATATGATTTTTCTACAAAGAGTGTTTTATTGACTACGCAAATGTTTTCGATAAAGTACACCACGAAGATCTATTGAAACTTCATAGTTGGGAACGATATTAGAATCAAGAATCTATGTCGGTAAATCACCTACATACCGATAGAAAATGAGTACAGCAGATATACAAATTAGAAAGTTTTGTAAAACAAGGATGTGACTTCTCAGTCAGTTAAGCGCCATACGTGATACACGCATTGGGCAGCCATGTCTCGATAGAATCATGACTGACTGGGCAGAAGATTATCCCGCAGTAGGTTGCCATTGCTTTCTGCAGTAGCCTGGTTGCCAGCCAAGGCTATAGAACTAAATCTGTCCTATTATTTAACCCATAACAGGAGGGAAGATACTGATTAATACCTTTCCCAAAGGTATTTGTACGCAAGTGAATGCAATGAATTCAACTGGAATTCGAACTTGTCTCCCCGATTTGTCGTTCCGAGTCGATATCCATTGCACCACAACGTAACCTGTTTTATTCACCCTATGCAGAGATGCGATTCTGGGAGGATTAGAATTTATTAATGGAGGCCACAATATTAACAATTTTCAGATGACAAAATGTTCATAGCAGACAGGAAAAGAAATCTTTAAAAACGTCTACAGAAAGTAGTGAAAGGAAAGCGAGAAGAAAGGACTAAACATCAACTTCAAGAAAACTGAATGCGTGGTTCTTAGCTAAAGAATGAGTCCAAAGTGCGAATTGCAAACCGGAACAAACAAAATTGAACAATTGAAAAAATTTAAATATCTAGGAAATGTTTTAACAGAGGATGTAAAGTGTGACACTGTAAATCCGAAGCTGCACTGAGATAGCAAAAAATGCATTTCAAAAGCTAAACAGAGTATTAAAAAAAAAGAAAAACCTTGTTAAAAACAAGAAAAATAGTAGTAATAGCAGAAAACTGAAGCAACAGAAATGTGGTTCTACAGAAGGATGCTGAGAATACGATGGAGTGAACAGGTGAGCAACGAAGAGGTTTTGGAGAGAATAGAAACAAAAAGAAAACTTATACTTAACTTCAGGAAGATAGAGTTGCATTTTCTAGAGTCCACAACGAAAAAAAATAACTTGAAAAGCTAATACTTACAGAATATATTCAAGACAAAATAGACAAAAAAAATGATTAAGTAAATAGATAAAGAAAAAGGATTCAGAAAACACAACAGAAGAACAAAATTTATTAAGAGATACAAGAGATAGGAAGCTATGGAGAACCATGATCGCCTATGTCCTGAGAACACAAAGCATATAAAGAAGTATAATCTCTACACTTTTTGGTGACACAGTATCCCTATCAGTATATACATTAAATTTCGCCAGGTCAGTCAGTTAAGTTTTTTTTTTTTTTTTTTTTTTTAATCATCTCACCCCAAGCAAGGCATTCCACTGCCACTATTGCGCATGGGGCTACATAGGGGAAGGTAAAGAGAAGGAGTGGATAGACATAGGGAATGTCAGGAGAAAGGTGATAGATGAGTAAGGATAGCGAGGATGAGTGTCGGGCAGATGGGAAGAGTGCTTGATAGAATGGGAGCAGGTTAGTGTGTTAGGAGGTGTCTATTGACCTTACATTTAAACTCCTGGAGATTGTAGCCGTCGGGGAAGCAATCGTTTGGAAGAGAATTCCACAATCGGGAAGTGCGAGGAAAGAAACTGTTGGAGTAGAAGTTACGGCTGCATTTTATCGGTTTCACTGTAAAAGGGTGGGATCTAGTTGCTAATCTAGTATCTCGTGCAAATTCGTATTTAGGAGGCACAGTGATCTAAGTTCATCGGAGCAGAAGCCGTGAAAGTATTTATAGAAGAGACACAGCGAAGCCACGTCTCGCCGGTGGGAGAGAGACTGCAGGCGGTCTGCCAAGTCGGTATCTATCACATTACAGACCCTCCTCTGAACCTTATCGAGAAGCCCGAGGAGAACAGCAGGGGCACCCGACCAGATATGGCAGCAGTATTCAATGCACGGGCGGATGGTAGATTTGTAAATGTGCAGGATAGATTTAGACGGAAAAAACTTCCGGGCCCTACACAGAGACCCGACTTTCATAGCAGCGGATTTAGCAATGGATTCGATATAGTCATTCCATTTGAGGTCCGCTGAAAGTGTGAGACCAAGGAGGCGTAGTGTTTTACTCTCTGGGAGGCAAGCTTGGTCCATGCTAATGGGAGGTAGGTGAGATTGTCGATGATGGTTAATTGACAGTAGCTTCGTTTTAGAAGCATTAAAATTTACTAGCCATTTCTTACCCCAGTCCAATATGGATTGGAGGTCTTTTTCAATCTCGGCTGCGAGTTTAGCTTTGACGCCTACACCAGATTTTTGTTGGAGGCGAGAGTAAACTGTGGTGTCATCGGCGTACAAACCTATTTGGGTTCTTATGGAATCAGGGAGATCATTAATATATATCAGGAAGAGTGTAGGACCTAAGATGGAGCCTTGGGGGACACCTGCGTTTGTATGGTAGTTCTGAGAGGCATGTCCGTTTAATACCACTTTCATTGTGCGGTTAGAGAGGAAGGACTGGATTAGTTCAAACAAATGTCCAGTTATACCATAGCTCCGCAGTTTACATAGAAGGCCAGCATGCCAAACTCTGTCGAACGCCTTAGATATATCCAATGCAACGGTTCGAGCTTCGCCATTCCTGTCGAGTGCCTGGTATATGTACTCGGTGATGGTCGTTAGCATATCAGCAGTAGACCTGGTGAAGCGGAAACCATATTGCTTGTCTGAGAAGAGCCTGTGTGCTGTGAGATGCTGAACCACCTCGGCGTTGATAATGGCTTCGAACACTTTGCCAAAGATCGGAAGAAGGCTGATAGGGCGGTAATTTGCAGGGTCAGAGGGTTCTCCAGTGTTTTTAAATATAGGAACTATAGAGGAAGATTTCCAACAGGCAGGAAAGCAGGAAGCAGATAGGCAGAGGTTGTAGAGCTTAGAAAGGATAGAGGATAGTTCAGGGGCACATTTCTTTAAGACTATGGTTGGGATTCCGTCACCACCGCTCGCTTTGTGAGGGTCAAGTTTTAAGATTATCTTAGAGACAAGCGAAGGTGTAATGTGCACATCATTCAGTTGTGCCTCGGTTCTAGGTGAGAAGTCGGGTGTAAAAACTCCAGACGAGTCCAGACTCGAATTGTTCGAGAATCTGCGGGCAAAACATTCAGCCTTATCTGCTGGGGAGGTGAGGACCTCAAATTTGTTGATTAGCGGGGGTATTGTGGACTTGCTCTTGTTAAGTACTCTTTTACAGAGTCGCCAGTAGTCTTTAGAGCCGAATTTAGAGCATGCTATGCGTTGCTTCATTCTGGCAGCAAACAACATCTTAGCTTCGTTAAGTATCCTTTTACACTTATTACGAGCTGAAGTGAAAAGGCGCCTGTTTTGTTCCGACGCATAGTTACGATAGAGTCGGAAGAAATGATTCCGGTGGGCAATGGCAGCCGAACAAGCGGGTGAGAACCATGGAGACGAATGAGATTTAAGCTGGAATTTCCTAGCAGGGATGAAGGCATCGATGCCAGCCTTAACCCAGGAGGAGACCTCGGATGCACATTCTTCGATGGGAAGACTAAAGACGTTGTTCCAAGGGATGTCACAGAGGAAGTCTCGGAACGAATCCCAGTCTGCTCTTTGATAGCAGTATGATATTCTACTTGTCTGTGTTTCATGGGTCGGGCGGGAGTGGAGTGAAATATTGACGGACACTACAGTGTGGTCAGAGTTTCCAAGTGGGCAGAGTTGTCTGGTAGTGCAAGAGTCTGGGATGGAAGTGAAGCAGAGGTCTAGAAGTGAGTTCCTTCCGTTAGGTTTGTCGGAGAAACGCGTAGGGAAGTCCACTACTTGCGTAAGGGATTGGGTGATTGAAAAGTTCATGGTGTGGACACCAGCAGGGTCAGTGACTGCGTTCTTCAGCCACTTGGTGTGGTGGGCGTTAAAGTCACCAAACACGAATACATGGGCAGAGGGATGGGTAGAAATGGCTTTGTCAATATTGTCAGAAATGATGTCAAGTAACGAACAGTCAGGGGAGGAAGGAGAGCGGTAGAGAAAGAAGAGATAGCTAATCGAGCTGAGAAGTGAGAGGCGGAAGCACATGAAAGAATGATCTGGGGATTCAAAAGATGACACCATAGCTAAGGGAAGGTGTTCGCTGACATAGACACCAAGCCCATGCATATGAACATTGGAGTCCTTCCTGAAGAGGGGAAGGTAGCCAGGAACGCAGAACTCAGATGAGGGGATAAAAGGGTTAAGATTAGTTTCACATAGGGCTAATATATCAGGTGAGTTATTATGGAGGAAAGAATCTACGCTGGGGAAGTTGGTGCGGATGCCGCGTATGTTAGTGAAAGAGATGCAGACAGGTTTGGGCGTTTTCAAATGAGCTGGTTTAGTTTTGTTATTATGTTTGCTTTTTTCCATAGTAATTCAGTTAAGGAGTGGTCTTAGAATAGAATCAGTCGGTCAATCATTTGCAACTTGTGAAGGATGGAGACTGGCGCGGCCTACAACATAATGTGGCCTCGGGGTTGCCCACCGAACGTTCATGCAGGGACGCCCGTCCATGCGCGATATGGCACTACAAGAACCCCGGTATTATTCAACTGTTGATCAGAGCAGCCTCTCAAGACGCTACGCAAGAGTTCGGGCTCCTAACTACCAGTCGGAAGCAGCAACCAGGAAACTGCCAACCCGGTACCCTCAGAATGTAAAGACGTTGCCACCATACTCCGTAACTGCAAAGAGCTTCCAGCTGAACTAACACCAAGACCAGAGAAAGGGGATGAACCGGGAACCCCTTCCTAAACATGAAACAAGGTTATCACCTCTAAACTCATTCAAAAGAAGGGGGTGGAGTGTGAGACCGGGCGATAGTAGAAACTATCTACTCCAATTAAAAAAAGAAAAAAAAAAGAAACAAGGAAAAAGTGACTGAGGCTTACAAAGTTTTAACTTAGTAAAAGTCGAAAATACCCTTGAATAGCAAAATTTACACAAATTAAGTGACGAAAAAAAATCAAAGACGACCAAAAGACGAAAAAAAAAAAAAAACAAATAAATAAATAAATAAATAAATAAAATAAAATAATTTCCAAGAAATTTCACAAAAACAGACTGAAAAATGGACTGAATCCCGGTTGACTTACCACAAGCAGCTGACACTGTAAAGTTGATTTAATTCAATTTATGAAGACAAAAATAGAAATTAAACCGTTTTTTACAGAATATAGTCGAGTTATGTTGCTTGCGTTCGCTTGCCAAACCGTTAAGAATTCAATCTCTCGAAGACAGAAGTTTAAATCTTCTACAAGACAAAACTAATGGAAATAATTGAACCGTGATGCTATTTATCATTAGTCGAAAATACCCTTGAATAGCAAAATTATTTACACAAATTAAGTGACGAAAAAAAATCAAAGACGACCAAAAGACGAAAAAAAAAACAAATAAATAAATAAATAAATAAATAAAATAAAATAATTTCCAAGAAATTTCACAAAAACAGACTGAAAAATGGACTGAATCCCGGTTGACTTACCACAAGCAGCTAACACTGTAAAGTTGATTTAATTCAATTTATGAAGACAAAAATAGAAATTAAACCGTTTTTTACAGAATATAGTCGAGTCATATAGAATATAGTGCCATTCGTGATACATGCTTGAGCGATCATGTCTCTAAAGAGACATGACTGACTGGGCAGAAGATTATCCCGCAGTAGGTTGCCATTGCTTTCTGCGGTAGACTGGTTGCCGACCAAGGCTATAGAACCCAATCTGTCCTGTTATTTAACCCATAACTGGAAGGAAAAGACGGATTAATACCTTTCCCAAGGGTATTTGCGCGTAAGTGAATGCAATGAATTCGGCTGGAATTCGAACTCGGCTCCCAGATTTCTCGTTCCGAGCCGATATCCAATGCACCACAACGCACATAGGCTGATTAAATATAAATAATTATTTGAATACCATGTCCCTTCAGTACGGAGGCGATCATGGCTCTTCCCTGTTTTCTTTTCTTTATTATATGCAAATCTCCATGATTTCTTGGGAATTAGAGTGGTGAGATTTTCTGTTGGTTTCTCTGGGGTTTAGAGTTTTCCTTCTCTTAATGCCTTTAATTGCTTTACACTTCCAAATGTTGGCAACCATGGCTTTCTATAGAAGCATTTTCATTCTTATCTGTAAACTGTCATTTCTACTCCAACAGCTTCTTTTCTCGCACTTCCCGCCTGTGGAATTCCCTTCCATACACTTGCTTCCCCGGCAGCTACAATCTCCAGGAATTTAAATCTAAGGTCAATAGACACCTCCTAACACACTAACTCGCATCCATTCTCTCAAACACACTTCCCATCTACCCAACCCCTAACTCCTTCTCTTAACATAAACATTTATAAAAACCCTACGCCTTCAAGACATGGCTCTCCACGTATTACTGTCTGTGAATGGCCATGACATCTTGGATAAAATAGAATGGCTTTCCTGAGGCTTTCCTTAGGGTTTTGAATTCAGAGTTGTCATCCTCTCAATATAAATACTTTTAAAGCCCTATGCATTCAAGACATAAATGATCATGACTCTTCACATATTCCTTTTCTTTATTGTCTGCCAAATTGCATGACTTTTTGGAAAAAATAGTAGAATGGTTTTCCAGTTGATTTGTCTACAGCTTTGAATTCAGAGTTATCCTTCTATAATATAAACATTTTTAATACATTTTTTTCTTTTAAAATATACGTAGTTACGGTTATCCACAGATTCCTATCAGTATTATCTGTGAATTAACATGTCTTTTTGGGAAAGATACTAGAATGGTTCCATGTTTCTTTCGCCATGGTTTTGAATTCAGAGCTGTTCTACTCATAATATAAACAGTCATGTAGCGCTGTTGCATCAGGACAAAGGTGTTCTTGGCTCTACAAAGATTCATTTACTTCACTATAGACCAATTGCTATGATTTCTTGGAAAAGATAGTACAGTGTTTTTTTAGTTGCTTTCTCCGTGCGTTTCAATTCAGAGTTGTACTTTTACTAATATCAGGATATTTAATGATCTGTCCCTTCAAAACATAGTCTATCACAGATTTCCGTATATATTTTTTATTAACTGTGATTCTTCTTCTTCTTCTTCTTCTTCTTCTTCTTCTTCTTCTTCTTCTATGTGCCTTGTTCTTTCAAGCCGTAGGCGATCATGGCCTTCCACGTCTCCCTATCCCTGGTGGCTCTGAGCACGCTTTCTCCTGTAATGTCACGCAGCCCCCGTTCTGTCATCCACCTGCTCAGGCCCTGCAAATATGTTATCCGCTGCCTTCCTCTGTCTCTCCTTCCTTCTATCTGTCCAGTCAGTATCAGGTTCTCCAGGCTCTCCTTCCTCATTGCATGTCCCATGAACTTCAGTTGCCTCTTCTTGATGTTCAATATTAATTTCCTTTTCGTTTCCATTCTTTCCAACACCCCGTCATTGTTCACATGCTCGGTCCACGATATCCACAGCATCCTTCTGTAGAACCACATTTCAATTGCTTCAAGTTTTCCCTTCATCTTTGTTGATATTGTCCAGCATTCACTGCCATATTGAAGAACTGACATCACATAGCAATCCGGTACTCTCCTCTTTCTTTCTAGTGAAACTTTCCTGTCTCTTAATACTTTACTCAGCTTCTGGGGCGCATCCTTTGCCATGCCAATTCGCCTTTGGATCTCTGTGTCGCACTTTCCGTCTTCAGTTAGAACAATTCCCAGATATTTAAATTTTCGTACCTTTTTAACATTCTCCACCTGTATTTGACACTTTGAGCTGCTCTTGTTGCTGATGACCATGCATTCGGTTTTCTTGCAGTTTATTTGTAGTCTTTTCTTGTCACTCTCTTCAGCTATCTTCTTCAGGAGGTTCTGCCGTTTCCTTTCCGTGTCTGCAATCAACACTGTGTCGTCTGTGTACCTTATGTTGTTCAAATTGTGGCCTCCGATAACAAATCCTGTCATAACAACTAAGGTCCTCAAAATATTCTAACTGTACAAGTTAAATAGATCCAGTGAAAATGCACATCCCTGTCTTACGCCCCTTTCTATCTTTGTATATCTACTGGATTCGCTACCTTTTCTATGCGGGTAGTTTGCTGTCAGTAGAGCTTCCTAATTACCCTAATGGCTTTCCCAAATATGTCGAGGATTAACTGTGATAAGCATTATTTATGTACTGTCTCTGCAGTACATAAGCGATCAGAGCGTACCGTATATATGAACAATATTAATATCCAGTATCTTTAGGACATAGACGATCACAGCTTTTCGAATATACATTTTCTTTCTTAAGTGACATAAACAAAATTAATGTCCTGTCTCTTCGAAATATAGGCAATCACAGCTTTCTCTTTGTAGTGTCCTGTTTCTTCAGGATATTGGCGATCAAAGCCTACTGTATATATATATATATATATATATATATATATATATATATATATATATATTTTATTATTTTCTTAATTATTTGTGGTAAGCATTTTTCATATACTGTTTCTTTATATTGGATCAAAGTTTTCTGCATAGACCTTCACTTTATTAAATGTGATAAAGATTTTAAATGTCCTGTCTCTTCGAAATATAGGCAATCACAGCTTTCTCTTTGTAATGTCCTGTTTCTTCAGGATATTGGCGATCAAAGCCTACTGTATATATATATATATATATATATATATATATATATATATATATTTTCTTAATTATTTGTGGTAAGCATTTTTCATATACTGTTTCTTTATATTGGATCAAAGTTTTCTGCATAGACCTTCACTTTATTAAATGTGATAAAGATTTTAAATGTCCTGTCTCTTCGAAATATAGGCAATCACAGCTTTCTCTTTGTAATGTCCTGTTTCTTCAGGATATTGGCGATCAAAGCCTACTGTATATATATATATATATATATATATATATATATATATATATATATTTTCTTAATTATTTGTGGTAAGCATTTTTCATATACTGTTTCTTTATATTGGATCAAAGTTTTCTACATAGACCTTCACTTTATTAAATGTGATAAAGATTTTAAATGTCCTGTGTCTTCAAGACACGGGCGATCACAAGTTACCGTATATACCTTTTCTTCATTAACTCTAATAAACAGTCTTAATACTCTGTCTCTTTATGGCATCTAGAATCAAAGCATTCCGTAGATGCCTATTCCTTTTAACTCTGACGGAATGGAGTACAGGGAATATCATGGATCGAGCATGTGAGCAACGATGAGGTCTTGGAAATGATAAAAACAAAAAGGAAATTAATACTGAGCATCAGGAAGAGACAGCTGAAGTTCATGGGACACGCAATGAGAAAAGAGGGTTAGGAGAATCTGATACTAACAGGCCAGATAGAGGGAAAAAGAGACAGGGGAAAACAATGAATAACATATTTGAAAGACCTAATCAGGTGGATGACAGAACGAGGATTGCCCGGTGTAACAGGAGAAGGCGTGCTCAAAGCCACCAGGGATAGGGAAACGTGGAAAGCCATGATTGCCTACGTCCTGAAGGGACAGGGCACAAAGAAGAAGAAGAAACTATATTAATGTATTGTCTCATCAGGATATTGACGATCACAGCTTTCCGTTTATAGATTTTTGTTATGAACTGCTATAAACAACATTAATGTTCTGTCTCTTCATAACATACTCGAGCACAGCATGCCATACATATTTTCTTTATTAACTGTCATGAAGAATTACGATGTACTGTCTTTTTAAGACATAGGCAATCACAGCTTTCTGTATATAAAATTTCTTTATTAACTGTGATATATACTTTTCATATGGCGTCTGTTTTAATATCCAGTCTCTTCAGGACAAAGGCGATCACTACTTACCGTGCATAACTTTGCTTTATTAAATGTGATATATATTTTTAATGTAGTGACTATTCTGGATCTAGGCAATCACAGCTTACCGTATATACATTTTCATATTAACTGTGATATACAATATTAATATCCACTCTCTTTAGGACAAAGGCGATCACTACTTACCGTATATAACTTTCCTTTATTAACTGTGATAAATATTTTTAATATCGTGTTTCTTCAGGGCATAGCCGATCACAACTTACTGTTTTTTTGTTTTTTGTTTTTTGTTTTTTTAATCATATCACCCCAAGCAAGGCGGTAACGCCACTGATGCGCAGGGGGCTACATAAGAGTGAGAAGATTAGAAAAGTGAAAAACTGAAAACCACATCCTAAACAGGAAACAAGGGATGAGCCTCTTCACCTGTTCAATAGACGTGGGTGGAGTGTGAACCGGGCGATAGTTTAGTCTATCTACTCCAATTGAAAAAAAAAAAAGAAAAGAGTGTAAAGATTGGAAAAGAGAAAACCGGAAACCGCATCCTAAACAGGAAACAAGGGATGAGCCTCTTCACCTGTTCAATAGACGTGGGTGGAGTGTGAACCGGGCGATAGTTTAGTCTATCTACTCCAATTGAAAAAAAAAAAAGAAAAGAGTGTAAAGATTGGAAAAGAGAAAACCGGAAACCGCGTCCTAAACAGGAAACAAGGGATGAGCCTCTTCACCTGTTCAATAGACGTGGGTGGAGTGTGCACCGGGCGATAGTTTAGTCTATCTACTCCAATTGAAAAAAAAAAAAAGAAAAGAGTGTAAAGATTGGAAAAGAGAAAACCGGAAACCGCATCCTAAACAGGAAACAAGGGATGAGCCTCTTCACCTGTTCAATAGACGTGGGTGGAGTGTGAACCGGGCGATAGTTTAGTCTATCTACTCCAATAAAGTCTATCTACTCCAATAAGTCTATCTACTCCAATAACTTTCCTTTATTAACTGATAAATATTAGTAAACTTTTCCGGTCATAAGTGATCACATATTTACGTATATACATTTACTTTAATAACTTTCATAAACAATACTAACCGACTGTCTCTTCAAAACATAGTCGATTACATCTATCCGTGTTTATCATACCTTTATTAACTGTGATAAACAATATTAATAATTGCCTTCCGTATATACCTTTCATTTATTAACTTATATAAACAATATAAATGTCCTGTCTCTTCAGGACCTAGGCGATCACAGCTTACTACATGCATATTTTCTTATTAAATATGATATACAATATTAATGCCTTGTCTTTTTAAGACATAGGCGATCACAGATTGCTTTCTGTATATATCTTTCCTTTATTAACTGTGATAAACATTTTTAATGTCTTGTTTCTTAGGACATAGGCGATCAGAACTTTCCGCATACACTTTTCCTTTATTAACTGTGAAAACATTTTTAATGTCCGGTTTCTTCAGGACCTAGGCGAAAACAACTTACCATATACAAATTTTCTTATTAACTCTGACATACATTATTAATGGCCTGTCGTTTTAAGACGATCACAGTTTTCTGTATATACCATTACTTTATTAACAGTGATAAACATATTTAATGTACTTTCTCTCAAGGACATAAGCGGTCACAGCTTTCTGTGTATACCTTTTTCATTAATTGTTACAAACAAAATTAATGTCTTGTCACTTTAGGCAATCACAGTTCTCCGTATATAACTTTTCTGCACCACCCCTCATCCTCGGTATCCTTACCCGTCTATCACCCTCCTTCTGACATTTCCTATATCTAACTACTCTTTCTCATCACTTACCCCTATGTAACCCCCTAACCACTCTTTCTCATCACTTTCCCCTATGTAACAATTTAACCACTCTTTCTCATCACTTTCCCCTATGTAACAATCTAACCACTCTTTTTCATCACTTTCCCCTATGTAACCCCCTAACCACTCTTTCTCATCACTTTCCCCTATGTAAACCCCTAACCACTCTTTCTCATCACTTACCCCTATGTAACCCCCTAACCACTCTTTCTCATTACTTTTCCCTATGCAACCCCCTAACCACTCTTTCTCATCACTTCTCCTATGTAACTCCCTAACCCCTCTTCTCATCACTTTCACTTATGCAACCCCCTAAACACTCTTTCTCATCACTTGCCCCTATGTAACTCCTAACCACTCTTTCTCACCACTTTCCTCTATGTAACCCCCTAACCATTCTTTCTCATCACTTTCTCCTATGTAACCCCCTAACCACTCTTTCTCATCACTTTCTCCTATGTAACCCCCAACCACTCTTTCTCATCACTTTCCCCTATATAAATCCCAACCACTCTTTCTCATCACGTTCCCCTATGTAACCTCCTAACCACTCTTTCTCATCACTTTCCCCTATGTAACCCCCTGCGCAACAGTGGCAGTGAAATGCCTTGCTTGGGGTGAAATGAGTTTTTTAAAAAGTCTTTGTTGCATTGCACCATTATACTATGCCCTAGAGATTACTAACCATAATGATCTATAATAATGATAATATAAATTAATAATAAATATATTGGATTATGTTAAAAAGCTTCAATTCAAAACCATATTGAAATAGAAAAACATTTTTATGGCAAAATAAAAATTATATATTTAAACAGATGATATGAGAAATTTTTTGAAGAAATTTTTTATTTCTTTCTTTAAATAAAAACATATTAAAACAATACGATTAAAATTCTCAATGCAAATTATTTTTAATTAATTCTCGTATTTGAGTAGATATTTTGTTTTAATTATATAGTATATTCATATATATAGCGGCCTGATTATATACGAAAAATTTGAGTAGATATTCTGTTTTAATTATATAGTATATTCATATATATATATATATATATTTTTTTTTTTTTCTAGCGGCCTGATTATATACGAAAAATTTTGTTGCGAAATATTCAAACCCGCGACCCGTAATAATATAGGGGAAGTCAGCAATTGATCTGGAGTGTCGTAGACCGCTCGACTACGAACGATTTCACATTCTAATCAAAGTTATATAAGGTTTGATTTAATTTCAATTGCATGAGTATCGATTAAAACTAATGGTCAAACAAATCAAATATGTCAGTTGTTAATTCTATTTCGTCAATCCTCGAAATTTTATGTAATATATATATATATATATATATATAGTTACCACTTCGGCGATATATGCATAACTCTCCAGCAATGAATTGACTTCTTTCGGTGAATGGCGTGTGTATACGCCGCTTATATATGAGACGGTAAAATATCCTTTCTCTGATCCCATGTGTCTATGGCTTAGGGGTTAGTAACTCCGACTAACACCAAATCGGTCGAGTTTCGATTCCGGCCAGAGACATGTGGCTGTCTAGCCACACTGATGAGCTGTGATACAGCGAAACGGGCTTGCATGTGGATGACGAAAAAAGTATATATATGTATTACGGAATCTTTCGAAATGATATAAGCGACATGTTTGAACATTATTTTTTATGAATACACCTATTTGAGCTAATAGTCTGCTTTTGCTATAATTAAATAGTATATTTGATATCCACCGGCCTGAATATATGAGAAATCTTGATAGCTATTTTCCTAACAATATTTCTCGAACATTTGGGCTGGTGGATAATGAAATTATATTAAATATTAACATATTTTAAGGGACTCATATAGAGTAAGCCTTTGTATGCCGCATCTGAATTAAGCGGGAAAAAAAATTGTGCACGGGGAACAAAAATCTGTCCACCCTTAGCTTAGCAATATTGAAACCATAGACTGTGGAGACAGAGATTCATGCTTTTCACAATTATATTTTTGCGAAAATGATAGGTAGCTGAAGAGAGTGAGAAGAAAGGACTACAAATAAACTGCAAGAAAACCGAATGCATGGTCATAGGGAGTCTTACGGCCATATCACGTTGAATACACCGGTTCTCGCTCGATCACCGAAGTTAAGCAACGTTGAGCCTGGTCAGTACTTAGATGGGTGACCGCTTTGAAATACCAGGTGCTGTAAGCGTATAGTGACGGATGTGCGTTGTGGTGCAGTGGATGTCGGCTCGGAAAGAGAAATCGGTGAGCCGAGTTCGAATTCCAGTTGAATGCCCTGCAGTCATTTGCGCGCTGGTACCCTTGGGAAAGGTATTAATCCGTCCTTTCCCTCCAGTTATGGGTTAAATAACAGGGTAGGACTTGGGACCTGCCCTTAAACAAATCCCAATGAGACTTGCTACGTCAGGGAGGAAGCCCGCTCAACCCGACTAGGGTGAATGCGGCATACATACATACATACATACATAGATAGGGGAAGTGATGAGAAAGAGTGGTTAAGGGGTTGCATAGGGAAAATGCATGGTCATCAGCAAAAAGGGCAATCCAAAATGCCAAATACAGTATGGGGATACCATATACCAGAAAATACCTGGGAAGTGTTCTAACAGAAGTGCGACACAGAGATCCGAAGGCGAATTGGCATGGCGAAGGAAGCATTTCAGAAGTTTAGTAAAGTATTAAGAAACAGGACAATTTCGCTAGAAACAAAAAAAAAAAGACTACTGGATTGCTATGTGATGCCAGTTCTTCAATATGGCAGTGAATGCTAGATAATATCATCGAAGACGAAGAAAAAACTTGAAGCAATTGAAATGTGGTTCTACAGAAGGATGCTGCGAATATCATGGATCGAGTATGTGAGCAATGATGAGGTTTTGAAAAGGATGGAACCGAAAAGAAAATTAATACTGAGTATCAGTAATATACAGCTAAAGTCCATGGAACATGCAATGAGAAAGGAGGGCTTGGAGAACCTGATACTAACAAGCCAGATAGAAGGAAAAAGAGACAGAGGAAAACAGCGGATAACATATTTCAAGGACCTGATCAGGTGAATGAGGGAACGCGGGTTGCGTGGTGAAACAGGAGAAAGCGTGCTAAAAGCCACCACGGATAGGGAGATGTGGAAATCCATGATCGCCTACGTCCTGAAAGAACAGGGCATATAGAAGAAGAAGAACGCATCAGGTTGTACCGCAATTTGAACTCGACTCACTTAGTTAACCCACAAGGGCATCCAATGGCACAAATGAAAATCTCAATAACACTATAGACCTTTAAAGAAAATTTGCCTCGATATTTTTAAAGCTTTCGTTTATATGGTCGTGTAGAAAGTGATATTTATGTAGATTTGATTGAATGTGCGTGTTTAATATGTTTCACTTGTTGGCGCCCTTTGCATTGTTTATTCATCTCCTTGCGTATAGCGTGTGCCTCGAACGAGATGCCGAAACACTCACGTGTCAGCCAGCCTAATATGACAGTTCTTTTCCAATGAAGGTTTAATCACAAAAGGGTTTTTTTTTTCCTTTTCTTTCCTCTCATCTCGCCCGAAACGCGTGATTACGAGCGAGCGCGCACGGGCGGAAGAAGGGATTTTACGCATGCGTACTGAGGCTTGTTCAATGTAAGCCTCACAAGGACCTGTACGTGTTTTGTGTACGTATGCGTACACTTGTTCGTGCCGGTGTCCCCAAGCGGATAGGAAATAGAAGGAAAAGGTGAATAAAGGAGAAATGATATATGGGGAGGGCAGGAAAGAGAAGCAAAAGAGAAGGTGGTTAAGGAAAGATAGGAGGAGGAGAAGGAAGTGTAGGTCGGAGGAGTGATCGAGCGGAACACAATATGAGAGTGAAAATGGAGATTCAGAAAGAGTGAGGAATTAAAAGTAAACAAAGGAAAACAAGGGCGAGAAACCGAAAAAAAAAAAAAAACAGAGAAAGAAGGAATTAATGAAAGACTGAGGGAAATGAAGGTAGAAATAAAGGAAAGTATTATTATTATTATTATTAATAATAATGATAATAATAATAATAATAATAACTATTAGAAGAGAAGAAGAGGAAACAGCGGCAAAGAATTCGTTAGAAGGCGTTCTTATATTTGAAATAAAGAAACAGAACGAGGAAAAGAGAGAGAGAGAGAGAAGGAGAGAGAGAGGGGGATAGGGTGACAGAAAGAACAATCAAAATAATTATGAAGGAAAAAATAACGAAGAACAGAAACAAAGAAGCGAGAAAAAAAAAGAGTTAAAGAAAGCGAAATAGAAAAGGAAAAATATGGACGGGGAAGAAGGAAGAACCAAAAGAATATTACATGAAGAAGAAGAAGAAGAAGAAGAAGAAGAAGAAGAAGAAGAAGAAGAATTGAGAGATGGTAGCAGTAGAGAATAAGAAAAAAAAGAATAGCAAAAAAAGAAGGGCAAAGAAGAAGATAAAGAGAGACGATCAGAAAAAATAAAATTAAATAATAATAATAATAATAATAATAATAATAATAAGAAGAAGAAGAAGAAGAAGAAGAAGAAGAAGAAGAAGAAGAGTGGAAACGAGAAGGCAACCATAGAACTTTTTGCGATTATTCCATTAGGATGTGTTATAATTTGATTGAATGAGAAGAGATGGGTGGGAGATGGGTGACATTCAACCAGGAGAAGGAAAGGAAGCGAGAAGACTTGGGAAGTGGGCGGGGCTGGAGAGATACATCGCACGCCGTAGACGTGCTGTGAACAGAAATAGGATTCGTGTTTAGAAACTGTTTAGCGTGCACACGCATACAGACATCAGTGTGTCCCAATGTTAGATAGTACGTTGTGGAAATTTATGTATTATCGAATAAACAAGTGATTAGTGACAAAAAGGCGAGGCGTGTAAAACCGTATGCAAGATTTCCGTAATGATATACACCGTCTGGCTCAAGGCTGGACAAAGCGAGGTACACTTTTAGGTTCAAACGCTATACGACTAGTTCGCTTGTTATTGCTTAACTTTTTGAATAATATTTGGAACAAGGCTATAGAGTAGAGTACCGGTCGGGCTCGAAATCTATCACGCCATTTTGTGATAAAACCTCACATATAGCAATTTACTAAGCATAACTTAGATCTGTCACAAGGCCAAAAGTATGGAGCACCAAATGAGGAAAAAATTCAATACTCAGACTAAATAAGCTAGAGAAACAAGCTTGTTAACCATTACACCAACCTGTAGTGATTTTGGGCACTTCAGAACCCAGAGAGCAATGAACTCCCTACTATTGAAATATAGAGACATGTAAAAGGCGCAGCCATACGTATCTGACGATGCCAGTGTACTTGTTCGGCTAGCTAATCCTTGCTACAGACGCCAGTTCAGGCACATTTTGTGTTTGATCAAAACCCACAAAGCCCACCTATGCTGAGTGGAGAGTGCGCCTTATTTAGCGCGATCAACAGTCTGAACATGTCAGGCACGCTCAAACTCTCGGTCACGCTCAAATTTACTGACTTGCGTCAACCCGTGGTATGGTCTTCAGGCACTTTCCATTAGTGCCGCACGCTGAGATCACCTCCTCAACTTCGAAACAAGTCGACCATTGATAACGTAGAGAAATATTTCAAGGTTTTCATTATTTCAACTTATTGAAGGTTGGCCATACCGTAGCCAGTCTTGAAATAATGTTTTACATCGGTTAAAACAAGAAAACCACGCGTACACCTGTGTAATTTTGCTGTTACACTGCAGGACACTTAGAAACAATAGCGAGAAAAATATAACTATAATCGATAGAAAGGATCGGCTGTTAGACATTACGAGTGAACGGGTACCGCCAACCTGCATATTTGACGCTAGTTTACATCGATGGCATCATTTATCATAATCCTTTCCATGAGCCATATTGACATCTATCGACCCCCTGGTGTTATCCCCAATATTACTTTTATTAGATAAACATGGAAAGAGTGGAAGAAGCTATGGAACAAAAATAAAATTAAAAAAATTGAAATATGTTCCATCCATAGGCCACATAGATAACCAGCAAATGCTTTCATTAAAATACAAAGAAGAGGATGTTACTAAATACAGAGACAAGATACTAATAATAACCGTAACGCTATGTGCAAATCTTTTTGCTATGAAAAAACAAAAAACAAATGCAATTTTAGTAGATACTAACAATGGCGCAAAGTTAACAAAAAGCAAACTTTTACTTCAAGGTAAAAAAAAAAATCAGGTAAAGATGACATATTTGTAAACCTTTTGAGAGTTACTAAAGAAGTCCACAAAAATTTAGTTCAACTATTTTAATTAATTTAAAAGAAAAGTAGGTAAAAAAAAAAACAGTTAATATCAAGTACCGTATAGTTCCGTATATAAGACGACATTTATATAGAACGAGTTAAAAAATATAGCAAATTTACATGAATTTATCCTATACCTGTAGAATAAATCGACTACTTATGGATTACTAACAGTATAGCCCGGCGTTGCTCGAGTGTAATGAAAGCTTTAAAACTAATCCATGCTCATGGAGCTCAGACTCTTTGGACATTGGCACTAAAAAGCAATAGTTGTTTCCAGTTAAAGCGAAACCGTAGACTGAAAGAAAAATGAATGGATGTAAGTCAAATTTTGATTTACTGGTATTGATATCAAATAAGTTTTTGTCATTGTAAACTGAATTTTGAAGGCTAAGTAAGTCCTCTGAATAAAAGGGCTGAAAAAAAATACAGACATACAGACAGATAAACAGACAAACAAAAACATCTTGCCTTTTATATATATGTATATTATCGATTTTCTGCACTATTGTAAGAACTGCAACCTTGAAACTTCTGAATATCGTTTCTTATGTCTTTGTCTATGAGTGTATCAAAATTGATTATAATCGGACCACTCCTTCTATAACCCGATTTTTTCGATTATCGATTTTCGATATTTATCGGGGGTACCTCGACTCAAAAACTAGCTAAGAACACTCGCAGACGCTTATAGTACAACTGTATAAATTTTCAAGAAAATTGGTTTAGCCGTTTCGGAGTCTATAGGTAATGGACACACACACAGAGACACACACACATACACACACACACATAGACAAAGATCCATTTATAAATAAGTTTAGATATAAAGATTGTACTATTATAATTGTTACTTACTGTATAATTAGAAATTCAGAATAATGAATTTTATATCGTGTTTTTCCTAAACACGTCGACTAAAAGGGAAACCATTGTTTTGTTTACATTTCATCACGTGGTCTCTTCTGAATACTAATTATTCTTCTTTATTTCTCATATCTAAATAGTTACAAACAGCCTGGTGTACTAATGGCCATTTACTTATACTTCATCGACACTCACAAAATATTGTTAATAACACTACGATAATGTAAAATAATAGTACAGTCCACTTTCAAAATTTTTTGTAATCATAAATCGATGTTTACATTTTCTCAGCTGAAGTTGATTTCATTGATATGGAATTATTCTTCAAATAGGCTATTTATTATAAAATTATACCAGTCATATACAAGGTACGATAGATAAAGTTTGCAAAAAAAAAAATAAAATAAAATAACGTATTTTAACTGAGATATTTACCAAAATTACACAAAAATATCTTGAGTTCCAAAAGATTTTGCCATTTCCAAATTTCTGGCAGGGTGAATTGTGATATGGTGCTCTTTTTCTTACGAACTGTGCACAACTGACACTACTATATTCTGCAGTCGAAAAATTTAAAAGCAAACAATGGCCGCATGCGTGAACATACAACATAAAATGGCGACAATTCCCACCCCCATCGCACTATTTATAAGGTAGAAATAATTTTCTTGCTTTAATTATCAGTTTATTTGATAATGTGAATATTTTTATGTACGTTATTGGTTATCGCACTGAGGCCGGGGTTAATCTACAGACAAACTTCACTCAGAATTTAATACTTTCTTTTTCAGAATTGTAACATTAGGCGACATCCAATTTTTAAAGGTGTCTTTTGTGATTTAAAGGTCGTCCCATACGTGGAAATATACTTTATAAAAAGGTGCTAATAAAAACCTTAATATCTATTATCTATTCTTTTATTTTTATTATCTTATCATATTACTATGGAACATCTATAAAATATTCCCCAAATACTTACAAAATGATTTATGAACGACCTTAAATGAAATAATAACAATAAATCATCAATAAACACTAGGCCTGCTGATCGAAATAAAACGGAAAATAAGGCACTTTTGACTTTTATTTAATATCAAAAGGTAGTTGATTATTGAGAATAGTTGACAGTTTTCAACTTAAGATGAACAGACATATGATAAATATATAAAATGATTCGACAACACAGACATAAATAAGACGAAGATTAGAAAAGAAGTGAGGTAAATCAATATGGTTTAATTTAAGCAATTTACCGTCTGTTCTGGATATATTTTGCAGAAAATACCCTGGTAATGTAATTACATTTTTCGGCTTGCAAGACGCTGAAAAATACGTGTGCATTTTCCAAGACAAATGCATCAGTTACCATCATGGTTACCCCCATGACATAGATGGTAGTGGGGATCATTTATTGTACAAGCATACCGCGGCGTTGCTCAGGGTCTTTTAGTGGTTATGTTGAAATGGTAAAGTCAAATCTTATTCAAAAAGCTCTAATATGAGATTGCTGTGATGCGTAAGTTAAAAAATGCGAAGTAAAAATTGTTTTTTGTTGTATTTGTAAAACGGATTCATGATTGGTCAATTTTGCCAATAAAAGGCCGATTTATGTATATACAATTGGAAGAATGAGTGCGGGCGTTACGGGATCCTGTAATGTGATGCGATGACGTTGTTATGCAGAAGAAATGGATGCATTAACCCTGCAACATCAAAGGGGTTAGCACCTTGTAGAAAACGTGAAATTGTTATGGCAGCAGCAGCCGCAGCCGAAGCAAGTGCAGAAGCAAAATCCAAAGTAGCAATAACAGGAGCAACTGGAACAACAGCTCCAGAAACAACAGCAGAAGCAGCAACAATCGACATAACAGCTGAAACAACAACCAAATGAGCATCCACCCCAACCAACAACAACAACTGAAGCAGCAAAAATAACAAATTCAGCAACAGAAGCAGCAACAACAGCAACTGGAATCGGTGAGCTAACAGAAATTGAACTTATATAGGAGGCGATGAAAATGCCTCCACTTCGGTCCAACTCGCTTAAAGGGGAGAGAAGAAGAAGAAGAAGAAGAAGAAGAAGAAGAAGAAGAACAACAACAACAACAACAACAACAACAACAACACGTGAGAAAAGCAACAAACATGACAAGAAATCTGGTTGAAGTCGGGTGAAGAAGGTAGGTGACAAGGCAAGACCCAATCTACCCCCACTTCACCAGCAATAGCAGATCAACAGGAACCACAATTTAAGGCAAGAAACGTCCCTCTTCCTCTTATATAGCTCCGTCTTCTATCCCCAACCAATCCAAAGAAAAAAAGAAACGAACAAGGGGCAAAATATGTATTTTGGACCGACTGTCATTCACGAATGATTTTTTGCTCATAGAGGGACTTGCTAAGACCGCTCCACTTTTATATTTATCATCTGCCCCCCGGAGCTCTCTCATCAGGGGCACTGGAGACAGCCTAAAAGGGTGAGACGATTTGACGGTAGCTAAAGAATTCTTCCCAAAACACAGGATGGTCTCTTTATCTCAGAAATTTACGCGCAACGATGATTCTGGTTCTTCTCCACCACAGTTTATATCGGACTTTGAAGCTAACTTTCTCGATATAAATACTGGCAGTCTGGGTTAATACGCCGGTGTCCTAACCCCGGCAGATTTCCATCCAGTCTGCGTATAAGAATTCTATTTAAAAAAAAAAGATATCTATCAAAATAACCAGTTTGAATGTGAGGGGATTGTAAGATGGCCTGCCTGCTTCGTGATTTCTTGTCTGGCGTGGATGCAGCCACGACCCAGTTGCTGCTTCTGCGCTATCTAGCGACTTTATTGACTTTGTTGTCTACTCAGTTTATGGAGACCAGCGGGACAAATGTCTTTCCTTGTTAGCTAAAAGAACCCTGGGTGCGAGGTTGGACTTGTATTGCTCCCCCAATGCTGTAGTACAGGTGAACGGACGGCGTAGCCTTCAGACGGTGCTGGGCTGATTTACCAGACCATCATCGGTGTGACTTTTGTTTAGAAAAAACACAGGCCTTCTAAAAATATCCCCAGGTGCGCCCGTTCTTGGACTACGTTAGCCAGTTGACGGCTCGTATCGATTCCGAACATCTTGATTTCATCGATCTCGCATAAGCTTGCGATAACGTTTCGCCCACGTATTCTGGGGGAACGGATGATGTTTTCCACGTTGCTAGTCGTGGCAAGAATTATTTCTACGTTGTGAATGGAGGGAATCTTGTAATAAAAACTCTCTTCCCATCGGGATCTTGTCAGATTAGTTGGGCATCAGAACCGAGGGAAAGTGTTTGTTGTCGACAGATTTCAGCAGAAGGTGGGTGAAAGTTGCGAACTTGGTTCTAGTGAACGGGGCCCGACTTGATTTTCTTTTATACTCCCCTTTGTCGCAACCCCTGGTTAAGATAGATTCCTTTTGTTTAACTAGTTAATGTTAGTGTCGTTCCTGGACCGTTCCTGGCATTCTCTTTTTTATGATTTATGTTATACGATTCCAAACCTTCCCTGTTTGTTTTTGTCTCCTTTGTTATTCATCTCGACTGGGTCGATATTTTTTTTTATATTTTATCCTTCCCTGTTTGATAGTGAGTGAGCTTCTAAAAATAGAATACAGTGGACGTACATATTTTTGTCGGGTGGACGGGTTCGACTAATATCTGTTAGTTTTAGTTTTAACATTTTATATTTGTTTCGTTTTTTGGGGTTCATCCCAACCCTCTCATTTCAGATCGTTATGTAATTTTTCAAAAGCCATTTGAAGAATTTGTATATATATTAAACTTTCATGACTTGTTTTTTTTTGTTCCTTTGCAAAAAAGTAGTTTTGTCGTATATGTATAATTAAATGTTGATGGATGAGTTTTTTGTTGTTTTGTTTTTGTGGTAAATGAACAAATTTTAATAGGTTAATGAATTTTGAAACTGATTACCTAGGTCTAGGGTAGCTAATGTCGATCAACCTTACTCCACTTCCTCTTTAGCCTTATACCACATTTGTATTTTATAGCAATAAATATATTTCAGTGAACTGTTGACCAAGGTTGCTTTTCTTCGATTGTTTGTTATACAAACGAAACTAAAATTTTCGCACTTAAGTAATCACTCACTCCTTTTCCATATTTATTCGAGTAAACAATATTACAAAAATTATGTTAGCAATAATGACGTCATTCCGTTAAGCTTGCTTACATGCAGAAAGAACAGCAGGGACGAACCTTCTCTTATATACACACTTAAAAGAATGTAAACTTGTGTCATATACATGTGCACATATATAAACGCATTTTCCGTTTATTCTATGCTAACGCAATTCATTTGATTGTACAGTAAAAATAAAGATACACAAAATATTATAAATAAATCCTTTGTAATTAATTTCTTTCAATTTAAAAGAAAATAATTCTCAAATAAATAAACTTATTAAAATTTGCAGATCCGTGTTTTATGGTTCTTAATTCTTTGTTTTTACACGCATATTCCACTACACACACACACACATACACACACACACACACACACATATATATATATATATATATATATATATATATGTCAGCTTAAATAAATTGAAAACAATATGTTTGCTTATTTTTAATAAAATCCGTTCATATTCACGAATAATCTTTCGCGTATTACAATCAAAAGATATCAGAAATGAGCTGTAACGTTGACAGATGTTATTTTCATTCATTTCTCAAGGTACCCAAATACTTTCAACCTCTTTGCGAGGTCATCTTCAGGGGTGTAAGTTATGGTAACAAATGTAACTGGAAAACTGTGTTGCTAAAAATTTCTATACACTTTTTTCTGCTTCAGATATAACGATTGACAAATTGCTAGCCTTCATTAGAACGTGAAAATTATCCAAAATGGATTTTTTTTTACATGTAATCTAACATTGAGAAATCAATAAACATAACATCCGTCAAGGTTACATCTCATTTCTGACATCTTTTAATTGTAATACGCGAAAGATAATCCGTGAGTATGAAAGGATTTTATTAAAACTAAGCAAACATAATATTTGCAATTTATTTATTCTGACATGTTTAAAAGAAAATTTGCTGCCTGAATACACAAAATTTATATATATATATATACTAGCAGTATAGCCCGGCGTTGCTCGGGTGTAATGAAAGCTTTAAAACTAATCTATGGTCATGGAGCTCAGACTCTTTGGACGTTGCCACGAAAGACTAAAATGTTTCCAGTTAAAGCGAAACCGTAGACTGAAAGAAAAATGAATGGATGTAAGTCAAATTTTGAATTCCTGGTATCGATTTATACATATATATATTATCGATTTTCTGCACTATTTTAACAACTGCAACCTTGAAACTTCTGAATATCGTTTCTTATGTCTTTGTCTATGAGTGTATCAAATTTGATTAAAATCGAACCACTCCTTCTATAACCCGATTTTTTCGATTATCGATTTTCGATATTTATCGGCGGTACCTCGACACAAAACCTAGCTAAGAACACTCGCAGACGCTTATAATACAACTGTGTAAAATTTCAAGAAAATCGGTTCATCCGTTTCGGAGTCTATAGGTAACGGATACACACACACACACACACACACACACACACACAAAGTTCCATTTATAAATAAGTTTAGATTTTCAACGGGGATACTGGTCCTGGAAGATCTCAATGTATGTTTAAATTAGATCGGATGGAACTGTTGTGGGAAAGGTATAGGGTAAATCTCGTCAATTTTGCGGTGGTAAAGCCAGTGCAATTGTTTACGGATTCGGTTGGCTGAGGAACACAGTTCTTCAAAGCACATGTAAATTCGTAAACGACACTGGTTCTCTGCAGTTTAGATTTTGCACGTGAATAATTATTATTGACGATTAAAAAAAATTAAAAAAAAAAAATTTAAAAAAAATATTAAAAAAAAAATATTAAAAAAAAATATTTAAAAAAATATTTAAAAAAAATTATTATTATTGATGATTAAAGAAATGATATAAGGAACTTAATGATAATTCCTTGTCTGTCATTTTCAAAGAAACCTGTATAAAAGAGAGACTGTTTCTCAAATACACAATATATATGTATTTATAGTTTCTTCATCTCTATCCATTTCAGTTTAGTCTTGTATCAATTGGAAAACTTGATTTATCCATTACACTATCCGAACTTCGGAAAGAGACGATTTTCTAAGCGCGGCTTAGATTTGGCACATGACCGAAAGTATAAAGGCACCCAGTGAGGGTTGAACTCACTATTCAGTTGTAATAGGTTTTGGCGAGACAAGCTGGCTAACCATTACACCACGTGTATGTGCCCTCCGCAATTCCAAGAGAGAGTGTAAATGAAAGTAAGCAACAAAGCAAGAAAGAGAGAGAAAAAAATACGAGGTTGAATGCGGTCAAAGGCATCCGAATTAATGTCAGCTTGTGTGTAATTTTAAATGTATGCTCAAACGTGAAAATATTCGTGTCTTCGCTTAAACGAGAAACAACGCTTAATGGCGACGTAGACGGGGTGAAGAGGAAAGACAGGTCTTGCATTTTTGTAACAGTAAAGATCTCGGAGAAAGCAAGGGGTGTGACGGCGAAAATTGATAGATAGGGGGCACGACTGCGCTTGCGTGGATCGGTCGGTTGGAAAGCTTGGCGAAACACTGAAGCCTTTTAATTGTATTTCGTGTTTATCATTTTCGATATAGGGGAGAGCGATTTGCTTCGCTCTGTCACCCATTTTCTAATCTGTCCGCCATCTTAACGCTCTCGCTCGTACAAATATTCTCTATTTCTCCCAACTTTTGACTTCATCCCTTTTCTCTGTCTTCCTTTCACGTTCTTCAGCTTTTTCTCAGGTTTCCTCACTCTTCGGTTTT
This sequence comes from Ascarosepion bandense, assembly GCA_037127315.1. NCBI lineage: Eukaryota > Metazoa > Mollusca > Cephalopoda > Sepiida > Sepiidae > Ascarosepion > Ascarosepion bandense. The sequence continues at coordinate 2,912,053 of JBBBDQ010001337.1, forward strand.
TGACGTTTTGATTCCTATTGTCTTTCTTTCTTCTTAGTTGTCTTTTTCAATCTTGCTTTTCATTCCTCTCTTTTGTAATCTACTTACTTTTACTCTCTTTTTTGCCCTTTTCACTCACTTTATTTATCTTCCTTTCTCTTTCTGTTTTGTCGCCATCTGTAGTTCCCACTCTTTCTGCAATCCTTACTTTCTTCTTTTCTCCCTATTTTGCTGTTTTTTCTCTTCTACTCTATTATCAATATTTAATAATAATTATTTATATTATATTATATGCTATTATATTATTTATATTATAATTATTATTATATTACATACTATTATATTATTTATATTTTAAGTATTATTATATTATATACTATTATATTATTTATATTATAATTATTATATTGTATTATATTATATGCTATTATAATTATTTATATTATAATTATTATTATATTATATGCTATTATATTATTTATATAATAATTATTATTATATTATATGCTATGATAATTATTTATATTATAATTATTATTATATTATATTATATGCTATTATAATTATTTATATTATCATTATTATTATATTATATTATATTATATGCTATTGTATTATTTATATTATAATTATTATTATATTATATGCTATGATAATTATTTATATTATAATTATTATTATATTATATTATATGCTATTATATTATTTATATAATAATTATTATTATATTATATGCTATTATAATTATTTATATTATAATTATTATTATAATATATTATGTGCTACTATATTATTTATATAATAAATATTATTATATTATATGCTATTATAATTATTTATATTATAATTATTATTATATTATATTATATGCAATTGTATTATTTATATAATAATTATTATATTATATGCTATTATAATTATTTATATTATAATTATTATTATATTATATGCTATTATATTATTTATATAATAAATATTATTATATTATATGTACGATACTTATTTATATTATAATTATTATTATATTATATGCTATTATATTATTTATATAATAATTGTTATATTATATGCTATTATAATTATTTATATTATAATTATTATTATATTATATTATATGCAATTATATTATTTATATAATAAATATTATTATATTATATGCTATTATAATTATTTATATTATAATTATTATTATATTATATTATAGGCAATTGTATTATTTATATAATAATTATTATTATATTATATGCTATTATAATTATTTATATTATAATTATTATTATATTATATTATATGCTATTATATTATTTATATAATAATTGTTATATTATATGCTATGATAATTATTTATATTATAATTATTATTATATTATATTATATGCTATTATATTATTTATATAATAAATATTATTATATTATATGCTATGATACTTATTTATATTATAATTATTATTATATAATATTATATGCTATTATATTATTTATATAATAATTATTATTATATTATATGCTATGATAATTATTTATATTATAATTATTATTATATTATATTATATGCTATTATATTATTTATATAATAAATATTATTATATTATATGCTATGATACTTATTTATATGATAATTATTATTATATTATATTATATGCTATTATATTATTAATATAATAATTGTTATATTATATGCTATTATAATTATTTATATTATTATTATTATATTATATTATATTATATGCAATTATAATTATTTATATTATAATTATTAATATATTATATTATATGCTTTTATAATTATTTGTATTATAATTATTATTATATTATATTATATGCTATTATATCATTTATTATATACTATTATATTATAAGTATTATGGGTTTCGCTTCACCAGATCTACTGCTGATATGCTAACGACCATCACCGAGTACATATACCAGACACTTGACAAGAATGGTGAAGCCCGAACCGTTGCCTTGGATATCTCCAACGCATTCGACAGGGTCTGGCATGCTGGCCTCTTGTGCAAACTGCGGAGCTATGGGATAACTGGACATCTTTTTGACCTCATCCAGTCTTTCCTCTCTAACCGCACATTGAAGGTGGTATTAAATGGGCATGCCTCCCAAAACTACCAGACGAACGCGGGCGTTCCTCATGGTTCTATCCTAGGTCCCACGCTCTTTCTGATCTACATTAATGATCTCCCCGACACCATTAGATCCCAAGTTGGCATGTATGCCGACGACACAACAATCTACTCCCGCATCGATCAAAAGCAGGTCTGGACGACAAAGTGAACCTCGCTGCCGTACTTGGAAGGGACCTCCAATCCGTAGTGACCTGGGGTAGGAAATGGTTGGTAAATTTCAATGCCTCCAAAACAAAGCTGTTATCAACTAATCACCATAGACAATCGCATCTACCTCCCATTAGCATGGGACAGGCTAGCCTCCCAGAGAGTAAAATACTACGCCTCCTTGGCCTTACACTCTCGGCGGACCTCAAATGGAATGACTATATTGAATCCATTGCCAAATCTGCTGCTATGAAAGTGGGCTCCCTGTGCATGACCCGGAAATTTTTCCCACCTGAATCTATTCTGCACATATACAAATCTACCATCCGCCCGTGTATTGAATATTGCTGCCATATCTGGTCGGGTGCCCCTGCTGCTCTCCTTGGACTTCTTGACAAAATACAAAGGAGGATCTGTAACGTGGTTGATACTGACTTGGCAGACCGGCTGCAGCCGTTCTCACACCGGCATGATGTGGCTTCCCTGTGCCTCTTCTACAAGTACTTACATGGCTTGTGCTCCAATGAGCTTAGATCACTGGTGCCGCCTAAGCACGAATTTACACGAGATACTAGATTAGCAACTAGGTCCCACCCTTTTACAGTTAAACAAATAAGATCTAACCGTAAATTCTACTCCAACAGCTTCTTTTCTCGTGCTTCCCGCCTGTGGAACTTCCTTCCACAAGTCTGCTTTCCCGACAGTTACAATCTCCAGGTGTTTAAATGTAGGGTCAATAGACACCTCCTATCACACTAACTCCCAACTATTCTCACAACACTCTCATCTACCCAACCCTCATTCTCGGTATCCTTACCCGCCTATCACCCACCCTCTGTCATTTCTTATATTTAATCAGCCTTTCTGCACTCTACGTAGCCCCCTGCACAGTAGTGGCAGTGACATGCCTTGCTCGGGGTGAAACGCTTATAAAAAAATAAAAAAAAAATTATATGCTGTTATAATTATATTTATATGCTATTGATAATAATTATTTATAAATAATTATTATGAATAGCATAAAAGAATGGCTTCCGTCAGTTGTTTCAGAGTTGTATCTTCTTCTTCTTCTTCTTCTTATTCTTATTATTATTATTATTATTATTATTATTATTATTACTTATACATAGTTCTGTTTCCCTTTCACTAATATATATATTATATTATATTATATTATATTACATTATATTATATTATATTATATTATATTATATTACGTCTATGGCACGACACGGGGTTTCATGCGTTATTTCAAACTGACAGTTTAATAGGTTTGAATTTAAGTTCACTCGATGTTCATGGGAATTAAATCTTATAAAGTTACCTTACTGCATTTTTAATAACAAGATTAAAAATGTAAATATCCTACTGTTAAAAATTTTAAATCTAAATTTCAAATTCAAAATTGAAATTAAAATTAAAATAAAAAATAATAAAATGCAGGGAGAAGAAATCAAAGGAGCGTAAATCATGAGTCTTAAAAAATTAAATATTCAAATATTACATGTGAAGAAAAATGCAAAGAAAAATAAAATTTTAAATAAAAATAAATAAAAGATAAAAGAAAAGAAAAGAAAAATGAAACAAAAAATTGAGAAACAAACTTTAGATTCAGGAATTAATAAGGTTAAGTGTAAAAATAAACTGGATTTAATTCATAATTTAAAAATAATTTAATTCATAATTGTTAAAAGTAATATTGCGAGGGAAGGAAATAAATAAATAAAGAGGCCAACGTAAAAAGGAATCTAAATCAATCTGGGTCTAAGAATATAAGTATTTTTTTTAACAGCATGTGGTCATTAAATCACATTTTTAATAAAGCAAGTTTGGATTCATAATATTGTTTAAGGTGACAAGTTTTTCTAAAAGGCAGAGATTACATTTATCTCCTTTTCTATTATAATGTTTGGATTTAGCTACTATATTCCAGGCAATAATTGAGTTCTTACTGATGTTTTACTTTCAAATCTATGAAACTACCAGTTTGAAATATACACCTGATGACTGCATAAAGCATGAAACTCCATGTCGTGCCAGAGACATAGGATAATATCTATATTTATTAATATAATTAATATATATATATATATATATATATATATATATATATATATATATATATATTATATTTTAGAACATGTACATATTTTTTCTCTATATATCCAGGATATATATAGAAAAATTATGTACATGTTCTAAAATATAATTTATAATAAACATTCACAGCTCTATATATTATATATCGAGCACTGTTTTAAATTAATGTTTTGGACGTTGTAAGAATTCTTTCTTCGTTCTGTATTCACTCGGATATATATATATATATATATATATATATATATATATATATATAAATTACAACGATTCTTATGACAGTAGAGAGGAGGAGAGGATATCACATGCAGGCTCCTTATTTCCTCCTATCCTCTCTCACTTATTTACCCTATCTTTTTTTCAACTCTATTCCTTATTTTCTCTTCTATCTCTTCTCTTATCCCCACTCTCTCTACCTTTCCGCCTTTCTCTTCATATTCCCCATCTTGTTTCTTATTTCCCAGTTTCTTGATCCCCTTTCTCTTTATTCAAATTCCTGTCTTTTTCATCCACCTCCTATCTCTCTCTCTCTCTCTCTCTCTCTCTCTCTCTCTCTCTCTCTCTTCTTATACCCTCTTCTTTTTCTGTCCTTATTCCTCTCTTCTTTCTTATTACTCCCCCGTCTCCCCTTATTTCCCGCACTCATTTCATTACCGCCTCTCTTTCTTTATCACGCCCCATCTTTTGCCGTCCTTATCTGTTGCTTTTGTTGATCTTTTTATTCTTGTTTTCAACGCATTTTACTCGTTCTCCATTTTCATTGGGACAATTCTTTTTGCGTCATTTTATTTTTCTTTCTAACATAAATTTTATTCTCTTTCTTTATCTTTCCTGCTCCCCTCCCCCCTCTCCCCCTCTCTCTTCCATTAATTGACCCTCACTTTGGGATAATATGCATTCTTTATTTGTGTCTTTCTTCTTGACGCTCTTTCCTTTTCTCTCTTTCTTTATCTTTTTTTTTCTTTTTCACGTTCTCTACCTTTATTTCTTTCTTTCTTTCTTTCTTTCTTTATTTATTTCATTTCTTTTTTTTCTGTCTTCACACTCTCTTTCTTTCTTAATTTCGTTCATTTTTATTTTTCTTTATCACGCTCTTTCTTTCTTTTATTTCTGTTTTCCGGTTCACACTCCACCCACGTCTATTAAACAGGTGAAGAGGCTCATCCCTTGTTACCTGTTTAGGATGTGGTTTCCGGCTTTCTCTTTTCCAATCTTTTCACTCTTTTATTTATTTATTTTTTTTTTCCAGTTGGAGTAGATAGACTAAACTATCGCCCGGTTCACACTTCACCCCCTTCTATTAAACAGGTGAAGAGGCTCATCCCTTGTTTCCTGTTTAGGATGTGGTTTCCGGCTTTCTCTTTTCCAATCTTTTCACTCTTTTATTTATTTATTTATTTATTTTTTCAATTGGAGTAGATAGACTAAACTATCGCCCGGTTCACACTCCACCCACGTCTATTAAACAGGGGTCGAGGCTCATCCCTTGTTACCTGTTTAGGATGCGGTTTCCGGCTTTCTCTTTTCCAATCTTTTCACTCTTACGTAGCCCCCTGCGTATCAGTGGCGTTATCGCCTTGCTCGGGGTGATATGATTAAAAAAAAAAAACTGCACGATCTCTTTCCTTCTTTTTTTTTTCATTTATTTGTAATGCTCTTTTTCTTACTTTATTTCATTTCTGTTTTTTCTTCTTCACGCTCTCATTCTTTCTTTCTTTCTGAAATGTCTTTTTCCTTCTGATATAAAGCTTACCATTTTCCTCTCACACCATCACTATTTCTCTTACCTCCTACATTATTCTCCACGTGTCCTGAACCTCTAACCTCGACTGATTTCTTCCAAGGTGTTCGGTTAAATAATTCCTCGCATCTTCATCCAACTACTGCCTTCTCTGTTTATTTCTCTCTTCAGGAAAGAGAGAGAAACAGAGATATAGAAGAGAGAGCTTAAAAAGAGACGACGAAAGACAAGAGATGTAACAAGAAACTAATGGAAGGAACATATTTCTATTTATTCAAATTTATTAATTATTAGTTTATCTCCAGGATGGTTGCTGAAAAGTTCTCAGCTCAATCTAGAATGGATTCGAAACAATGATCATTTAGTCAACTCGTGGGTAGTGAGACAGGTGTTGTACTTTTCAGCACCCCCATTATCTCGATTTACTTCCACAATTCTGAGAAAATAACAAGATAGATAGATAATTTCAGGAATGGCGTTCTAATTTCTTCTTTATTAGGTCATTTTTGTATCTCAATTTCTCTCTCTCTATCTATCTCTCTCTCTCTCTCTCTCTTTCTCTCTGTCTCCTGCACACTCACTCTCTCTCTCTATCTATCTCTCTTTCTCTCTCCTGCACTCTCACTCTCTCTCTCTCTCTCTCTCTCTGCTCCTGCACTCTCACTCTCTCTCTCTATCTCTCTCTCTTTCTCTCTCCTCACTCTCACTCTCTCTCTCTTTCTCTCTCTCTCTTTCTCTCTCTCTCTTTCTCTCTGTCTCCTGCACTCTCACTCTCTCTCTCTATCTCTCTCTCTTTCTCTCTCTCCTGCACTCTCACTCTTTCTCTTTCTCTTTCTCTTACTCTCTCTTCCAGCTTTTTTGTCTCCCATCCATTTTCTCTCTCTTTCGCTTTATTTTAATTTCTTTTCACTTTTTCTCTCGTTTCTCTCCCTATTTAATCTTTTCAGTTAAAATTTCCGCCCAAATCCCCCCTCTTTCTCTCTCCCTCTCTCTCGATGTCGATCTCTCTCTCTCTCTCTCTCTCTCTCTTTCCTGTTCATTGTCTTACATCTATCTTATTTCTGTTTCTCATTATTTGAATTTTTCGTTTCTCTCCATATTTCTTCACTAAAAATATTTTCTTCGAACTCTCCTCTCTCTTCACTCTCTCTCTCTCTCTCTCACTTTCCCCTGTTCATCGTCTTACATCTATCTCATTTCTCTTTCTCTTTTTTTGAATTTTTTCGTTTCTCTCCATATTTCTTCTTCTCTAAAAATATTTTCTTCGAACTCTCCTCTCTCTCTCTCTCTCTCTCTCTCTCTCTCTCTCTCAGAGACTATCCTCTCTATACGAAGTGTTACAAGGACACTTTTTCTTCTTTCCCCTACATCTCCACCTGAGTCTATTCGCCTCTTGCCTCTTTCCGTGACTTTCCTGTCCTTTCATTCCCGAAACCACTCGTCGTAATCGTTTCTATAAATGATGGCTTTTCGTTTCCAGCACGTTCCGTTTCTAAGATTGACTTCAGAAATTAATTCCGCCTTCTTCCCCACATTTATTCCAACCCCCTCATTCGCAGTTGCATAAACAGACACAAACAGAACCCGGTGATTATTTGTCGACAGACGCACGTCTGACAATACAAAAATTCTGGAAAACCTTACATATAAACGTTCAAATACAAGACACGTATATAACTTATCAGACCTTGTCATGGTTGACAATGCGTGTATGAGATTTTCACTAATACTGCTTACAAGTGAGGTAGGTATAGAAGAGTCATTTGCCTCAATAAACATCAAACTATCTTCCTGATCATCGCTCGTGGTATATAGTAAATGTTATCTGGGTAACTGGCGATAGAGTAATTAAGAAAATGTATGTGTGTTGTGGTACAGTGGATATCGGCTCGGAACGAGAAACCGGGGAGCCGAGTTCGAATTCCAGTTGAATCCATTGTATTCACTTACGTGCAAATACCCTTAGGAAAGATATTAATCTGTCTCTTCCTTCCAGTTATAGGTTAAATAGCAGGACAGATTGGGTTCTATAGCCTTGGTCGGCAACCAGTCTACCGCAGAAAGCAATGGCAACCTACTGCGGGATAATATTCTGCCCAGTCAGCCATGTCTCTTTCGAGACACGATCGCCTAAGCGTGTATCACGAATGGCACTTTACTGACTGACTGCTTGGCAGCAAACAGCCTGCATACAGACAGGAAACGAGTTCAGCAGATACAAAAAGATAGAAAGAAGTGTAAGACAAGGATGTGTCTTCTCATCAGATCTATTCAAATTACAAAACAATTATGAGAATTCTATAAGTCCTACCAAGATTTGTCATCGAGAGCCGCAACCTGAATAATACAAGCTATGCAGACGACACAATGCTGATAGTAGATACAGGAAAGAAACTACATGAGCTTCGATAGGAATTCGTTAAAGGCGGAAAAATGTCTACATTTAAACCACAAGAAAACGGAATGGTAATCAGTCAAAAGAGGAGCGTAAAATGACAATGACAAGTTGGCGATACTAAAATCAAAAAGGTACAGAAATTTAAATACCTATAAATAAGAATGTTTTCCGAGGGCGTATTGGTATGGCCAAGGATGCATTCCAGAAACTGAGTAAAGTATTGAGGGACAGGAAATTTTTGTAGGAAACAAAGAAGACAGTAATGGATTGTTATGTGATGTCTGTCTTTTTACATCTCAGCGAATGCTGGACAATCTCATCAAAGATAAAAGAAAGATTTCAAGCAAAAGAAATGTTCTTCTACAGAAGGATGCTGAGGATACCATGGTCTGAAAATGTGAGCAACGATGAGGTTTTGGAGAGGATGGAAACGAAAAAAAAAATGAGACTTATCACCAGGAACAGACTGTTGGTACAATTCACCATAATTTATAGATAAAGCGCAGGGATCAGTATATGTATTGATTATAATAGAGAATCAATCTCACGAATGTATATTATATAGCAACAACAGTCCATGATGGTCACAAAGCCAGGGATCAGTTTATGTATTGATTATAATAGAGAATCAATCTCACGAATGTATATTATATAGCAACAACCATCCATGATGGTCGCAAAGTCAGGGATCAGTTTATGTATTGATTATAATAGAGAATCAATCTCACGAATGTATATTATATAGCAACAACCATCCATGATGGTCGCAAAGTCAGGGATCAGTTTATGTATTGATTATAATAGAGAATCAATCTCACGAATGTATATTATATAGCAACAACAGTCCATGATGGTCACAAAGTCAGGGATCAGTTTATGTATTGATTATAATAGAGAATAAATCTCACGAATGTATATTATATAGTAACAACCATTCATGATGGTCACAAAATCAGGAATCAGTTTATGTATTGATTATAATAGAGAATCAATCCCATGAATGTATATTATATAGCAACAACAGTCCATGATGGTCACAAAGTCAGGGATCAGTTTATGTATTGATTATAATAGAGAATCAATCTCACGAATGTATATTATATCAACAACCATTCATGATGGTCACAAAATCAGGGATCAGTTTATGTATTGATTATAATAGAGAATCAATCTCCCGAAGGTATATTATATAGCAACAACAGTCCATGATGGTCACAAAGTAAGGGATTGAAGGTAATGTTGACAACGTTCCTGGACATAGAGTATCCTCTTGGCATCTGTTGACCATGTCCGTCATAGTATATGGATATAGAATATCCTCTTGGCACGTAATCTCTTCAATGAAACAACGTCAAAGATCATCACTCTCGAATCAGACACTCTCCAGAATCGGATTTGAACTCCAGTACTCGGAAAAATATGGCCGCCTTTTATACACGTCATATTGAATATTTTGAGCTTCCTGATTGGTTATGCCTTCTATTGCTGAACGATAAAATGGGTTGGTTCATGGGGGCCTGCCCAGTATATAATGGACGCAAAATGTCCAACAAAGACAGCTGAAGTTTTGGAGGCATGAAATAAGGAAGGATGGATTGGAGAGTCTGATGTTCACAGGACAGATAGAGGGAAAGAAAGAGAGGGGAAAGCAATGCAAATTCGCTAGAAACTAGGAAGAGAGTACTGAATTGCTACGTGATGCCCGTCCTTCAATATGGCAGTGAATGCTGGACAATACCATCAAAGATGATAGAAAAACTTGAAGCAATTGAAATGTGGTTCTACAGAAGAATATTGCGAATTTCATGGATCGAGCATGTGAGCAATGATGAGGTCTTGAAAATGATGGAAACAAAAAGGAAATTAATACTGAGCATCAGGAAGAGACAGCTGAATTTTCTGGGACACGCAATGAGGAAGGAGGGCCTGGAGAACCTGATACTAACAGGCCAGATCAAGGGGACAAGAGACAGGGGAAAGCAACGGATAATATATTTGAAGAACCTAATCAGGTGGATGACGGAACGAGGATTGTACGGTGTAACAGGAGAAGGCGTGCTCAGAGGCACCAGGGATAGGGAAACGTGGAAAGCCATGATCGCTTACGTCCTGAAGGGAGAGGGCACATAGAAGAAGAAGAAGTACAAGAGAAAGGGTGTTAAATGTTACATAGAATACGGAGATGTGAAAGCTTATAATCTTCTACGTCCTGAAGGAGAAGAAAATGTGAGAAAAGATGCTGCATATCAGGAGTATTTAACAAACATTTAAGTTATCAGCTTTAATCAAACTTAAAAGAATAGAATGTAAGTTTCGCAAATCTTCTTCTTCTATGTGCCCTGTCCCTTCAGGACGTAGGCGATCATGGTTCTCCACGTTTCCCCATCCCTTGTGGCTCTTAGTATGTTTGAGCCTGTTGCTCCTGGCAACCCCCGTTCCGTCATCCACCTGCAAATATGTTATCCGCTGCCTTCCTCTGTCTCTCCTTCCTTCTATCTGACCAGTCAGTATCAGGTTCTCCAGGCTCTCTTTCCTCATTGCATGTCCCAGGAACTTCAGTTGTCTCTTCCTGATGCTCAGTATCAGAAAGCTGATTTCTCATCAGGGATGAAAGTAAAGCTGTACTGGCTTCGACTGAGGTCAGGGAGCCCACCGACATAGTCAACCAGCGCAACTTAAAAGACAGTCGTAGGGAGATGGATTAATGTTTAGTGAAAAGGTGGCATAGATTATCCGAAATGCCAATGAAAACAGGAAATTTACCCCGCACATTAAGAGTAGATTTATGACAACAGAAATATGATTCTACGGAATGATGATATGAATAACATGGACAGAGAATTTGACTAATAAAGAAGTTGTTGGAAAAATGGAAACTAAAAGGTTACTCATACTTTCGATTAAAAAAGAAACATGCGAAACTTCTAGGATACATGAGGAAAGATGACTTGGAGAATTTGTCACTCACGAGGTATGTTAAAAGCAATAGGGACAAAGGAAAATATCGAATAACCTACTTAATATGTCTGTATGAATGACAGAACAGGAAATAGAAAGTGAGCAAAGAATAAACTTACAAAGAGTAGGAAGTTATGGAGTGCCATGATCTGTCAGGTCCTGAACGGTCACAGCACATAAAAGATGAATTCTAAACAGTAAAATTATGTGTAAATTCAATAATGACGACAATATAACAGAAAATAATTATTGTAAGCTTCTTGGGAACGACGGTTTTTTTTTAGTTGTAAAAGTTAATGTTGATTCACATTCTGTAAAGTTGACAATTGGTCACATTGCCGTCAAGACATCAAACTAATAGCATATCACCAACCTCTTCTGACATTAATCCAATAGTAAACTTATGTCCGATCATTAAAAGAGATCTATTTGCTTCAAGTTACTTTAAAGTAGGCAGAGACAAGTCATCGGCTGAAGAATTGATGACGATTGCAGGATGTTAACGAGCGAATATCAACGCTCAAAATAAGATAATAATTTAGTTATGTTTATTAGTGCTTTAATTAAAAATCTTTTAGATTTATTTATAATATATATATATATATACGTAATATATATATATATATATATATATATATATATATATATATATATATATATATATTCAGAAATTATAACATGAATATGTTATAATATCACTACAAAAGTCGCTATTTTGTTTCGACAGTTCTTGTTTTTTATCAAATGATGAGGTTCATTTCAAGTTGAAAGGTTTTAAAAGGTTAAAAGCAAGCAAAAACCCTTTAATAAGGGGGGCATATATTTCATTGCCTGAATACATAAACATAGTTAATAATGCTGATCTCAATTTAATCAAATATTAATACGAATGCCCCCAAAAATTATTTTTTAGTCTGCTCACATATTCTCCAAATTAGAAGTTACTTTATTCTGATTAGTCCAGACTGTCTATACAATAATGCCTCCCTGATTAAAGGGGTTTTGCTTGCTTTTAACCTTTTAAAACCTTTCAACTTGAAATAAAAAACAAGAAGTGTCGAAAGAAAATAGCGACTTTTGTAGTGATTCTATCCATAGGTACTCTATACCTTATATATATATATATATATATATATATATATATATATATATATCAGATCGGTGCAAAAGTTTTGCCGGTTTATAAAAGGGGCATTTTAAATCATTGTAATTTTTATGTATATTGTTATTACTTAAACACATCACCATAATTGATTTATAACTTTTTCTTTCAGATTATTAACCATCATTCATATTTATTCTGCAATATATTCTGCCATGTTCTTTCCATCTAAAGAACACATCAGGCATGCTCTACTCTATGAGTTTCACAGATGTTCCAATACAAATGCAACGTGTTTCTTGTTGCGAATCTTTGCTTTTACGACACCTTCAGACACCATTTTTGGGTCGGCTTGTCACAGGTGATGAGAAGTGGATTCTCTACTATAACGTTAAACGTCGGTGATCGTGGATAAATCGAGGAGAAAAACCAGTTCAGCAACCGAGAGCAGGACTCCATCCCCAAAAGATCATGTTGAGCGTATCGTAGAGTATTGAATGGATCATTCTTTACGAACTCTTAGACAACAGTCAAACCATTACTGCAAGTCTCTATTGTAAACAACTTCGTCGTTCGAAAACTGCTTTGACCCGAAAATGACCTTCTTTAATCAACAGAAAGGGAGTCATCTTCCATCATGATAATGCTCGTCCTCACACAGTACTACTGACCAAAGATCTCCTAGGAGAATTTGGTTGGGAAATCTTGCCCCATCCTGCACATTCTTCTGACCTAGCTCTCTCGGATTATCACTTATTTCGAGGATTACAAAACCATTTCGATGGCCTTAGGTTAACATTACAAGAGGAAACTGAACATGAGTTAGATTCATATTTCACATGAAAACCTAAATAATTTTACAAGCGAGGCATTTATAAGCTCGTTGACAGTTGGAATCAAGTTATAGAGAGCAAAAGTTGTTATTGTTACGAATAAAGATTTTCAAAACCACACAGTTTTTTTATTTTCAAGATGAAATTTTAAATCGGCAAAACGTTTGCACCGACCTGATATACATATTATGTTAAAAAAAGCATGCCGCCCAAAAACAAGTTTTAGGCAATATAGTTTCAAAAGTTAGATAAACCGAAACTCATGCAATATATTGCCCATATGTACATTAATATTTACTGAAAATTGTACGTATATTTGTTGGTTAGTACCAATTTTATTGTGAAAACGGACTTGCATAATAAAATCTGACAGTTAAAAGTCTCTCCGCAATATGGATCATATATATCCATTATAGTTTAATAAAGTTTGGAAATAAAATTTGATATCCTACATGACAAATTCGAACTTGTAAGTGAATTTGATTAACAGTCAGTGTTTAATGATTTTTTTTACAGTATCACGTTGTCAGCAGTTAAATGCCAGCTTTTAATACAAAGTTTAATTATTAACATTTAATATAATATTTAATGAACAGACTGTTAAAAACTTTTAATTTGTCGGTATTTAATGGCCAACATTTAATATTTAATGGTTTCTGTTTAACAATCTAAATACAAATTTCAGCATTTAACACTCCACCCACGTCTATTGAACAGGTGAAGAGGCTCATCCCTTGTTTCCTGTTTAGGATGTGGTTTCCGGTTTTCTCTTTTCCAATCTTTTCACACCTATGTAGTCCCCTGCACATCAGTGGCGTTACCATCTTGCTTGTGGTGATATGATTAAAAAAAAAATTTCTAAGCGCAGCTTACATGTGGCACAAGGCCAAAAGTATGAGACACCAAGTGAGGATCGAACTCACTACTAATTATTCTAGCGAGACAAGCTTACTAACCATTATACCACCTCAGTGTTTTATGGCCAATATCTAATGGTTCACATTTAATGCACCAAATTTAAGGCTTTTTCACTGAGTGATAACATTTTAAGGTCAGAATAGAATGGTCTGCATTTAATTGCCTACATTTAATGGTTATCATTTTATGAAGTGCTTTTAATGGTCTGCACAGAATGGTTTGCATTTAAAGATCCCTATTCAATGCTCCACATTTAGTAGTTTGCATTTAATAACCAATATTTACTGGTCAGTATTTAATGTTCTGCGTCTAAGGGTCTGCGTTTAATGCTCCACGTTTAATTGTTGACATACAATTGCATGCATTTAAATGTCAGCGTTTAGTAGAGGGTTTAATTATCAGTCTTAAAACCATCTTTCATGGTTAATTTTTGTACACTATTTATTGATCTGCATTTTTTCGTTGGTGTTCAATACAGAGATTGTCAGCAAACCATCCTGCATATATACAAATCAACCATTCGTCCGTGCATGGAGTACTGCTGCCATATATGGTCAGATGCCCCCCGCTGTTCATCTCCGTGTTCTTGACAGACTCTAAAGGAGAATCGGTAATGTGATAGGTACTGACTTGGCGGTTCGAGTACAGCCACTTTCCCACTGAAGAGAAGTGGCTTCCCTTTTGTCTGTTCTATAAATACTTCCATGGCTTCTGCTTCAACGAACTTAAGTCACTGGTGCCTCCGCAACAGATGTTTACTAGTGCAACCAGACTGGCAACTGGGTCTCAGTTAGATCAACCAAATGCAGACGACAATTCTACTCCTTCAGCTTCTTTTCTCGCACTTCCCGCCTGTAGAACTCGCTTCCTTATTCTTGCTTTCCTGACGGCTACAACCTCCAGGAATTTAAATGCAAGGTCAATACTCATCGGTTAACTACTTGACCCTAGTTCTTTCGACACCGCCCTGTCTGTATATCCTTTCCTTTCTCTCCACCTTTATAACTGTCATTACACCTGTATTCCCATCCTTCTCTTGCTCCTTTCTAACTGGTTCGCCCTTCTCTTCACTCTCCTCTAATCCTTTTACTTTTATGTAGCCCCCTGAACATCAGTGGCGTTACCGACTTGATCGGGGTGATATGATTAAAAAAATATTGTATACTGGTCAGTATTTAACTATCAGGATATACCGTAAGTTGCGGCGTAGAAGTCGTGTTTTCAAGCCTGACAAAATATTTTCAAAAGTAGGTGTTCATTTATGTGGTGGGTATAAAACCGAAAATTTTATCACCCAGTTATCACACGTGGGACAGCACTATTAACAATTACTGTACACCACTTACCGTACTTACAGCAGGCTGTCACAAATATATCTCACTAAAACTTGCGTTTTGTGTACATATATACAATATAGAAACTAACATAAATTAATAAAACAGTAACACAAATTCTGTCTTTATTAACGGTATATTACACATCGTGTCTAGCACTAAGTGTAACCGAAGCGACGTTTAATTCAGCGTCCATTCAGACAACTAGATATGATATGTGTCTTATCTGCGCAATTTCATGGTAGAAACGACTGTTTAATGACGACACATGGTAGATACAGGCTTATTTCTGAAATTGACTTGTACTCCGCAATTTATGGTCAGTTATGTGCCATACGTGATACACGCTTGGGCAATCATGTCTCGAAAGAGACATGACTGACTGGGCAGAAGATTATTCCGAAGTAGGTTGCCATTGCTTTCTTATAATAATCTTTCGATTATTTATCGTCAGTTTTGTTTTATTTCGAGAAAATCGCTTCGCTGGTGCCTCGACTTTTTGTTTCTGTCTTAAAAGCTTTATTCGATATTCAAGTTTTATCGTGTTCTCAATCTTAACTGCAGTTCGGTCGAAATACCGATAAGTTGAAATCCAATGCTTTTCCGATAAAAGAACGAAATAGGTTGTATATGAGTTTTATTGTGTTCATTTACGTGGATAAACAAAGAAGCAAACAAAAGCATGATGTGAGAGAGACAGGGAGAAGAAAGAGAGAGAGAGAGAGATAAACAAACAGGGGGATAAGAAAATAAACAGACCGAGAGGGATATATAACGAAAAGACTGAGATAGATAGATAGATAGATAGATAGATACAGAGAGAGAGAGAGAGAGAGAGAGAGAGAGAGACTGATAAACAGAGTGAGGCAGAGAGATAATAAACAAACTCAGATAGATAAATATTGAACAGACTCAGATAGATAGATAGACAGACAGACAGACAGACAGACAGACAGATACCGAACAGATTCTGATAGATAGATAGATAGATAGATAGATAGATAGATAGATAGATAGATAAAAAATGAACATACTTAAATA
Source organism: Ascarosepion bandense (assembly GCA_037127315.1). Taxonomy (NCBI): domain Eukaryota; kingdom Metazoa; phylum Mollusca; class Cephalopoda; order Sepiida; family Sepiidae; genus Ascarosepion; species Ascarosepion bandense. The sequence continues at coordinate 2,928,742 of JBBBDQ010001337.1, forward strand.
GATAAACAGACTGAGACAGACAGATAGATAATAAACAGACTCAGAGAGGTAAATAACGAACAGACTCAGATAGATAGATAGATAGATAGATAGATAGATAGATAGATAGATAGATAGATAGATAGATAGATAGATAAACAGACTCAGATACTCAGATAGAAAAACAGCCTCAGAGTGAGGCAGAGAGAAAATAAACAAACTCAGATAGATAAATATTGAACAGACTCAGATAGATAGATAGACAGACAGACAGACAGACAGATACCGAACAGATTCTGATAGATAGATAGATAGATAGATAGATAGATAGATAGATAGATAGATAGATAAAAAATGAACATACTTAAATAGATAAACAGACTGAGACAGATAGATAATAAACAGACTCAGAGAGGTAAATAACGAACAGACTCAGATAGATAGATAGATAGATAGATAGATAGATAGATAGATAGATAGATAGATAGATAGATAAACAGACTCAGATACTCAGATAGAAAAACAGCCTCAGAGAGACTGATAAACAGAGTGAGGCAGAGAGATAATAAACAAACTCAGATAGATAAATATTGAACAGACTCAGATAGATAGATAGACAGACAGACAGACAGATACCGAACAGACTCAGATAGATAGATAGATAGATAGATAGATAGATAGATAGATAGATAGATAGATAGATAGATAGATAGACTGACTGAGACAGACTGGCAGAGAGGTGATTTTATCGCGCAAGATGTAGCACAAGGCCGAAAGTGTGGGACACCCAGTGAGGATCTAATTCGCTAGTCAGTCATAACTAGTTGTTGCGAAACAAGCTTACCAACTATTGCACCACGCCGAAGTGCCCAACATAGATAGATAGATTACATCTTTTATTACGTATTCTTTAATAAATGAAAAATATTTCTCGCTTGCATTTTTCCAGTGTCTTGTGTTCCGTTTAACTACGATTATCGGAATTTTAAATGCAATTTCTGTCGTTGTCTTTTGTCTCCTTGAATTCTGGTTTTTTAATGTACTCTCTCTTTCCTCAATGTTTTCTCAGTACACCCTTGCGTCTTGGTGGCTTTATCACCTTTCCTCGGGGAAATGATTATTAAAAAATTATAATTATTATATAATTATAATGCCAACAATACATTAATTAATTACACCAAATTTTAAATTTAAACCGCACTTTCAAACTTACGTATGCAAGCACACACACACACACACACACACACACATATATATATATATATATATATATATATATATATATATAGAGAGAGAGAGAGAGAGAGAGAGAGAGAGAGAGAGAGGCGCATGGCTGATTGGATAGAACGTTTGCTTTCTGATCACAAAGCCCGGGTTCGAATCTGACTATAGTCGATTTGTCAGGAAGGTGATGTTATCTCTCTAAACGAGGCGTTCCTCGCTATGGAAATTGTCTGAAAATCATGCCACGGGTTGAGTTAGTGAAGCTGGGTAGACGGCCCTCTTTGAGGAGTCGTCGATGGTTGTGCTAGCTCTTCGGATCTAGTCGGACTATTTCTATTGTACTACCTCACAGCGTATTAAGAAATTGACACCAACAATATAGGACTCTACAGGGATGACGGACTCATGATAATATATAAATCTACTGGAAGTAAGGTCGATAAAATTAGAAAATTAATTCATAAAGTCTTTAAATCTTTTGGTCTTAACGTAGTAATTAACCCTTAATATCAAGCAAGTTGATTTCCTAGACATAACATTAGACTTAGTATCGAAAACTCTCCAACCTTACATGAAAAATAATTCTAACCCAATCTATATAAACACCAATTCTAATCACCCACCATCTATTATCAAGCATATCCCATAATCAGTGGAACGCTGCATTAACAGACACTCCTCAAATTAAGAAATATTTGATAAGCACAAATAATTTACGATAAAATTCTTAAAAACAGTGGATAGCAATCATCCAATATTAACTTTGTGGAAATATGGAAAATCATATGGTATAACCCTCCTTTTAATCAGTTTGTTAACTTTAAACTGGGACATAAATTTCTTAAACTAATAGATAAGCATTTTCCCAACAATAATACCTTTAAGCAAAACATTCAATAGTAAGACAATAAAACTAAACTATAGCTGCTCCAACAATCTAGAAAAAATAATTAAAGTACATAACAGTAAACACAACAAAAATAACTTCAACACTAATACCAGTCTGCCCCATAATAACAAACTTTGTAACTGTAGAAACCCAGACCAATGCTCCATTCCTAATAAATGTTTAACAAAATCCCTAATATATATGTGTTCGATTTCATCTATAGAGAACCCCAAAGATAAAAAAATGTATATCAGAAACACCATGAACGTATTTAAAAGGTGCTCTGACAATCACTTCTCATCCTTCAATAACAAAGAAAACAAAACTTGACTTCACTTTCCAAACACTTTTGGAAGTTAAAAAACGAAAATAAAACACTTAAAGTTAAATGGAAAATCCTCAAGCAAGCAAGAACATCTAAATCAATAAAGGAACCATGTTTCCTTTGTCTTCTTTAAAATTGAAACCATTAAATACATGAATAGCGACAAACTTTTACACGAGAGGGATGAAACCACAGTAAACTGCTAACACATTAAAGAACTAACCTTACAATCATGCTAAAAAATACTGCAAAAGTCAAAGCTAGGATCCACAAGAGACGATAAGCCTTTACAGTACTAACAACACTTTTACATCAAATTTTACCCATTACACACCACTAACTATAATCTAATTTAAAGTTTGATAGAAAAAAGTGATTTTCTAAAATTCAAAATTAAGGTTAAATATACAAAATTAAATTATAAAAACTGTGCTTAAATACAAAAATATATTCTATAGTTGTACAAATAAACATTAAGGATAGTTTCAACCCCATCCCTTTCCACTCTTTATACCTCCTTAACCTCCCCCTCTAATAAATCCTAAGGATAAAGGCATGCCAGGCGGTCATAAAAACATATAACTATCTTCTAATGTTAAATCTGTCTACAAAATTCCCGGCACTTTCATTAATCAATTATATCCCCTACCCACCCACCTTTCTTCAAAATTTTAACGGACAATTTACAAGACTTATTCCCTTATCACTAACCCCCACCAACATCCCACACACTACTCGCCAAGTATTAAAAAGAGGCCTTCCATTCCTTTCCACACCACCTGATGAGAGATTGTATGTACAATGTCGAAACAAAATGTACAATTTGTAGTGGATATCTATAAAAAACTGTACATGTTCTAAAATATAATTTATAATATATATATATATATATATACATATATATATATATATATATATATATATATATACCTTGTCTGCTGATTTTAATAAAATCTACTTAAAAGAGAGATTCTGGCCCAAATATACAATACATATAATTTGTTACGTGATAAGTTGTAACAAAAGAACAAAAAAAATGATTGACCAAAACTCTGAGATAAATCACAGACAAATATTTCATTTACAAAAAACACCAAATAAAATATTTACAAATATACAATTTTTGTTGCATTCAAAACAAGAAAGATAGAGTTTACTACTTGCGAGTGTTACGAGGAGAGAAAGGGAAGGTAAGGTGTCAAGTATCTTTACCCAGTTAAGTAGTTTAAGTACGGTACCTTTTGGAAATCATCAAATGTGTATATAAAGAATGATTATTAGTTTGGTCAATGAAAGTGTCAAAATATACTTCATTTAGTTCCATGGGGTTCTCTTTCAGGTTTTAGTTGGTCGGCAACTTCTTCTCAGAGATAATTTCGGCTGAATGCACAGATTCACGAGTCGGACCGGAGTTGATAATGTCAGCAAATCCTTTTAACAACTAATTACTCTCATCCCCAAATCTATTTTTATAGGGGCTAACACCTAATTTACATGTTTCTAGAATCCTTTTGAGTTCTCTAGATTTTACTCGAACATTCTGCAATCTTCCAAAAGGTTCTATTCCTAATTTCTCTATTTAACAACTACTTCATGAATTAATTTTTTTTTTTTGTAATAGCAAGTATGACTCAATAGAATCCCTTAATCTAACTTTTTAAACATTATTATTATTTTTTATTTAAATGCATCCTCGTATCAATATGTGTGTGTGTGTGTGTGTGTGTGTGTGTGTGTGTGTGTGTGTGTGTGTGTGTGTGTGTGTGTGTGAAATTGTTATCAAGTTATAAGTTTAACTCAGAAGCTATCTCATAAAAATCTAATGTTTGGTCAGTTAGTCAGATTTCGGGAAGTTAGTCCTGCTGAGACAGACTTTTCGCGTTGAGACGAACAGACAGACAGATAATACAGGCAAGTTATATGATTGTGTGTGCCATTTTGCTGCAATTCACGTATCTGCTTATTAGTATGTGTGTTTCTGGACGTGCTTTTCTCGCAACGTGTGCGCATGCGTGTCGACTTGACGCTCGAAATAGACTTCGTTGGAATGAAATTGGCTAGAAATCCCAGCCTTCCTGAAGAGTAGGCCATTATCCTTCCAACTCAGATAGGATGCGTGCATTGTCAATAAATAGCGAAATCCATTTCCTCTCTTATCACGAATCCTGTTTCTAGATATATCTCTCTTTCTCTCTCAATCTCTCCCTCTCTCGCTCTCTCTCTTTCTTTCTTTCTATCTTTCTTCGTTTCTTGTAAAACCTTTTCTTTCGAAGTCAAAGTTTTTTTTTTCTTATAATATCTTCGATTCTCGTACACACACATATCGTTTGGTAGATTTATACAAGGTGCGGCAGAAATACCTCCCACATCATAGTAAGATATAATGGTGTCATTATCTAGCTAATATATAGTTAGTATTTCTGGGAGGTATATGTGGGATGTATATCTGTCAAACCCTGTGTTACCTTCAGGTATTTTGCGGGTAAAATATTCACAATCCTTCCCATAAACTATAAAAGTCGTAAGGGCACCAAATGTACTGCAGTCTTTGCAACGATGGTGTGTCTTAGGCAAGATAAGTCAACGAAGCCCAACTCTCTCCTATCTAATTTGAATCCAGAGTTTTCTATCAATCTTAGATTGGTTGCCAACCCAGTCTCTAGGACCAGTCTGTCTTGCTTTTTACCCATAACTATTTACTCATAGCTGGGAGGCCAAGAATACCTGTGCATAAGTGAATGCAACGAACCCGACTGGAATTCGAACTCAGTTATTGCGATAAATTTTCTAACTCACGGTGAGTTATCAAAAATTAATTTTTAAAGTTAGCTTTATACAGGTGTAATATATCCACTTAGAATCAAACTCATAACTATCATATCGAATGAGTAATTCCTCCGTCAATAAATACTAACTTGCGTGACTTTCAAGGAGGGAGCTGTGTGACAGTCAAGAGACAGTCAAGACGCAGCGTAACTATACCGTTTGGACTTACACTTCTATCTGCTGACTACTAACTCTCTTACTTTGTATATATGTTCTGTTATTCTAATACACTGATTGAACCTACCTTCTTGTTTTCGTGTCTTTTTTCCGGGCCCTAACAGGACACAACAACTTGGCGACGAAGATTCGCCACAACATATATCCACTTAGAATCGAACTCAGAACTATCACATTACTTTTTTTCTTTTGTGTGGGGTCTATTCAGAAAGTGAACGATCAAGAGTCTCTACAATCTTCTAAATTTTGTAGAGATTAGAAATGTTTTATCCCTTATTTCCATTCCCCATCCCCATTATCCATTCAAACAATTTCATCAGGTGGGTGGCTCAGTACAATTCTCTATTATTCTGAGTCTTTTTTACCGTTTTTTTTTTAAAGACAACCTCATTTTTACTCGCTCTATGGAATTCTCAGTATCTTTCTGCAGGACCATATTTCTGTAGCATCCAGTTTTATCTTCCTCTTCTATACAAGAGAAATAATGTTAATTGACTCTTAGTGAGTGAACACCTCCAGAATGCTACCAGCGACTAGTGGAAATAACTGATCAAGCGACCGCTTAAAAAAAAAATTCATTTTTGTCGTACACTGCGAACATTTAAATTAGGAGAAACTAAATGAGTAATTTATTTCATTTTGATTTGATCCAGGAACACTTCCTCATTATTTTGTCATTGTAGTGTTGCATCTTATTGAAATGTACATTGCATGAGTTCACCTCAAGGTCAAACATCGGCTGTTTTGTACAATGTGTATTGCATTTGACAGGTTCAAGGGATTCATCGCAGTCTCTGTACTGACTTGGATAAATTCAGGGATTGGGAAAATCACAATTATGTCACTTTCTCAAATGTCTACATCTTTCGTTCCTTTATTTTTTGTGTATCTATCTACTCTATTTCTATCTGGGTATATCTATCTCTATCTCTCTGTTTTTCTACCCCCAACACACGATCGCTTTCAGGTTTTTGTATGTTTCTTCCATGTATTATCGCAGATTCTCTTTTGCTATAACTCACTTCTAAGAAAAAAACTGAAATCGTATACTTTTTAAAAGTCAACTTAATAAATATTTTTTGTGAATATATATTTTGGTTTCTTGTTGACCGTTGTAAATACGTCTTTTAAATTTTAAAAATGAATTATGCTGAATAAATTTGTTTAAAGTTAGGCCATTTTCTCATTTATTTATTTATTTATTACCTGATTACATGGTAAAATTCTAATATGTACATTCTGATGAGTGGAATATACCTTCCTGGTGTAAATAGGTCATGACTATGAGCTTTTAGTGAGCGACCACCTGCGACTAGTTTTTGATTGCGGTTGGGGTGGTCGCATACGACGGGTTCCACTGTATTAGTTTTAGGTTTTGGAAGTTATATTCAAAGTTACATTTCCATCAGGCATTCAATCCCAATATGCCCCAAAGATGGACTCAAAATAAAAGCATCAAGTTATTATCGAACTCTCTACGGTGTGGATTTGTTAGCCCCACATTCAACCAGTTGTTTGAATTCCTTCTCTTAGACTGGTTGCAAGACAAACTCTGTCTTTCGTACAATGAACCGTTAATTGAGAGGAAAAGAAATAGTCTCACACCATTTGTGTGAAAGAGGACACAATAGGTTATCTGGAATTTGAACACCTCTTGAAATTCCCATTCGTTTTGCCGTTAACCGCCATGCTATGCGCACGTTCGTCATTTCTATATTTATTTTAAACACGTTATCCTTTCACTATGTAGTTGATCATGGTTCTCCACAGATTCCTTTTCTTTATTATCCGTGAATTGTCATAACTTGTTGAGAAAGATAGCCGTTTAATTATGTGTTTTGGATTTTGCCCGTTTTTTCCCCTCATAGTTCGGAATTTGGAGAGAGCCCAATCTACCCTGATGTTTTACGCATAGCCAAGACTGAAGAGATGAATTCGGGCCTTTGGACGAGGGCATTAGTACAAAATTTAATACATCGGACTACCCCAGAATTCTAACTAGGATCGCCGATTCTACTTTTCGTGTTTTCGCCCGTTACGCTGCGCACACACATTTCTTCTTTTCTTCTTTTTTTTTTTACAATAGGTAAAAAGATTCCATATTCTTTGTGGAACTATTTTATTGTGTTTTTCAAAAGTTCTATAGCTGTACGATATTCTTCTGCTGATTTTTAGTCCTTCACTTAATGAAACGAAAATATTAGTTCGTCTGCTTTTAGATTTGGAACATTACTGCAATTTACCTGGGTGACAGTCGGTGCTATTTTTTTTTTTTTTTTTTTTTGTAATTTTATTTTGGCAATTTACTAGTTGGAATTATATTCGTCGTTTGCCCTAAATACCGTTTCCTTATAATTTCTTCCCTTACCTGGTCGCATTTCTTCACTCCCTCCTTTTTCTGAATGACTGTCTTTTTTTCTCAACAAAATAATTCTTTTTGTCTTTTCTTTCTTTCTTTCTTTCTTTCTTTCTTTCTTTCTTTCTTTCTGTCTGCCACCGCATTTAAATGGTGCTTCTTACACGTCTTCACATAAGTCTATCACAATCCCACTTTCTTCCAGTCTTTCTCAAACATCTCTCCCGTTCCTGAGAACTTTTTACAGGTTGACATATATCAACTTCCTCAATGCGTATCAAATTCACTCGACTTGAGAAGACAACTTCCTGTCATCCGATCATCCGCATGTAAAATGGAAGAATTCCACAAGATAAGATGCTTCCGTCTTTTACACACAGAATCACTCTTAATATAGTATTATTAACATATACTTTAAGAATATATATAAGTGTGCGTGTGTGTGATAAAATATAATTTTAAGTTATACGTATAGATAAAAGTGCGTAATATCAGAGATAGAGCGTGTTAACGTGAACATGGACGCCGTCGCCATCACTGAATGGCAACAGTCTGTTTCACGCTTGAACGTAATCTTCAGGTACACACCAATCGACTTGACCTGAAAATTGGTTTTAAGCATAAAGCAGACTGTCGCCTATCAAATAGAAATATCATAATAAATTGTGGAATCCTCCTTTCATCATTGCACGAAAGTTGGCTTCCGATAATATATATATTTAGTGTATCGAGGCAGGAAATAATTTTCTAAACATATACTGTTAAATATAAGAGACAATGTCTATTATGTTTAATCATGAGCCGTTATAAACATCGTATTTTGGCTTTAATTTGGAGACCATATACATTAAATCGAAACAACCCACACTTAATAAAACCATGTTTAAAGCTGGTCATAACACATTATATTGCATTTAAATATATGGTTCTGTTGACATTTCGGACTTTCACGCGGTGTACGTCATAGAACTGCATTACAAATTTACGTACTACGTTTACTATTTTTGGTAACTGTTATCGTTGCTTAGCAAAGTTTTATGTCAACATAAGATAAAATCGTCTTTGATGGTGGATGTTTTTATGTTAATGTCCTTGTAACCTCAATGAAAATGGCTCATGTGAGCCTAAAGCTTAGAACCAACTTAATAAAAAATTATCCAAATGTTGAAGAATTTTTGTCTTTATTTACCCCTGAAATTAAAGCCAAAATACAATGTTTAGAATGGCTCATGATTAAATAAAATAGACATTCATTGTCTCTTATATTTAACAGTATATGTTTAGAAAAACAATATATATATATACATTTATATTATCATATATATACATATATATATATATATATATATATATATATATATATATATATATATATAATGTTGAGAGGAAAACTCAACACATAATTAAACGGTTATAAGCCCAGAACTGATTTCAGCAATATAAAATAATTTTTACCGACTGTTGATGAATAAATAAATGTTAATTTTACTCAGTATATTAAAAAACGGTTTATAACTGAGGGATTTTAAATCGAAAATAAATTGAGAATAGATACATCAAATTACATATATATCATGATACAGAATGAGAAATTAAATCACACATACATAATAAAAATAAAAAAAATTATAAACACGCAAAAATGAAGATAACACAGACCTGCACAAAACAAAACACTGATAGAAATAATCACACAACGATTATTTAGGAAGGAACATGTACGTATACAAAAAATGTGGTAGGAATTAACAGAAAATTTAACACGTAAAAAGGACCAAAAGTGAAAAGAAAGAAAAGAGTAAAAAGAAAAGGGAACAGAATTCCATACAGTCAAAAAATTTAGCTGATACAAAAACTTTTAGAAAATAAATATTTTTTTTCACCTTTTTCAAAAAAAATTATTTTTTTATTTAGACTGAAGAAAAATTAAAATTAAAATTAAATTTACTTAGACTATTCTAAAGATAGTTTTCGGTAAAAGAAGTGAACATTATATCATTTGAACCAGACATTAAAAAAAGATAGCTATATACAATATGAACACACCGACATAATCTTCACAAAGGATAAAGAGGGGAGAATGAAAGACAAATAAATTTAAAAAGAAAGATTGGGGACTGATCTTGCACTTATATTCACAAATACTAGCTGACAGAAACAATTTTAGCATAACGTAAAGAAAAAAAAACTTAAAATTTTTTTAAACATATCACATTTTTACAAAAATCTTTTCCCCAAAAAATGACTTTACCTAAGAAAAAAAGATTTTACAAAAGAACATATTATACAGAAAATGAAATTCAATAATCCAGAATATACAGTTTAAAATGTTTAACATTACAAAAACAAAGTCAATCTTTAATCGATTTAAATGCAGAAAAATAAAATAAAGCGTAAAAACATTAAGAAAAATAAAAAATATATATATAGTCATCCGCGGACAGATCTGTTTCGCTGTATCGCAGCTCATCAGTACGGTTAGACATCCGATTGCTATTTAACACAGGATTGAAACCCGACCGTTTTGGCGTATCATACGCCAGTAGCCAGAGTGGTCTAATTCCTTACTGAATGAGCTCTCTCTCTCTCTCTCTCTCTCTCTCTCTATATATATATATATATATATATATATAATGGACATAAGTAGGATGTTTTTATAAATCCATTAGTAATATTATATTTCGCGGCTCTCTATAGACCGCTCCTCAGACCAAATTCGTACAATAATGAATGGGTTAAAATTATCTAGATAGAAAGTCAAGTAAAAAAGAAAGAAGAAAAAAAAAAGAAAATGAAATATATAGGTGTGTGCGTGTGTGCGCTATGAAGGTTGTCGTTATCAAGAACTGCGTGTTTCAATTATGCTACAGATATATGCGTATTGTCTACGTCATGTGCAAAACGGTTACATAGAACTAGACCGCACAGAGAAAGAATCTATCAAATATTGATACGGACTATTATTATTCTGTATCTTTATAAAATATTTTATTCACACTCGGTTTGCCTTCACGAATCCTCCACCAGATTGGAAGCCATCATGCTAATGTACTTGAGTATACATATACTCCTGCCATGGTGAGATACGTCAAAGTTTCCGGACTTGACACTGTCGGCTCTCTGCCTTTGGGCAGAGAGCATAAACCCAGTCGTGGCTATGTCGAAGGGTAGAGTCACTACTGGGTATAGTCAGACAGTTATTTTTGGCTGGGCTGTATGGCCCAGATCACCCACTCTAAAAAGGCTTTGTGCCACATTTTGCCCCGGTGGAGGGTGGATTGATATCGATCCGTTACAGTTCCGTATGAGAACTAACTGATCTGTAAGTTGCCGAACGATACCGAAGTTACACAGAATACCGCGTCAGTAGTCATAGTAGCTCTGAGCTTCACTCAGCCAGAATAGTATTACACGGACATACTAATTCCAGCACGGCTTCACTTCAAAAACTTGTTTATATATATATATATATATATATATATATATATATATATATATATATATTCCTTACTAATCGTATTCCTGGATTACTATTCTGCGTTCAAGTTTGTATCTTTACGTTCAATATAACTTATTTTTCTATCTCAAATATCTGTTTTGTTGTTCATTATTTTGTGCGCAACCTCCCCCGGAATCCACAACGGTATAAAAGAAAAACGGAAATGTTAATGTTAGAATGCCATGTAACATTAGGTTTGGTCGTTTTTCATCTATGGCCCGTTAAACAATCTATTAGGAAAATATATATGTATCCTTGGACTCCAAACGTTATTTTATGGATTCCCATATTTCAGGAGAGGCTCTGTTACTTTTTAAAACAGTGTGAATTATGTCTCCCGGCCTGTGCATAGGAAAGACTTAGTAAAGATTATGTACTTTAGAACAAGGGTCGAAAGTGCCTCCTCGATTGGGAGTAAAAATCAATCTGATTCGGCGCGATTTAGATATGCATTTTAAGGCCAAATCTACGCTTGCTCTGTTAAGGATATTGACCAAGTAAATGTAAGGAGTCTTAATTAACACAGTCTAGTAAGTATATGGACTTCCAATTGTATGGATACTTAATTACACAAGCCTGTTTAATTACAGGAATTAGAAAGAAACAAAAGCAATTAGAAAGAACGGAAATTTCTGTAACACATAATATGAAAAGAAAAATTTGAGATAGATAGATAGATAGATAGATAGATAGATAGATAGATAGATAGATAGAAGAGACTGATAGATAGATAGATAGATAGATAGATAGATAGATAGATAGATAGATAGAATTAAAGCCGAATATGATAGGTAATTTCAAATAGATAATTTATGCAAATATCTTTCGTAATATTTTTCTAAAATAAACACACACACACACACACACACACACACACACACACACACACACACACACACACACACACACACATATATATATATATATATATGAGAGGCACAAGACTCCATTCAACAGTTTTATTAAATTTGACTGATACCTGTTATTTATTTAATTTTGTTTTAATTTGATTTTTCTAGTTGTTATATAGTTTGCCGTATATCCAACCGAAATATATTTTTTTCCAAAATGTCCAAAGCTCTAATACTTTCGTTGAGTACTTTCGACGACCACATGTCACTGTGAAGACCGTTAATGTAATTCGTTACAACAGTGAAAAATCTTTGAAAAAGCTTGGGTAAAATTAATCACGACATGACATGGCGTAGATGAGGAATTGGAGTAATCTTTTATATATATTATTTCTGAAGAAATGTCTGCCAAAATGTATTTTAAATCTTAAACGTCGTGATACGTTTGAACCCGGTTTTTATCAATAAAGTCTGATTCCATGGTGTATTTATGGAAATTCTGTTTCATGCTCGATGCAATCTTTAGGCCATGAAGATTGCGTTCAAGCATCAAACTGTCGCCACTTAATGTCCACCTCAGTATTCATATAAGAAAAAAACCGCTACATGAGGGCAAATTGAAAAAATAAAACCTAGCCCTGACGAGGGAAGACATCATAACTGTGCCCTCATGAAACAAAGAGATTGAGTGTTTTCATTTCCCAAAATCGACTGTGTACGACACTGCCAAGACCATCAAAGAGTCTGTTGAGCCTGAGGTTGAGTCCCTTGCTCCTCAGAGAAAATCACAGGACCGATCCGAGGTTTGCAAGAGGAACAAGGGCTTCCTGGAGCAGCTTCAGGTTCTTATCGATGATGACCGTGACGAAAGAGGTGTACCTGGATGTCATGAAGAATGTTTTGAAGCCATAGATTGTTCAGGTAGCTGCAGGGAAGCCATGGCTCTTCTAACAGTGCAGAGCTCCTGCTCATGCGTCCAATTTAGTGTAGGCTTGGTGTGACGAGAATCTGTACATGTTCTGGTCAAAGGAGTTCTGACCCCCTTTGGGGCATACTTTAGAGATAGTTCATCTATCTATCTATCTATCTATCTATCTATCTATCTATCTATATATATATATATATATATAATTATTATTTAAAAAATATATATATATAGAGAGAGAGAGAGGTGCTCTACAATCTGGACTAAATTTAACTTGGCATAAAATGACAAGCATCTTGAATATATCATATTTTTCTTGTTTCAGATTTGTGTGACATCAATCTGTTGAATTCAGAACAAATTATACAAAATGTCTAATCAACTCGAGGGCCTTACTGCAATTATTGTGGGACTACTGACTCACCAGAGAAAAACACAGGACCAATCCGAGGCTTGCAAGAGGAACAAGGACTTCCTTGAGCAGATTCAGGTCCTTTTCAATGAAGGAGGACAACCTGGATGTCATGAAGAATGTTTTGAAGCCATGGATTGTTCAGGTAGCTGCAGGGAAGCCATGGCTCTTCCAACAGTGCAGAGCTCCTGCTCATGCGTTCAATTTAGTTCAGGCTTGGTGTGACGAGAATCTGGACATGTTCTGGTCAAAGAAGTTTTGGCCTCTTAGTAGCCGAGACCTGAATCCTTGCGACTATTACCCATGGGTCCTACTTGAGAGACAGTCCTACAAAAGTGCACACAATATTGTCGACTCGCTGGGGACTGCCATCAACGAAGCCGTAGCCAATTTGTTCAGGGATCAGATAACCAACGCCTGTAGGGAGTTTCGGCCTCGTGTAAGGCGGTGATTGAAGCTGGAGAGGACTGAGGGCTGGATTGAATAATATGGAAGAAGAGAGATCAAGCAATTTGTCATGTAAATACGTCATTCTGAATAAACACAATTTTTTTTTTCAGTATGTTTTTCCGGATTTTAGTGCACACCTCTCTCTTTATCTCTTTCTATATATATATATATATATATATATATATATATATATAGTACTATGGTATATACATACATATATATATATATAGTCATCCGCAGACAGATCTGTTTCACTGTATCACAGCTCATTAGTACGGTTAGACAGCTGATTGCTTTTTACCCAGCATTGAAACCTGACCGAATTGGTGTCAGTCGGCGATTCTACCTCTAAGCTAGGGGCGCTCGGTAGTAAGAGGCAGACTTTTTAGTGTGTATATTATCATTATATGCGCCCAATAGCTGAGAGTGTTCTAATTCATTACTGAATGAACGATGCGTATATGCTAGAGTAGCTACTGTTTTTCAAAATCTACCAATCTTCCAGAGTGCTCAATCAGGGTGTGAGAGCGTAAATAGTCATCCGCAGACAGATCTGTTTCGCTGTGTCACATCTGATCGGTACGGTTAGACTACCGATTGTTTTTTACCCAGGATTGAAACCCGACCGATATATATATATTACTTAAACGTTATTTTTTGTCGATACACGTATGTGATTAAAAGGCTCCGTTTATTTAGTAAGCCGTATTTTCATTTATTTCCTTATACCGGCTTGAATATTTGATAAATCTTATTAGAGAAAAATATGTACTCTCTAACAGTTTGAAATTACAAGCACATTATAATATAACGACCATGATTTCGCCACATAGGATAATCAGGTTTTTATCAGGAATCAGTGCATATGCATATTTAATATGCATATTTAATATGCATATTTAATTAAGAAGATTCAATTTGCATACCACGCAATGACGGTATAGCAAATATTTTCTTATATGGTTCTATAGATGCAAAATCTATCTTCTGTATTTCTATGTGCCAACTGCATCTTCTCCTTCTGCACCAAATTGATAAAAATTATCGTCATGATTATAGATATTGGTACATTCTAATAGCCCCTACTTTAAAATAAGGTTTTATTTTCTTTCATAATCCGAATGCACTTTGACGAGGCTATACTGTGCATATATTTTTCTTGTTTAAAAATTATAGCTTTGATATATTTGTTTGAATTTTCATTCTATCAATCCTGTATTTAGTTTATCAGTGACAGCTTTCAATATAACAATAGTTTTGTAAACCAAGTGTTTAGCCTGCCAATCTACCGTTAAACCAGGTACAACTTTACTAACTTGGTCACGGAGAGCAGTCAGTGAAAGCCAAATTTAGGGCCTTCAAGCGAAAATCTTCCCGTCATAGAATCCCTCGAAGTATTTTTATATCTGCATAGTAAATAAAGAGATTTTTCTAATATCCGATAGTTTCTCTTTATTAAGGTTTCTCGAACATTCACGTAAACAAATAAATATACTGTGTACGTTTGGATACAAAACTGTACTATGTTCCCGGTCTCTTCAGTACGTTGGCGATCATGGCTTGCCACACTTTCTTGTCCTTTTTAGCTCTTAACAAGAAAGGAATCCGTAGCTCGCGATCGTGAGCCTGGTAACCAAGATTTAAAAAGGTCATAAGCTGGTGAACAACTCTAGTTATTCACTCTTCGTCAAAATGGCTATTTAAACAAATCGGGACAATGACGGTATAGCAAATATTTTCTTATATGGTTCTAAAGATGCAAAATTTCTCTTCTGCTATTCATCTTCTGTATTTCTGTGTAGCAACTGTAACTTTCCCTTCTGCACCAAATTGATAGAAATTATCGTCATGATTATAGATGTTGATACATTCTAATAGTCCCTACTTTAAAATAAGGTTTTATTTTCTTCCATAATCCGAATGCACTTTGACGATGCGATACTGTGCATATAATTTCTTGTTTAAAAATAATGGCTTTATTATCAACTAGCAGTATAGCCCGGCGTTGCTCGGGTATATTGAAAGCTTTAAAACTAATCCATGGTCTCTGGAGCTCAGACTCAGCCTAAAGAATATTTGTGTGAAGTTTGGTGGGAATCGGATAAAAAATGTGGATTTGTATAAAGGACATACAGACAGATAAACAAACACACACACAAACATCTTGCTTTTATATATATATATATATATATATATATATATATTATCGATTTTCTGCACTATTGTAATAACTGCAACCTTGAAACTTCTGAATATCGTTTTTTATGTCTGTGTCTATGAGTGTATCAAATTTGATTAAATTCGGACACTCCTTCTATAACCCGATTTTTTTATGATCGATTTTCGATATTTATCGGGGATACCTCGACACAAAACCAAGCTATGAACACTCGTAGACGCTTATAGTACAGCTGTGTAAATTTTCAAGAAAATCGGTTCAGCCGTTTCGGAGTCTATAGATAAATGACACACACACAGACACACACACACACACACACACAGAGAGAGAGAGAGACAAAATTCCTTTTATAAATAAGTTTAGATTAGTTTATCGACTGAGAGATCTTTTAACAACAATGCACCCCATAGTCAACAAAAGAATAAAAAATAACGAGGATCTTTTTCTTTCTTCGATGTGAGGTGTTGCCTCAAGCTGTTGGTGATGTGAACCTAAACCGGTAAAACTTTTATAGAAGAGATCAAACGAAAAAAAACAAAAACTAGAGCAGTGCAGAACGCACGGGAAGAAGTAAGGATATTAAAGGAAGCAAAAAGTTGCTTGATTTATGCCCTGTGAATGGCAAATGGAATTGGAAAAACTAGATAGCGTTGTCATGTAATGGATATCGGTACGGAATGAGAAATCGGAGAGCCGAGTTCGAATTCCAGTTACTTTCAATTACGCGCAAATACCCTTGGAAAAGATTTGAATCCATTTATTCTCCCTCAAGTTATAGGTTGAATCGCAGAACAGATTAGGTTCTATAGCTTTGGTTGGCAACTAGTCTACCGCTGAAAGAAATGGCTACCCTACTTCTGTCTAGTGAGTCATGGTTCGAAGGAGACATGATTGCCCGATCGTGTATCACGTATTGCACTTAACTGACTGATCTGGATAAAGAAGAGAATTGCAGAATAGATTCGGTTCTATATCCTTAGTTGGCAACTAGACTACCGCCGAGAGAAATGGCAACTTACTGCGGGAAAACCTTCTGCCTAATGAACCATGGATCGCAAAAGACATGATTCCCCGAGCGTGTATCACGTATTGCATTAACTTACTGTTCTGGATAAAAGAACTGAATCGCAGAACAGATTGGATTCTATAGCCTTGGTTGGCAACTAGTCTACCGCTGAAAAAATAGCTACCTACTGCTGGAAAATCTTCTGCCTAGTCTGTCATGTCTCTTTCGAGATATGATTGTCCAAGCGGGTAACAAGTATGGCACTTAACCAAAATAGTTAACAGTGATTTAGGTGAAGAAGTTGTGAAGAGACATGATCACCCAAGCGTGTATCGTGCATAGCACTTAACTGGATGAGATAAAATTTACAGGGATGAAATATAGTGTTTTCTTGATAAAACAGCAAAGAGTAATATGATCATCATGGAAGGATTTAGAGCAATAGCGGTTGTCCTGAATTACTTGAACTGATCGATATACTGATCGATATACTGATCGATATACTGATCGATATATTGCTGTATCGCCGAGGTGGATACGATACAGAGAGAAAGTGTGCTGCTGTATTATTAAGCACAATATCCGGTGCTTTTTTTTTTTTTTTTTTTTTTTTTTTTAATCATATCACCCCGAGCAAGGCGGTAACGCCACTGATGTGCAGGGGGCTACGTAATAGTGAAAAGATCGGAAAAGAGAAATCCGGAAATCATATCCTAAACAGGGAACAAGGGATGAGCCTCTTAACCTGTTCAATAGACGTGGGTGAAGTGTGAACCGGGCGATAGATAGATCTATCTACTCCAATTGAAAAAAAAAAAGTGAGAAGATTGGAAAAGAGAAAGCCGGAAACCACATCCTAAACAGGGAACAAGGGATGAGCCTCTTAACCTGTTCAATAGACATGGGTGGAGTGTGAACCGGGCGACAGATCTATCTACTCCAATTAAAGACAGAACAGTATAACAGAGTAGACATAACTTACAACAGAGAGGAGGGGTTTAGATCGCAATAGCAGACGAAGAAATCAGTCCAAATATGACCCGAATGACACTGGAATATTACGCCTCGGATGCCATTATCAGTCAGTTAGTTAAGTGCCATACGCGATACACGCTTGGGCGATCATGTCTCGAAAGAGACATGACTGACTGGGCAGAAGATTATCCCACAGTAGGTTGCCATTGCTTTCTGCGGTAGACTGGTTGCCGACCAAGGCTATAGAACCCAATCTGTCCTGCTATTTAACCCATAACTGGAAGGAAGAGATGGATTAATACCTTTCCCAAGGGTATTTGCGCGTAAGTGAATACAGTGGATTCAACTGAAATTCGAACTCGGCTCCCCGGATTCTCGTTCCGAGTCGATATTCACTGGACCACAACGCACATCCTACGATGCCATTATACTTTACTTAAATGGACTATTTGAAACCATAGGCCATTCCATAAATGAGAAAGCAGCAGGGGTGTCAGCCACTCTACAACAATATACTAAATGATTTGATCATTTAAATCTACTACTATAAGCTCGGATGTGCGTTGTGGTGCAGTGGATATCGACTCGGAACGCGACACTGGGGTGCCGAGTTCGAATTCCAGTTGAATTCCTTGCATTCACTTACGCTCAAATACCTTGGGAAAGGTATTAATCCGTCAGTTATGGGTTAAATAACATGACAGATTGGGTTCTATAGCCTTGACAGGCAACCAGTCTACCGCAGAAAGCAATGGCAACCTACTGTGGAGTAATCTTCTGCCTAGTCAGTCATGTCTCTTTCGAGACATGATCGCCCAAAGCATTTATCACTTATGGCACTTAACTGACTGACTATCACCTTGTGTTCTTGACATAAAAATCTTTTATTTAACATGAGTGTTTATTTTATATATTTGTCTGGTCAGAAACAGGTCAGAACCTAGCTATTTCTTTTTGATAGCCTGTCTCTAGTTAATACATTTCGCATAAATTACACTATTCAAAATGACAAATACTCACCATATTGTAATTTCTTCAATACATTTATCAAGTTGTTGCCGCCATTACTAATTAGTTTAATTGATTCTGTTTCTTATAAATTATTATCTTTCACGTTACAATCCCATTCGACGTAAATCTTTCCAAGAATTCCACCCACAGATTTTACATTCTCGCACGAGTTTGCCTCTTTCCTTTTCTCTCACTTTCTGTATCTATTCTCATTTATTATCAAATCAGCATATATATATATATATATATATATATATACTAGCAGTATAGCCCGACGTTGTTAGGGTGTAATGAAAGCTTTATAACTAATTTATGGTCCTGGAGATCAGACTCAGCCTAAAGAATATTTGTGTGAAGTATGGTGAGAATCGGATAAAAATTGTGGATTTCTATAAAGGACATACAAGCAGATAAACAGACACACACTCAGACATCTTGCCTTTTATATATACATATTATCGATTTTCTGCACTGTTGTAAGAACTGCAACCTTGAAACTTCTGAATATCGTTTCTTATGTCTTTGTCTATGAGTGTATCAAATTTAATTAAAATCGGACCACTCCTTCTGTAACCTGATTTTTTCGATTATCGATTTTCGATATTTATCGGGGGTACCTCGACACAAAACCTTGCTAAGAACACTCGCAGACGCATATAGTACAACTGTAAATTTTCAAGAAAATCGGTTCAGCATTTTCGGAGTCTATAGGTAATGGACACACACACATGTGTGTCCGTTACATGCACACATGTGTGTGCGTCTGACACATGTACACGCAGAGACAAGGTTCCATTTATAAATAAGTTTATATATATATATATATATATATATATATATATATATATATATGTATTCGTCTTCTGTAGAAATTTATCAAGGCAAAAGCCAAGATATATGACTACATAGATGCTAAAAGATGAAAAGTAAAAGTTAAACCCATGAGATCATCTTTTTCAAAATGTATAACTCGTATTTAAATTAAAAACTAAATTAATTTAAATATTAATTTCCACAAATAAAATACTTCTAAGACATTACTGACCATAGATTACACATTGAATTGTATCATTTTATTGAATTGTTTCACTTCGTATCCCCCATAGTTTGTGATTCAGCTAACTTGATGAATATTTATGAGCGTTCCTCAACTGAAAGATTTGAAAATCCAATAACATTTTTGCTCTTGTATATCCATTCTCGTTACAGAATAAACTGCTTGCATTTCCCTTGATAAAGTCACACAGATAAATCGGCTAAGAAAAGTTTTGCTTCGGTTTACACACACACACACACACACACACACACACACACACACACACACACACACACACACACACACACACACATATATATATTATAATGTCACAGATACAATAATAATAACGCCTTCGAACAATACAGTGTCATACACTTATTGTTCTCAACGCTAATTATATCTAGCTACCTCGCTACTTAAGGCAAAATGTAACACAAGGCCTTTTTAGTGAGGGCAATCTGAGTCATATAGCTAGGGAAAAATTTATTGTCCAAATTTTCCCCAGACGAGTCAGTACGCTTCGACGGATCCTCGACTGGGTTCTTCTCTGCTCCAAGGCAGAGGCAGTGAAAATGTCAGAGTAGCGCTTCTCAGTGCTAGTTATATTTAACTGCATTCACATTGAAGCAAAATGTGACACAAAGCGTTTTTAGTGTTGTTGATCCCAGACATACAGCGCGGGCAAAAATTATGTCTGCTTTTCCCAAGACAAGATTTTGCTTTTTGGCGGGGTATCGTCTAGGTTCCTCTCTGACCAAATTCATAGGATCAGACAGTCTCAGATCGCGCTATCTCAACACTAAATTATATTTAGCTGCCACCTCACTTGAAGCAAAGTGTAGCACAAGGCCTTTGTAGAGAAAGTGATCCGAGCCATATAGCTCAGGAAAATATTTATTCTCTACTTTTTCCCAGACGGGACACTGCACTTTGACGGAGCTTTCTCAGGGTTCCTCTTCGCCCGATGGCAGAGAGTCCGAGAATGTAAAGATTAGCGCTTCGCAGCGCTAATTATACTTGGCACAATTTTTATCCATACGTGGACAATTATGGACGATAGTTTGTCTGCAGTGAGAATTCTCTACCATGTATGAATTTATGTAACTTTTTCATGGCAAATATGATGGCCAATGCTTTCTTTTCTATCAGATTGTAGCTTTTTTCAACTGCAATTAATGATTTTGAAGTATGGGATTTTGGTTTAGTTTATCCATCCTCATATTTAAGTAGTATTACCTGAATCACTTGCATCTGATGCAACCACAATCTTTAATCTAGGGTCAAAATGAACTAGGGACCAGTCCGACGTTACATCTTGCTTGATCTCTGCGAAAGCACTTTGAAATTTATCTGACCGATTTTATTTCACAACTTTTTTAGAAGTTTATTCAAGAGTGCTCTTAATTCATGTATGTTTGGTATAGATCATCATTTATCCGTCACGCCCAATGGTTTGATAGGGCAGCAACAAAAAGTTGCTGTTTCTTTAACAAACTGTTTTTTACGGGGCAGGTTTATTAGCCTTGCACCCAAACCCCAAACCTGGAGGACCAGTAGACCATTCTTGGTCCTTACGTTTATAGCACCTGGTTTTCCGAAATGGTAACCTATTTAAGTACTGAGCAGGCTCGATGTTGCTTAACTTCGGTGATCGGACGGGAACCGGTGCTTTCAACACGATATAGCCGTAGACATGTTTGGTATATATATACATAATAGTAATTAACTAACCCTAAAATGCTTGTAACTTTGTTACATTTGTTGAGGCGGTATGTGTGTTAACTCTTAATAGTTTTGAGCACTCTTCGTTTACTCGTACCTGAATGAAGGCGTCTAAGTGGTCCAATTTAGAAAAAAATTAATTTAATTTAGCAAACATTTTGGACTTGTTAACAGGTAGTTTTATTGTTTCAAACTTCCATTTAGCCCCGTGGAAAAATTAACACATACGCGGATTTTATTTTATTTCATTTTTTTAACGTAAACTGTTAGTGATTCTCATTCGGAATTGTCTATTTTCGAGATGACACCTAATTTTTCTAGTCTATCCAACGCTTTAGTAACTGGTTTTAAAGCTGTAAAACGTTAATTTCTTCTTCTTTTTTTTGGTGGGGGGGGGGGCAAAATGTAGGTGTTAGATTCTCTTTTATTTCAAATTTTGTTTAGTTTTTGTCTATGCACTCCTGGAAAACTTGTTTTTAAATCATTTTTTAATTTGTCAGTTGACGTATAATTAAAGTAAGACTATTTATTTTATTGCAAAAGAGTTAATTGGAAGAGCCTAAATATCAAATAATGCAATCCAATTTGTTCCAAATACATTAGAAGCATACTTTAATACGAACACCACCTCTTTTTGGTTTTTCACCCAAAAAGTCCAATCTCTTTTCTGAAACTCCATACGCAATTTTATTAGAAGTCAGTAAACTAGATTTACCCATTTTTTCCATGTCTGTTCATTTATGATAGTGATATCAGATCCCATTTCATTTTTACATTATTAACTTACGCAAAAACAAAATTCCTCTTTTGAGATGTTTAGATAAAAAACACGTTCGAATCTTAATTTTTTTTCTTAATGCTTTTTATCTTTATTCCATATATTTATCATGTTTTATTTTTCTTCCATTTTTTGTCTCTGCAACAAATACTTTTTTTTGCCCTACCCTCCCACATTCGTAGCATTTTTTGTTCTTGAAAAAAAAACACTTATTTTTGAAATGTTTAACACAACCGTGGCAAATATTAGGTAGTGAAAGGGGGTTATCGTCTTTTTAATGTTCTGCTAGGAGTTAAAAAAAACATCGGTAGTCTTTTCTTCAAAATGGTCGGACGCGTTGTACTTGTGAAATGTCTCTTTACACAATCCTTGCGGCATTGAGTTATAGATTTACAATACTTTGACACTCTTCCGCTATTTTCTCGAAAGATAATTTGGGATCCATTTCTCATTTAGCAAGTAGCCTGGATCTATTTTCTGCGTTCTTATTAAAAGTTGAGCCCTGTGCGAATATTAGGTATTTAAATAACTCTGGAGTTAATTCATTTAACTTGAACTTCTCGCATTTTCGATTCACGACTCCTGCAAAAATGACAAAATCTTCATCGTCTCACTTTAAGACTTTGTCAACGTTTATGAAATAATGAGCTCCTATCACCGAAAATTTCTAGTAGTATTACTACAGTTTCAACAAAATTTATCTCATCTGGGTTTTTTGGCAAAATAAAATCCAGTTACTTTTCATGTTCAGCCTGGGAAATTTTTTTTTAATAATGAACGAACTTTTTTCATGCGAACTCTGCCTTTTGAAGATCCCTTCGTATGTTCTATAATAAAATGGAAAAGTTATCTTTTCGTCTGGATTGTATACATATTAGCTAATTGGATTAGCAACATAATCTGGAGTGAATAAATGTGAAGATTTTTCGTCCATAGTTTTGGCAAATGATTCAAAAACTTCTGTTGTTGTAATTGTAATTGAAGTTCTTGTTGTTGCTATTGTAGCGCCATCATGTAAATTATAACTTTTATTTCGCCACTTTTGGGTTTAGATCGTCGTGAGAAACGTTAGTTTTATCCTACCGATCGACACGTGTTATGTCACTTTGTAAAGTCACAAATCTAAACTTATTTATAAATGGAACTTTGTCTGTGTGCGTGTGTCTGTGTGTGTGTGTGTGTCCGTTACTTATAGACTCCGAAAAGGCTGAACCAATTTTCTTGAAAATTTACACAGTTGTTCTATAAGCGTCTGCGAGTGTTCTTAGCTAGGTTTTGTGTTGAGGTACCCCCGATAAATATCGAAAATCGATAATAGAAAAAATCGGGTTATAGAAGGAGTGGTCCGATTTTAATCAAATTTGATACACTCATAGACAAAGACATAAGAAACGACATTCAGAAGTTTCAAGGTTGCAGTTCTTACAATAGTGCAGAAAATCGATTATATATATATATATATATATATATATATATATAAAAGCAAGATGTTTGTGTGTGTGTCCGTTTATCTGTCTGTATGTCTTTTATACATTTATACAAATCCACAATTTTTATCCGATTCTCACCAAACTTCACACAAATATTCTTTAGGCTCAGGCTGAGTCTGAGCTCCAGGACTATGGATTAGTTTCAAAGCTTTCATTACACCCGGGCAACATCGCGCTAAACTGCTAGTTTAAGAATAATAACTACTTCAAACAATACTGTGTCAGACATTTATTCTCCTCAATGCTAAACACTGAATGGTTATTAGATACTAATATATATTGTTTTTACACGTCACGTGATCCCAGCCGCATGATACCTCAAAGCGACTGTTCTCTGGTGACCAAAAAGCTGGTGTTGGCAGCAACACTTTATTCATATATATATATATATATATATATATATATATTGTGTATTTGGGCGACAATCTCTCTTTTACACAGGTTTCATTAAAAATGACAGAAAAGGTATTATCCTTAAATTTTTTATATAATTTTTCATGTGTTTATATATTTTTTCTTTTCGGAACTGAAATTATATAACAAGGTTTTTTTTCCCCCCCAGAAATGCTGTAGTATTGCTTCCATTGTTGGCTGCCGAGTCATGTAATTTAAAAATTGTGTATTTGAGCAACAAGTTTTAATGAAACAAATATATATATATATAAACTAGATTATAATTGTACTCGTGTCGAAAACCTTCCTTAAAAACTTTCGACGGAAGGAAAAAAAATGGTTTTAAAAAAAGGAAGAGCTTAATACATGAACGTCATTCAAACGTGTTCGGACTGAGATCAGCATGACACCCAAAGAAAAAATATGGATACGAGTAATCATCTAACAGAAAGCGCTTAATACAGAGGTAGAGGTATTTATTTATTTATCTCTTATATATATATATATATATATATATATATATATATATATATATATATTATTCATTATTACATCAAAACGTAAGTAAAAATTCATTATAAGTATTCATTATTTTCATTGATTTACTTTTGTATTGAGCACTGTTTTAAATTAATCTTCTTAACATTGTACATTTTTTCGTTCTTATTCATTTGGATATATATATATATATATATATATATATATATATATATATATATATATATATATATTTGCGAGCTAAGTGAAACAAAACAAATAATGTACTTCTAGGATCTTTCACACTTTCCCCGATCAAGTATACGTTGTCTCTTGATGTTGTTGTTCTCTTCTGACTGCATTTTACTTTATTTTGGAACTGATGGATCCAGTTTGTTTCTTTGCCTTGATGATGCGACAGTTAAATGTTTGACACTAACAATATCCACGATGTCTCTGTAAGGCTTGCCAGTGTATTCGTGCAGCGTTACAATGTTTGTTCGCTGCCTTGGAGTGATATCCATCGCATACAATGGCCGTAGAACAACTCTTCGACAATCGAGGCAATAATGTCCCGGGTGGGATAAAAATCTGATGCAATCGCGGATGACGCAACATTTTTCAAGGCTAAGCAAATTTAATCATATCCCCTGAAAATAGATTTATATTACTGCACACCAGTGGAAATGACCTAATCTGTGGTAAAAATAGAAATCAATTAGACCCTGTCAATCCAGTGGGTCTAAAACTGACGGTATGGTGAAAAAAAAGGAAACTAAAGAAGTTGTTTCACTTAATTTGCACAAGGATGTGTTAAATGCCATACGTGATACACATTTGAGTGATCAAGTCTTAAAAGAAACATGAATAACTGGGTAGCGGATTTTCCCGTGGTAGACTGGTTGACAACTAAGGCTATGTAACTCAATCTGTGCTGCTATTTAACCCGTAGCTGGAGAAAAGACAGATTAGTACCTTTCCCAAGGGTATTTGCGCGTAAATGATTTCAATGAATTCAACTGGAATTCGAACTTGGCACTTCGAACTCTCTTTTCGAAACGATATTCACTGCACCTTATCCGCCTAGTTTATATATATATATATATATATATATATATATATATAAGGAAAACTCATTAATTTACTTTGCTGAAGTCTGTCAGGAGGCGTTTAAGCATGATGGATTGAAAGTGATTATTGATTTGCCTCCAAAACTTTTCACGCGGGCAAAATTTCGTATGCCTCTCGCTAATCTTTTGCTATTTTAAAAGCAAATGTTCTGATAAGCGACATTCTTAACTTCCACGAGTTCAGACCTTCACAAAAAGACAAGTCCTACCATGTACACTGGAACGACTCATTCCCAGTCTCTTCTTATTTCATTAGTCAGAAATAAGAATGATTCTAACGGTTCTACTCAAGAACTACTATCTTGTGAAACAGACACACGAGATGCTTCCCCGATCACTATAATCTTAACCACTGCATCTCTAGGATTGCCTGTTATATATATATATATATATATATATATATATATATATATATATATATATATATTATATATATATATTTCCTACGTGGCCTCATAAACTGCACCTCTTTTGTAGTCTTTTTTACTTTCGTAGACCAATCTCATTCAGTAAACCTCAATCTTGAGTTGTTCTTAAACCTTGCATTTGATGAAAAATTAGTAGAAAAATAAACATATTGTCAAGATGCACTTCTTGACGTATCTATGTTTACTAAAGGGTTTTCATTTATCTTTTTCTTTCTATGTGATGTTTCTCTTTAGAACGAAGTTGATCAATGCTCTCCACAACTTTCTGAGTATGTTTTGCCTTTGTCCAGTTCTCTTAATTCTTGGTAAAAAGATTTCTTCACTGGCATGCCAGGATTATAGACGCAGAACAGTTTCCTAGAAATCGGTTTTGAAATAATCAATCTCCTCCTGTATTGGAAGGTCAGAGCTTTTAAACGGTGTTCCAATAACTTTAACCGATTTAAAATGCGAATTAAGTTTAAGAGTCTAATGATATTTTTACAGTTTCTTTCAGATTTAACAACTTTAGTCTTTGGCAACTTCAACCATGGAAAGATTAACAACTGAACAACGTGTTAAAGTTATAAAAGCCTGTTACGAATATTCAAACATAAATGCATTTCGGGCGCTTCGTGATTTTTTGGTCAACAAAATCGACCCGTTTCTGCAGTTGTGAAAGTTTTTCGTAAATTCAAACAAACTGGATCGGTGGAAGATGTGAAAACGCTATTGCCTGCTCGCTTACGCAGTTCAGCTAAAAGTATTGCTGCAGTGTGCGAGAATTAAACCTCTCCACAACAATTTTACATCGAATTTTGACATGAGATTTGTCTCTACGCGCTTACGAAATTCAGTTGACTATTTGAAGTGCCATGAATTCGTCAATTGGGTGCCCGAGCAAAGAAAAGCCGATGAAGAATTTTCGCAAATAATTCATCTTTAGTGATGAAACACATATTCATTTTGATGGATTCTTTAATAAGCAGGATTTTTACATTTGGGCTGATTAAAAAGCAACGCAGAATGTTGAAAAGCCACTGCATCTATCAAAGGTTACTGTTTGCTGTGCGTTTTTTGCTAGAGGAATCACTGGACAGTATTTCTTTGAAAATAATACCGGGATTTCTGTTACGGTGATAGGTGAGCGATACCGTGCCACGATAACCAACATTTGATGGCCTAAAATGAAAGTTATGGAGGTCGAAGATTTGTGTTTCCAACAGGATCGCGCCATATATTACACAGATAAAGCAATAATGGCTTTATTGAATGAGAAGTTCCCATTTCACATCATCTCTCGAAACGGTGATGACAATTGGCCACCACGATCGTGCGATTTCACTTGAAAAGTATGGTCTATGCAAACAACCCAACAAAAATTCAACAGCTCAGGCATAAGATTATAAGGCATAAGGTGAGATCGAGAAGCAACAAAACAAAAATTCACCACCTGAAGCATGAGATTATAAGGCATAAGGTGAGATCGAGATTCAAAAAAACAAAGATTCAACAAATGAAGCATGAGATTATAAGGCATGAGTTAACATCGAGATTCAACAGAACAAAAATTCAAAAGTTGAAGCATGATATTATCAGGCATTAGGTAAAATCGAGTTACAACAAAACAAACATTGAACAGATGAAGCATGAGATTATGAGGCATAATGTGACATCGAGATTCAACAAAACAAAATTTCAACAGCTGAAGCATGCGAATATAAGGCATCAGTTGAAATCGAGATTCAACAAACCGAAAATTCAACAGCTGAAGGATGACATTATAAGGCATAAGGCGAGATCGAGATTCAACAAGACAAAAATTCAACAGCTGAAGCATGAGATTATAAGACTTAAGGTGAGATCGAGATTAAACAAAACAAAAATTAAAGAGCTGAAACATGAGATTATAAGGCATAAGGCGAGATCGAGATTCAACAAAACAAAATTTCAACAGCCGAAGCATGACATTATAAGGCATAATTTGAGATCGAGATCCAACAAAACCGAAATTCAACAGCTGAATCATTAGCTTATAAGGCATAAGTTGAGATCGAAATTCAACAAAGCGAAAATTCAGCAGCTGAAGTATGAGATTATAAGGCATAATGTGAGATCGAGAAGCGACGATGCAGAGACGTCATCAAAAATGCTGACCATCAAGTGAATGTGTGTCGCCGAATCCTTGACGGACATTTGGGCAATATTATTTTTTACACACATTTGCCGTGACGAAAAATAACCCGATCCAAATTTCTGCTAACAACACTGTTTTATCTATTGCTAACTTCGATCCGTCTTAATGGAACACCCTATATATAGAGAGCATAGTGGAATTGAAAAGAGAATGATTTTATTTATATATACTAGCAGTACTGTCCGGCGTTGCTCGAGTGTAATGAAAGCTTTAAAACTTATCCATGATCCTTGAGCTCAGACTCGGCCTAAAGAATATTTGTGTGAAGTTTGGTGAGAATCGGATAAAAATTGTGGATTAGTATAAAGAACATACAGACAGATAAACAGACACACACACAAACATCTTGTCATTTATGTATATTATAGATATTCTGCACTATTATAAGAACTGCAACCTTGAAACTTCACAATATCGTTTCTTATGTCTTTGTCTATGAGTGTATCAAATTTGATTAAAATCGGACCACTCCTTCCATAACCCGATTTTTTCGATTATCGATTTTCGATATTTATTGGGGGTACCTCGACACAATACCTAGCTAAGAACACTCGCAGACGCTTATAGAAGAACTGTGTAAATTTTCAAGAAAATCGGTTCAGCCGTTTCGGAGTCAATAGGTAACGGACACACACACACAGACACACAGACACAGACACACACACACATACACACACATACACACACAGACAAAGTTCCATTTATAAATAACTTTAGCTCCCTCGAAAGTATACACTGACTTAGTGAATTCAGACTGTGTCTATATAAGGGACGTGCGTTTTAGTGCAGTGAATATCGGCTCGGAACGACAATTCGGGGAACCGAGTTCGAATTCTATTTCAATTCCCTGCATTCACTTAACTGACTGACTATGTAAAAAATTATCATAATCACCACATTTATTGTTATTGCTTCGTAAAATTTTGACGCAGTCATTACCCGATATTTGGTTTACAAATTAGGAAGTATAATCATTTTGTTTGCACAATTCCTGACGTTAAGCTCAACAAATAAACTGTTTATATTTTCTTTACATTTAAAATACTCTCCTGAGAAGATGAGCAGTCCCACCCAGTGCATTGTTTTGAATATCTTTTAAATACAAAGTACCGATGTTTTTGTTAATGTACTTGTTTCTAGCAATTTTTTTGATCATTCTTAGTCTTCTAATTATTATAGGTATGACAGCATTTTTCAGGGGCCTGTTGTTTTTCTTCTTCTTTTTTTCTCAATTTAAAGAGTTTTTATATTTATCTATTTTATCATATTTTTTAACCTCCATTTTCCTATCTATTAGAACTGCCATGTTTATCAGAAGGCACTCATTGTTTGTCGCCTTTAGTTTTTAAGTCGAAACTTTCTATAGGTTCTTCAATATGAACGCTAAAGCTCAAGGTGTAATGATTTCAAAACCTTCTATGGCTGGCGGAGGAAAATGCCACATCCTTTTTCGGCGTGCGATGCAAACCTTCCAATTATTAGTACCATTATTACTATTACTAGTATTATATTATTATTATTATTAGTAGTAATAGTAGTATTAGTAGATTTATTATTAGTAGTAGTAGTAGCAGTCGTGTTGTTTTCTTCGGAAAGTATGCCAATTCTTCTTTCATGTGCCAAGTTCTTTCAGGACGTAGGCGATGATTGCTTTCTACAAATTCCTATCTTTTGTTTCTTAAAGTAATTAATTCATTGCCAATCTTTGTTTTTTGTTCTGCTATCCATTTACACAAATCCGTTAAGTAGTTTACTTGCCGTTTCCCCCTGCAATGTGTGGATGGTTGGTCGAGTGGTTAGAACATTCGCTTTCAAAGAACTATTTTCTTTGCTGAGACCTGGAATCGAATCTCTTAAAAAAATGGTCAATTTATCAGTTGACTTCTTGATTGTTATCTCTCTGGAGATCTGAGGCGATACTATCGTGCGGCATCTTTGGAAAGTGTCTGAAAACCATACCACGGGTTGACCCATGACTGTGATTAAAAATGGGTGAAAGTCATCGAGACCCAGGGTGTGTGTGTCATGGTCTTGTTCACACGATAACACTTCTCTCCCAGAAACTGTGTCTAAGGTCCGCCCAGTATAATTTCAGTATAAGCCACAAATGTGCCTGAGCACGGGATTAGCTAGCCCCTTAAAACACGAGTGGCTATATACATATACCCACTGCTATGCTTGTGTTCAAAAATAATTATAAAATATAATTTCAGTATAAACAACAAATGTGCCTGAGCAGGGGATTATCAAGACCCTTAAAACACGAGTGGCTATATACATATACCTACTGCTATTCTTGTATTCAAAAATCTTTATTCATTTTGTGTCTTTGTAATTACAGTTGTAAATATAAAATTCCTTACTACAATTTTTATGAAGGCTTCCTTGTTTACTCAAACGTTCTGTTTATAATATTTCCTGGATTCTCTTCAGGAAGAACATCACTGTCGCTTCAAGTCAAATTTGTAGAGATTGTCCAATAATCATTGCCATATTAGAGATTAAATACTGAATATCAATTTAGAACTCTTCTTTTTTGGAGAAGGGGGAGGTTTATAACGTCATTATCTTCCTGTTCTTCTTAAAAACTTCCTGCTATTTTTTTTTAATCATGTCACCCCAAGCAAGGCGAAAACGCCACTGATGCGCAAGGGGCTACGTAAGAGTGAAAAGACTGGAAAAGAGAAAAACCGGAAACCACATCCTAAACAGGAAACAAGGGATGAGCCTCTTCACCTGTTCAATAAACGTGGGTGGAGTGTGAACCGGGTCTATTGAACAGGTGAAGAGGCTCATCCCTTTTTTCCTGTTTAGGATGTGGTTTCCGGTTTTTCTCTTTTCCAGTCTTTTCACTCTTACGTAGCCCCTTGCGCATCAGTGGCGTTTTCGCCTTGCTTGGGGTGAATTCCCAGGATTCACCTGGAGAACAACATCTCAGTCGCTCCAATTTTCTCCTTCGTCTTGGAAGAGATTCAACACTCACTGCCATGTTATTGGTAAGATATATCAGTTTAACTCTATATTTCTTTGCTTCTAAAATATTTCAACAAAAATAAATAGGACAATAGCTTGTTTTTTTCATTACATAATTTTTAGTCGTTTCATCCAAAATAAGACGATAAGGATATTAGCACGCAGAGGTTGCGAGAAGTGAAAGTGAATGAGGAGATTTTATAGGGAGGGGGTTTGATTAAAGTAAAAAGAAAGAAACAGGATGCAAGAAGAGAGAAAATGATGAATGGCGTTGCATTTAAACTTTTGAAGAATATGGTTTTTTTTTTGGGGGGGGGTAATCATTTCACCCCGAGCAAGGCGGAAACACCACTGATGTGCAGGGGGTTACGTAAATGTAAAAGGATTAATTAGAAAAGAGTGAGGAGTGCAAACTAGTTAGAAAGGAACAATAGAAAGCAGGTGCGATGACAGATACATAGGTGGAGAGAGCTAGAGTCCAGTGGTTAGTAGATGAGTATTGACTTTGCATTTAAATTTCTGGAGGTTGTAGCCGTCAGGAAAGCAAGAATACGGGAGCGAGTTCCACAGGCGGGAAGTGCGAGAGAAGAAGCTGCAGGAGTAGAATTGTCGTCTGCATTTGGCTAACCTGACTGTGAATGGGTGGGACCCAGTTGCCAGTCTGGTTGCACGAGTAAACACCTGTTGAGGAGGCACCAGTGACTTAAGCTCGTCCGAGCAGAAGCCATGAAGGAGTGAATATCGACAATACCATCAAAGATAAAGGAAAAATTTGAAGCAACTGAAATGTGGTTGGATGCTGTGAATATCATGGATCGAGCATATGAACTCCGTTGTATTAAACCAAATATATATATAGATAGATACTGGCGTGGAAATAAGGTTACAATGATTAGGTTTTGAAAAGGATGGAAACGAAAAGAAAATTAATAATGAGCATCAGGAAGAGACAGCTGGCGTTCCTGGGACATGCAATGAGGAAAGAGGGTTTGGAGAACCGGATACTAACAGGCCAGATAGCGGGGAAAAGAGACGGGGAAAGCAGCGGTTAACATATTTGAAGGACCTAATCAGGTGGATGATAGAACGAGGGTGGCATGGTGTAACAGGAGAAGGCGTGCTAAGAGCCACCAGGGATAGGGAGACGTGGAAAGCCTTGATCGCCTACGTCCTGAAAGAACAGGGTACATAGAAGAAGAAGAATATTGGCTCGGAAAGAGAAATCGGAGAACAGAGTTCGAATTCCAGTTGAATATGTTGCATTCACTTAAGCGAATATATTCTTCAGAAAGATACTAATCCGTCTCTCTCTCTCTCTCTCTCTCTCTCTCTCTCTCTCTCTCTCTCTCTCTCTCGTTATAGTTTAAATAACGGGACAGATTGGGTTCTATAGTCTTGGTTGGCAACCAGCCTACGGTAGAAAGTAATGGCAATCTACTGCGGAAAAAATCTTCTGTCTCGTCAGTTATGTCTCTTTCGAGACATGATTGCCCATGCGTGTATTGCGTATGTCACCTAACTAACTGACTGGAGTAAGAGAGAAAGAAATGGGAAGGGATTTTCACTGCAATAAAAAATTACAAACACGAGAAAATAAGCTGTTAGAGTAGAAACAGTGGTTGTATCTAGAGTTCAGAATGATCGATGACGATTCTCACAGCTCACAGGCTCCTCTCGGACTAACAGTGTGGTTTCCGCTTCACCAGGTCTACTGCTGATATGCTAATGACCATCACCGAGTATATATACCAGGCTCTCGACAAGAATGGCGAAGCTCGAACCGTTGCCTTGGATATCGCTAAAGCTTTCGACAGAGTTTGGCATGCTGGCCTTCTACGCAAGCTATGGTATAACTGGACATTTGTTTGACCTAATCCAGTCTTTCCTCTCTCATTGAAGGTGGTATTAAACGGACATGCCTCCCATACGAACGCGGGTGTCCCTCAAGGCTCTATCCTAGGTCCTACGTTCTTTCTGATCTACATTAATGATCTCCCCGATGCCATAAGATCCCAAGTAGGTATGTACGCCGATGACGCTACAGTTTACTCTCGCCTCGATCAAAAATCTGGTGTGGGTGACAAAGCGAACCTCGCAGCAGAGCTTGAAAAGGAGCTCCAATCCGTAGTGGACTAGGGTAAGAAATGGTTCGTAAATTGTAATGCTTCCAAAACGAAGCTGCTATTAATTAACCATCATAGACAATCGCACCTACCTCCCATTAGCATGGAACAGGCTTGCCTCCCAGAGAGTAAAACACTACGCCTCCTTGGCCTCACACTCTCATCGGACCTTAAGTGGAATGACTATATCGAATCTATTGCTAAATCCGCTGCTATGAAAGTCAGTTTTCTGTGCAGTGCCCGGAAGTTTTTTCTGTCTGAATCTATCCTGCACATATATAAATCTACCATCTGCCCCTGCATTGAATACTGCTGCAACATCTGGTCGGGTGACCCTGCTGTTCTCTTCGGGGTTCTTGACAAAATACAACGGAGAGTCTGTAATGTGATCGATACCAACTTGGCAGACCGGTTGCAGTAACTCTCTCGTCGTGGCTTCCCTGTGCCTCTTCTATAAATACTTTCACAGCTTCTGCTCCGATGAACTTAGATCACTTGTGCCCCTTAGGTACAAATTTGCACGAGATACTAGATTAGCAACTAGGTCCCACCCTTTTACAGTGAAACCGATAAAATGTAACCGCAATTTCTACTCCAACAGCTTCTTTTCTCGCACTTCCCGCCTGTTGAATTCCCTTCCACATGCTTGCTTCCCCGACAGCTACAATCTCCAGGAGTTTAAATGTAAGGTCAAATAGCACCTCCTAACACACTAACTCGCTTCAATTCTCACAAACACTCTTCCCACCTACCCAACCCTCATCCTCGGTATCCCTACCCGTCTATCACCCTCCTTCTGACATTTCCTATATTTAACCACTCTTTCTCATCACCCTCCCTGATGTGACCCCTTGCGCAATAGTGGCAATTGAATGCCTTGCTTGGGGAGAAATGACTAAAAAAATTTTTCATTTAATTTCTTTCTAGCTTTTCATTTGTGGATTCAGTCACTCAATTAGTTAATTATTGTTGTGGGATCTCCCCTTTATCTATGATAATGGACTTGACTTAAGTATACATATACTCCTGACATACTGAGATACGTCAGAACCATAGAGATCCGTTAGAGGCATAGGACTGATCCGTAAGTTACCGAGAGATACCGAAGTTACCGCGTCAGTAGTCATAGTAGCCCTGAGCTCCACCCAGCCAGAATAATATTACACGGATATACCATTTCCAGCGCGGCTTCACTTCAAAAACTTGCATATATGTATATATATATATATATTTCTTACTAATTGTATTCCTGGATTACTAACTTGCGTTCAAGTTTGTATACTTACATTTAATATAACCTATTTTTCTATCACAATTATCTGGTTTGTTGTTCATTATTTCATGCGTTTCCTAACTCGGAATCCACAACAATTACCATACATTACTGTAGGTTGCCATTATCTTCTGTGGTAGACCGGTTGCCAACAAAGGCTATAAGCAACAGTAATTAACTAATTGACTGATTGGAAGGCTATAGAACTCACTCTGTCCTGCTAATCAACACATAGCTGAATCGAGAAGGATTAACGCCTTTCCTAAAGGTATTTGTGTGTAAGTGTTTGAATTCGAACACTGCTCTCCGATTTTTCATCCCGAGCCGATATCCTTTACACCAAAACGCACATTTTTGACTGGATTCAATATCCCGTCAAAAACATTACATCCCTTTATATAGTAGTCGGCCTCCGTCAGTCAGGGTTGACCATGGGTAGCATCCTACTTATCCGCTTGGCTGGAGGATCGGCGGCTGGGACTGTAGAAGCCGATGCGGGAGTGACAGTCTTTGTGGCCGAGGCTGCATTTATGTTTTGTTTCTGGCCTGTCGGAGCTGTTATTTTACTTTCTGCGAACCCGCTTCTCATAAAATATATGTAATTCTATATATCTCTTTAGTGGTAGTCCTGATAACTTTGCTGTTGACATTAATAAATGTTTCTCTTTTCTTATTTCTTGCGTTTTGTTTTGTTTTTGTTTTTTTCTCTCTCTTACTTCTTCTTCTATGTGCCCTGTCCCGTCAGGACGTAGGCGATCATGGCTCTCCACGTCTCCTTATCCCTTGTGGCTCTTAGTATGTTTGAGCCTGTTGCTCCTGGCAACCCCCGTTCCGTCATCCACTTGATCAGACCCTGCAAATATGTTATCCACTGCCTTCCTCTGTCTCTCCTTCCTTCTATCTGACCAGTCAGTATCAGGTTCTCCAGGCTCTCCTTCCTCATTACATGTCCCAGGAACTTCAGTTGTCTCTTCCTGATGCTCAGCATCAATTTTTGTTGCCATTTTTTCTAACACCTCGTCGTTGCTTGTATGCTCAGTCCACGATATCCGCAGCATCCCTCTTTAGAACCACATTTCGGCCGCTTCCAGTTTTGTCCTCATTTTCGATGATATTGTCCAGCATTCACAGAACATCTCCTTTGTTCGTATCTTACTTAAATATTTTGTACTTTTAAAATGTCTACTCATTATTTCTAATCCTTCATTGGAAAAAGTGAGGGCAGTCAGGTTCAATGATTTTCAAGGTTTATAGCCACATTACGTTGAAACATCGGTTCCTGTACGATTACTGAATTTAAGCAATGGTCAATATCTAGAGGGGTGACCGCATGCGAATTCCAGGTACTGTAAGCTTGGATGTTTGTGTGATATTCGGATAACGACTCGACATTGTTAATCGGAGATCCGCGTTCTAATCCCCGTCAGTGCTGGTAAATGTACTTCCGCGCAAAATATCCTTCAGAAGGGTAGAAATCCAGTTCTTCTCTCCCCCACCAGATACGGATTAATTTGTACCTTGTATTACTAAATGATTAATTCTTACACTCTAAAAATATTCTCTGGCTTTAAATAACCCCCAATGGTTTGATAAGACCTCAAAACGAATAAATCAATCAATGATCGTTTCCATCCATGAGGTCGCATTCCTGTTGCTAGAACTGAATTCAATTTTGGATTCTAAACTAACATACGTCGTAATAAATGTAGTGCAATTAAAAAGATACTGAAAAAAGAATCACGTGATTGTTTTAAATTATAAAGATTACGTGAGTAATATGAGGACAAAACTTAATGAATTTTGCCAAATTAGAGTCGGTTGAAATTTTCAAAAACAATGAAGTTACTGAACACAATTTTCAATAGATTTTGAACAAATATAGTCCAGTTTTATAAATAAAGTTTCCAGGCTGCTATGCTCTTTGCAACCCTGGTTATATGGGTTACTTAAGACTCATGAGGAAAATGTTCCGATGGCGATCATTTTGTCTATGGTTCGTTCCGTACAACATAAACATTCTTGGCCCAAGTGTGAAAAAAGCCGTATTAGATATTTGTCTATACTTCTGAGATTATGTAGTATTTATAGTATTTACATTATTCGGACTATTGTCCTAATCTTTATTAGGCTGTTGTACGCTCCGGCCTTCTTCAGGTGCTAGGAATTTCGAACCGAAACCCTTTATTACAATCACTGATGACATAGGCGTTCCTGACTTGATTCTTAGAGTTGTGAGTTCAATACCAGGCTACAGCAGTGGTGAACAAGTAACTTGCAATGTTAGAAGGAGATAACTCATGACTGCCCCAACTACAGCATTACTACTACGCAAGTGATGAGAATGGCATACCCCAGTGACTGGTAAAGGGGTTCGGTTCAAAATTCCTAGTTCCTGAAGAAGACCGGAGCGTTCAATACCCGAAACGTCGTACAAATGGCAACAAAGATGAGGACGATAGTTTGAGTAATGTAAATACAGTATTAGATCTGCCTACGGAAAATTTGTATTAAGTTCTCGTTTTCATTTGCCAATCGCATACAGAATTGTTCATTTCATTCTCACGACGAATTTTTCTGTTCCTAGTACTTTATTTATCCGGTTCTAAAATCTTCTCATTCACTTTTACTTCCTGTAGCCCCTTACATCTTAGTGGCATTATCGCCTTGCTTCTGCTGAATTGATAAAAAATACTGCATTAATCTTTTCTCCTTTGTATTCATTCAATTTTGTCACTATATTCATTGAGTTAAGCTTCGATAATGTGACGTGCAGTCGAATTAATGGACTGTCAATGGGTTATTGTCTAGGCCCAGCAATGGCAAACATTTTCCTGGGTTTTTACAAGCAAAAGATGTTTGCATCTACCAGGTGATTCAAATACAATGTTCATTACTTAGATGATATATTTTCTGTGTTCAATAGTAATGGAATCAAAAGGATTGTCTGAAGCTCGAAGTTGGTTACCTTTTGTGCTTCACATCACGTGTGAAAAGGAGAACGATAGTGACTTATGCTTTGTAGGTCTGTCAGTACGAAGATAAATTCTTTTACTGTAGTGATATGTAAATATCTGCCTAATTAGCATAGATAAGCCATGGAGACTATATATTTTCAAGCAGTAAGAGAACGCCCAGATTTATAGACCCGTTATGTTCTAAGCAACTAAATCTTATTAAGGCTTTAGATCAGTGGTTTTAAAACGGTGTGGCACGCATCATATGTTCGACAGAGGAGGATACCAGATGCGGCGGAAAGATTTAGAAGGAGTTTTAAAAAATCGTATGCGAAAAATAAATATGATTTCAAAATTTAAAATACTATTATGGATTACTTGTAATTGAATGAGTCCCAGCATAATTTTTTTTATAAATGATTATTGACCGATTATAACATTGTGATATTTTTGCGTTATATCAAGTACTAAGAGTATAATAACTAGAGCCCACAAATTGGAGTAAAGAGTTACCAATCATACTGTTCTGACTTTGAATCCGCGGTTATCTCCCTTTAACACACTCTCTCTGGACTTTCTTTGCCGTAAGCCTACTTGCGTCTGTACACTGGGACTTCCCTTTGGCGATATGCGAGTACATTTTAATTCCGAAAATACGGTCCAAATTCATATTTATTTTTATTGAATTATTTTTAGAAGCAATAAACTTACATAGTTTTTTTTGTGTGTTTTTTTGTTTGTTTGCTTTTTGTTTTTGTTATTTGTTTTTGTTTTTTCAAATTTAAGCATAGACTCACAGATATAAATTATGTATATATGAAAGTGTCATGGCAGTTACGTATGTTCTATAACTGACATCTGTTTTAGACTTTCTCTTCTGTCTATTGTTCCGTAGAGAGTCACTAGACTGACGACTCTACGACACTGTCAAGCCCTCTGCCTTCGCGTAGAGGGCGCTCTCTGCTTCCGAGCAGAGAGCAATAACCCAGTCGTGGTTCCGCCGAAGGGTAGAACCACGACTGGGCAAAAATAGACAGACATTTTTTGGCCCGGCGATATGGCCGGGAATACCCACAATAAAATGACCATGTGTCACATCCAGCCTTGCGTGGGAAGGCTAGTAAATACTGTCTATTGTTCCGTATCTAAACTTATTTAAAAATGGAACTTTGTCTGTGTGTGTCGGTGTGTCCGTTACCTATAGACTCCGAAAAGGCTGAACCGATTTCCTTGAAAATTTACACAGTTGTACTATAAGCGTCTGCGAGTGTTCTTAGCTAGGTTTTGTGCTGAGGTACCCCCGATAAATATCGAAAATCGATAATCGAAAAAATCGGGTTATAGAAGGAGTGGTCCGATTTTAATCAAGTTTGATATACTCATAGACAAAGACATAAGAAACGAAATTCACATGTTTGAAAATTGCAGTTCTTATAATAATGCAGAAAAACGATAATATATATATATATATATATATATATATATATATATAAGGCAAGATGTTTGTGTGTGTGTGTCTGTATTTTTTCAGCCCTTTTATTTTACTTTTTGATTCGGGTTTGGCTCTAAGTAGGTATAATTGTAATTCTTAGTCTCAGAAATGATACCATTTACTCAGAGGACTTATTTAGCCTTCAAAATTCAGTTTAGTCGAAAAAACTTATTTGATATCGATAGCAGGAAATCAAAATTTGACTTACATCAATTCATATTTCTTTCAGTCTACGCTTTCGCTTTAACTGGAAACAACTATTGATTTTTAGTCTGAGCTCCAGGACCATGGATTAGTTTTAAATCTTTCATTACACCCGAGCAACGCCGGGCTTTACTGCTAGTTACAAATAATCAGCAACCCGAAAACATTTTTATTTTGCCTTCCAATTTTGAATACAATCTGATGTGGTTTTCTTTTCCTCGACAATGTCTTTTTGAAATTATTTCCCGCTGTTTCATCTTCCAGTGAAATGTCTTCTTAACAATTAATAACAAACTAAAAAAAAACAAGCTTATTTATTTCTACCTATTGTTCAATGCAAAATACACAGACATGAACACGATAAGATAATTCAAAGTTTATAACATTTATGGCTTAACTATATTAATGGATGAAGCAGACGAAGAAAATTCTCACTGCAATGAATAGAAATATTTTAAAAGCAAGCAGACACATTAAATATGTATAATTCTATTTAAAATATCTATTTTAAGATAAGCATTTTATTGGTAGAAACAGTTATTGTATTCTACATTAATTGGAATTCGTCTGGCTTCTTGTTTGTTTTTCTCTTCTCCATTTTTTGTTCACTTCATGTTTAGAATTGTTCTGACTTTACCTATCTTATTTTTGGCATTTTGTTTTCATCTTCCTCACAAATGTTTTATTTTTTTCCCTCGTCTCAATATTTCTAATATTTTTCAATTTCTTCTTGTTTTTAATTATTTTAATTTGAATTCTTTCTTTTTTCAGGTTTCTTTCTTTTGTCGCAGCCTACTGATCCAACTTGTCATGGATTTTAACAAAAGATCGATCTCACACGAAAAAAAAAACAAAAAAAAAACAGCAACCAGGACATGTCTGCTGACAACTGAACCGTTATTATCAGTGTCCCTTTCGCCGAAAAGAATTGGGGCTTTTCTTGCCCGGAGGGTAGAATCAAAGTGTAGTATCTGTTCTCAGATATTCACTTCCTGATCGCCGGCCGGTAAGCAATGGCCAGCTAAGATTAGCTTTTGACAAGCATGACCAGCTAAGACCAGCTTTGTACCCACTTACCACATAAGAGGGGACTGGGTAATCTTTGACCAATGGCCTGAGTGTACGCGCTCAGGTTCCCCACATTAAAAACTGACCTTGTGTCACAACTCGCTCCAGCGGGGGAGTAGGGTAAATATCAAGAGTAGAATATGTTCTCAGATATTCACTACCTGCTTGCCGGCGTGAAAGGAATGACCAGCTTTGTACCTAGTTACCCCGTATAGGGGGATGGGTAATCTTTGACTAATGGCCTGAGCGTAAGCCCTCAGATTCCCCACGTTAAAAACTGACCTTGTGTCACAACTCGCTCCAGTTGGGGAGTAGGGTAAATCAAGTGTAGTATCTGTTCTCAGGTATTCACTTCCTGCTCGCTGCAACACTTGCTACATGCTTGCAGGTGGGTAGGTTTAAAAGCAATGACAAGTTTTTGACAAGCTTTTGACCAACTAAGATTAGCTATGACCAGTATTGACAAGTAGTAACCAGCTAAGACCAGCTATTTACCCAATTACAGCTTAAGCTGGGTAATCTTTGACTAGTGGCCTGAGCGTGCTCAGCTTCTCCACGTTAAAAACAGACCTTGTGTCACAACTCGCTCCAGTGGGGGAGTAGGGCAAATCCCGGATGAAATTGTAGTATCTGTTCTCAGATATTCGCTCTCCCGTTACCTCCATCTAGGCTTCGTTAGCGATCACGCTTACAGTGGTTGATTCCTGAAGCGTATTAAGTTTTAGTCTCGCTTTAAATTTGTCTCTGCTTCGGGGGTGGAACGATATAGTCCGCTTGAGATCTCGTTATCCCCAGCCGATCCGACAAAGGAGACGACGACTGTTCAAGCTCAATTGACGTGGCTTTCGCGCCTACAAAGGAAACACGAACCAGCCCACGGCCACACATGTGCTACTCTCCCACCTGCCTGGACGTGTACACGTGCTAGGCTGCCACACCCTGACGACTTTCCAACCTCTCGCCGTTTCTGCCGACTTTCCAGCTTCATCTGTATATGCAACGTTTCTGCCTGCCGACGACGTTCCTGCCAGACGTTGACGACTTTCTAGCCAGCGCCGTTCATACCGGACGCTGACGACATTCCCGCCAACCGAAGAAAGCGTTCCAGCCTGAGCTGATCATGCTAATCGCTGTCGACATTCCTGCCTTTTCCGATTTCCCACTGTGTGCTCGTCAATTTTATCACAATCAAATTGACATTGAAATTCAACATCTTCGCCTCCGTCTCCTTATTGTCTTCACTGTTTTCACACTTACGAAAAGTTGCAGGATTGAGACCATTACCTTATCTCGACCCCCGCGACACTTTTGCTGAAACCTTTAACTTTCTATTTGTTTTATCTTTTTCTATTTATTCGTTATTCGTATCCCTGGACTTCTCTTCTTTTCTTTCTTTCAATCCAGCTCCATAATTTCTATGTATATAGACAAATATATCAATTTCGACGCATATCATCTCCGTACCCAGACGGTTTACTGCCAGTATAGATTTTTGACTATTGTAATGTTTTCCTCGGATGTGCGTTGTGGTGCATTGGATATCGGCTCGGAACGAGAAATCGAGGAGCCGAGTTCGAATTCCAGCTGAATTCATTGCATTCATTTACGCGCAAATACCCTTGGGAAAGGTATTAAACCGTCTATTCCTTCCAGTTATGGGTTAAATAATAGTACAGATTGGGTTCTATAGCCTTGGTCGGCAACCAGTCTACCGCAGAAAGCAATGGCAACCTACTGCGGAATAATCTTCTGCCCAGTCAGTCATGTCTCGATAGAGACATGATCGCCCAAGCGTGTATCACGTATGTCACTTAACTGACTGAATGTTTTCCTCATGTATGTCAAGGTTGGTGAGCAGCTCTAACAGATCTTTGTGGCGTACTTTGTCAAGTGCCATTGTATAGTCTATAAAGCACAAATTCACGTCCTTCTGTATTTGTATTGTTCTTTCTGATTCGGAGCATAAATATAGCATTTCTTTGCTCGGTATCTTTGGTGAACCCGCACTGTTCTTATTTCTTTCCTGGTTCTGCTGCGCACCCTATTCATTAGAATCTGGTTTATGACTTTTGTTATGTAGCTGATTAAGTTGATTGTCCGGTTGAGTTCACATTCGCTAACGTCTGGTTTTTTAGGTAGTGCTGTGAAAATAGACTTGCTTAGGTCTACTAGCGTGTCACCACTGTTGGAGATTTAATTTATTATTTCTGTGATCTTGTCTGGCGAAATCGTCCAAGGCTGCCAGCATGTCTATTACAATTTTTTTCTGGTACTGCAGTTTGGTTTCTGTTCAATTTGGCCAGTGCAGTTTCCACTTTTAAAAAAAGGTTAAAATTTCCGGATCGTATATCTATCTAAACTTATTTATCAATAGAACTTTGTGTGTCCGTTACCTATAGATTCCGTAACGGCTGAACCGATTTCCTTGAAAATTTACACAGCTGTACTATAAGCGTCTGCGAGTGTTTATAACAAAGTTTTGTGTCGAGTTCCCCCGATAAATATCGAAATTCGATAATCGAAAAAATCGGGTTATAGTAGGAGTGGTCCGATTTTAATCAAATTTGATACACTCATAGTCAAAGACATAAGAAACGATTTTCAGAAGTTTCAAGGTTGTAGTTCTTACAATAGTGCAGAAAATCGATAATATATATATATATATATATATATATATATATATATAAGGCAAGATGTTTATGTGTGTGTCTATTTATCTGCCTGTATGTCTGTATTTTTTCAGCCCTTTTATTTTAGTTTTTGATTAGTGTTTAGCTCTAAGTAGGTATAATTGTAATTCTTAATCTCAGCCATGATACCATTTACTCAGAGGACTTATTTAGCCTTCAAAATTCAGTTTACGACGAAAAAACGTATTTGATATCGATATCAGGAAATCAAAATTTGACTTAGATCCATTCATTTTTCTTTCAGTCTACGTTTTCGCTTTAACTGGAAACAACTATTGCTTTTTAGTCTTTCGTGCCAACGTCCAACGAGTCTGAGCTCCAAGAGCATGGATTAGTGCTAGTATGTTTTATATTGCCGCTGAATATGAACAAATAACGAAGAATACGTATATATAAAAATATAATCTTATATTTTTATTCTTCCTCGGTGACGCTTGTGTGGAGCAGGAAGACAGCCGGAGAGAGAGAGAGCGCACATACGAAAGAACCGTCGGGAGACGTTAGCGAGTCTCTGTTTCTTCTACACTTTATACAGTCTGAAAACTCTCACGCCTTTTCGTTTTTTCGTATTGTCCTTATGTTGATTTTATCTACGACCGGATATATCTGTCAATCACACCCAGCAGTCCGTTATTTTTTAAGCCGGTTGTCGCTTGTTTTATCGTTGCACTTTGTTGGCATCATCTACGACCGGATATATCTGTCAACCACACTTGATCAGTTTATTACTTTATAACAATAGAAAACTGACCCCACCTTTATGTTCAGTAATTGCCTTAATCATGTTTTCTACTATTATATTGAGTCAGTCAGTTAAGTGCCATACGTGATACACGCTTTGGGCGATCATGTCTCAAAAGAGATATGCCTGACT
The DNA here is from genome assembly GCA_037127315.1 of Ascarosepion bandense. Taxonomy (NCBI): domain Eukaryota; kingdom Metazoa; phylum Mollusca; class Cephalopoda; order Sepiida; family Sepiidae; genus Ascarosepion; species Ascarosepion bandense. The sequence goes on from JBBBDQ010001337.1 coordinate 2,973,110, forward strand.
GAGCAGAAGATTATTCCGCAGAAGATCATTCATTGTTTTCTGTCTGCTTTGTATCATGTCAAGAAACTCATTCGGGGGATTTGGGGGATTTTGTCGCGTGTATCTTCTTTTAACACTGTCCATATATTTTTCATTCTAGTTCACGTTGTTCAGAAGTCTGTTGCGTTTCGATGCTGGCTTTGGCTTCTTCAGTGTCCGTTCTTTTATTTTTAGTTTATATATAACACGGAGGTGATTCGCTCTTGCAGATTCACAACTGCATTCTTGAAACTCGATTTGGTTTTTCGTTTCTCTTCCTTGACTTCTTCATATCCAAAATCGTCTTGGATGTTTCTGGCAATATGCCGTGCACGTTTGGAAGCATTTTTTCCATGTTTGCCACATATTTCATCTCTCTCCTTCCTGTTTTTTTACATTTAGGTGTCCCATTATAATTATTTTTTATTTACACTGAGCCTTGGAGGTGCCTAACATTCGAACGGCAACAACTGTTACCGATGATGTCAAATGCCGCATAATATTATTATCAATCGTCTAATGAAGCCACTTTGCAACTGGGAAAGATGTCTTCCAAAAGCTAAGCCAAGTATTAAGAAACGGGATAATTTTGTGAGAAACAAAGGAAAGATTGTTATAAAGCAAATTTAGTCCTCTTATATGGTAATGAATGCTGGACAATCTCTACACAAATAAAGAAGAGACTTTGAAAAGAGAAACGTACTTCTACAGTTTGATGCTGAGAAACCATGGACTGAACATGTGAACGCCTCCGAAGTTTTAGAAAGAAAACAAATAAAAAGGACACCTATATTTTGCATTAGAAAAAGACAAATTAAATTTCTTGGTTTATGAGAAAAGGGTGCTTAGAAAGTTTGACACTCAGCGGACATTTTGAATTTAAAATGGAAGGGGAAACAGCAAATGACCTACTCAAAGAGCTTGTGTAAATCTTTGGACGAACAGAGATCACATTGTAACACATGTTCCCGAATGATCACCAAAGTTAAGCAATGGAGTGTTAGTTTAAAAACACCAGCAGCTGTAACCTTTGATGTGCCGTCGGTGTAATGAATAGTCGCTCGGAATTTGTTAATCGGATATCAGATTTCCAATTCCAGTTGGATTCGTTATATTCATTTACGCGCAAATACCCTTGGGAAAGGTATGAGTTCATCTCTTGTCCCCACTCATCTATAGATTTAAGAAGTAAGACTTGTATCACTAAAACTATGATTTAAAAAAGAAAATATTGAATGTATATAATGAATTCGACTGGAATTTAAACTCCAGTTCCTAACTCTGAGACGCTATCCATTACTCCACCGTGTTTCGAGGGCATATAAGAGACATTGGCTATAAATTCTTCATCAGAGAGCCGAGTTCAAATTCCATTTTTGTTCGTTATATTCAGTTACACGCAAATACCCTTAGTAAAGATATGAATATCACCTCGTCTCTCCCTCTGCTATGGATTAATTAGTAAAACTTGTATCACTAAATTCATTATTACCTAAAATAAATACTAACATTGTAAAATATTTTTTAGCTTAAAATAAATTGCAAAGTTTTGATAAGCTGTGAAAAGTAAATCAATAAGTCTACTGATCTTATGTCCATTATAATTTCAATTAGTAACCTACTACATTGGGTGGCTCTTGGGCCATTTACTTGATTAAGAAAAATATATAAAATTTCAAGTTTCAAAAAATAAAATCTTGAAAAAAGAACTAATTTAAAATTACTCATGCAAAACCTCTGATAAATGAATATTGGACACCATATCGACGAAACTCCGAATCGGGAAAAGATTAATTAAGCATTTTTTTTTCTTATATATGTAAAGGTAGAAAAATAGATTTATGAAAAATTAACTTACATTACGCTCTGTAATTGTTTCACACTTCTCAGCGTGAAGTTTACAGGTAACAATAAACTCTCACGTAATAATATTGATGTTTACTCGATCCTGTTGCAGTCGCCTGCTCGGGCGCATTTATGTTTGTTCAACACCCTCGAAGCTGACATTTGGCCTATCCTGCAACATAGCGGAACGGACCCTAATTACAATTTCTCAGAGAGAGCGTATCATCTGGCGTGATCAACAGTTTAAAAAGTTCAGTATGCCCAAAACCACGCTCACGATGATTTGTAACGTCTTGCACATATATTGACAACCTCCAAACAGTTCCGGCTACACTTCGTACGAGTTCCACTCGCTGACAATAACCCCAAACCTACAATGGTGAAATTTGAACCTTGATCTCAGGATAAGAAAACGAACGTTCTAGACTACATGTTAACATGCACAAATCAATACCTCGCTCATATTGAATCCATAGCAAAATCTACTGCTAAGAAGGTTGGGACACTATGTCGATCCAGGATGTTTTTTCCGCCTGAATCCATCCTGCATATATACAAATCAACCATCCGTCCGTGCATGGAGTATTGCTGCCATTTATGGTCAGGCGTCCCTGCCGTTCTCCTCACTGTTCTTAACAGGCTCCAAAGGAGAGTCTGTAATGTGATAGGTACTGATCTGGCGGCTCGACTGCAGTCACTTCCCGACCGTCGAAATGTGGCCTCCCTTTCTCTGTTCTATAAATACTTTCATGGCTTCTGCTCGGACGAACTTAAGTCACTGATGCCTCCTCAACAGGTGTTTACTCGTGCAACTAGACTGGCAACTGGGTCCCACCCATTCACAGTCAGTTTAGTAAAATGCAGACGACAATTCTATTCCTGCAGCTTCTTCTCTCGCACTTCCCGCCTGTGGAACTCGCTCCCATATTCTTGCTTTCCTGACGGCTACAACCTCCAGAAATTTAAATGCAACGTCAATACTCATCTACTAACCACTGGACTCTAGCTCTCTCCCTACCCCCGTATAACCTTCCCTTTCTCTCCACCTATGTATCTGTCATCGCACCTGCTTTCTCAGCTTTCTATTGCTCCTTTCTAACTAGTTTGTACTCCTCACTCTTTTCTAATTAATCTTTTTACAGTTATGTAGCCCCCTGCACATCAGTGGCATTTCTGCCTTGCTCGGGGTGAAATGATTAAAAAAAAAAACTTTTAAAATTTTTTTTAAAAGTTCTAAAATAAGAGATGTATTAACCGTAAGTCATTTTTTTAATCTTTTCACCCCATGCAAGGCGGTAACGCTATTGATGTGCAGGGGACTACATAAACGAAAAAGATTAGATAGAAGGAGAGTAAAGAGAAAGACGAACCAGTTAGAGGGGTTGTCAGAGAAGAAAGAAAGAGAAGGATGGGAATACAGGTGTGATGACAGTTGCGAAGAAAAAGGAAATGATATACAGGGTGATGTAGAAAGAACTAGAGTCAAGTGGTTAAGAGATGGGTATTGACATTGCGTTTAAATTCCAGGGGTTGTAGCCATCAGGAAAGCAAGAATATGGAAGAGAGTTCCATAGGCGGGAAGTGCGAGAAAAAAGCTGCTGGAGTAGAATTGTCGGCTGCAATTGGTTGATCTAACTGTGAATGGGTGGAACCCAGTTGCCAGTCTGGTTGCACGAGTAAATTTTAGTGGCAGGGGTACCAGTGTCTTAAGTTCGTCGGAGCAGAAGCCATGAAAATATTTATAGAACAGACAGAGGGAAACCACATTCCGTCGGTGAGAACGTGGCTGGATGGAGTCAAGCTTCCATGTCGGTAATTACAACATTACAGATTCCCCTTTGGAGCCTGTTGAGAACACTGAGATGAACAGCGGGGGCGCCTGACCATATATGAGAGCAGTATTTCATGCACGAATGGATGGTTGATTTGTATATGTGCAAGATGGATTCAGGCGGAAAAAAACATCCTGTCACGACGCAGTGATCCAACCTTCTTACCAACGTTCCCTACACACATACCATATTTTACGAGCGTACATATATATATATATATATATATATAGAGAGAGAGAGAGAGAGAGATAGATAGATAGATAGATAGATAGATATTTAGGAAGTGTTTCAGAAGAATGACTCAGAAATCCGAACGTTGAATTTTACAGGACTTTAACAGATAGGAAGTGGTGGAGAGTCATGACACAGTAACATACATAAGTGCGTAGCCGATGTTTTGACAATGTGGACAAGTCTTGCTCTCACTCTCTCTATGTGTGTTGTCTATATCTGCTGTCGCTTCAATGGTAATACAAAGGCAGAATTATTATTAGAGCGATTATTAGAGCGTATCAAGTGTATATTTATAAAGTATTTTATATTTAATAATGTATTAAGCGTGGTCTAATTAGAAGCGTTATAAATGATTTCAAAACTCATTTGCCACATTACAATCATTCTCTTAATATAAAATAATACATGTATTTATTTTCGTATAAAAAACGTGACTTATGAAATTTTATTTTCTCTCGAAGATCACAGTTTCAATAAACAAAAAAGAACGTTAAACGCATACATTGGTTACACATCTACCATATTTCTCTTGTAGGTTGATCTATCACTCGTCGAATCTTAGTGCAATTCGTGTTTATATTGATCATAAACAACCAAAATACAGATAATAAGAGCGAAGGAAAGGAAAACAGGAAATACGAGATGTGATTAATACACAAAACAAAAAATCCTCATCAAATAACATATTTCACCACATGAAACGACATGTGAAATTATGTATAAATTTATTTAATATGTGTAAATATTAATAATATTGTCGGTTCCTTTCTCTATCATTTATCATTCAAATTTTTTAACAAGATTTTACGATAATTTTATTCTTTTGTCCTTTTCTTATTTATTGATTGTAACGAAAGATTTTTTTTTTTTATAGACGAGGAAGTATTTTTGAATTTGTTAGAAAAATGTTTATTAAACGTTATTTTGTTTACTACTTTTACTTTGGTTCAGAAGATTCAATTTCATCTATTATTTTTCTTTCACACATTTTTTTAATCATTTCACCCCAAGCAAGGAATTCCACTGGCACTATTGCGCAGGGGGTTACATAGGGGAAGGTGATGAGAAAGAGTGGTTAGTTATAGGAATGCGCAGGGGTTACATAGAGGAAGGCGATGAGAAAGAGTGGTTAGTTACAAGAATGGGATACCGAGAATGGGGGTTGGGTAGATGGGATGAGTGCTTGAGAGAATGGATGCGAGTTAGTGTGATAAGAGGTGTCTATTGACCTTACATTTAAATTCCTGGAGATTGTAGCTGTCGGGGAAGCAAGTATATGTAAGGGAATTCCACAGGCGTGAAGTGCGAGAAAAGACGCTGTTAGAGTAGAAATTGCGGTTACATTTTATCGGTTTCACTCTAAAAATGTGGGACATAGTTGCTAATCTAGTAGCTCGGGTAAATTCATACCTAGGGGGCACCAGTGATCTAAGTTCATCGGAACAGAAACCGTGAAAGTATTTATAGAAGAAACACAGAGAAGCTACATCACGCCGGTGAGAGAGTGATTGCAGCCGGGCCTCTTAATCGGTATCGATCATATTACAGATTCTCCGTTGGATTTTGTCAAGAACCCCGAGGTGTATAGCAACAACACCCGACCAAATGTGGCTGCAGTATTCAATATATGGGCGGATGGTAGATATATATATGTGCAGGATGGACTCAGACGGGAAAAACTTCCGGGCCCTGCACAGAGAACCAACTTTCATTCGATATAGTCATCCCATTTGAGGTCCGCTGAGAGTGCCAGACAGGGAAGGCGTAGTGTTTTACACTCAGGGAGTATATTTTATATATTTATTCTTTTCTTTTTTTTTTTTTTAATCATATCACCCCAAGCAAGGCGGTAACGCCACTGATGCGCAGGGGGCTACGTAAGAGTGGAGTGAAAAGATTGGAAAAGAGAAAAACCGGAAACCACATCCTAAACAGGAAACAAGGGATGAGCCTCTTCACCTGTTCCATAGACGTGGGTGGAGTGTGAACCGGGCGATAGTTTAGTCTATCTACTCCAATTGAAGACAAACAAATAAAGAAAAGAGTGAAAAGATTGGAAAAGAGAAAACCGGAAACCACATCCTAAACAGGAAACAAGGGATGAGCCTCTTCACCTGTTCAATAGACGTGGGTGGGGTGTGAACCGGGCGATAGCTTCATTTCATGTTTTTTTCTATCTCCCCTAACATCACTGGCGTTACATAGACAAAGTTCTCCTTAATGTGAGGGCTTTAAAGAAAAAAAAATTTAAAAAAAATAAAAAATAAAAACACAGCATGACCTGACTTAGGTCGTCCTGTAGACTTGGTAAGTAGTGCGACCATAGCAGAAATCGAATTATGATGATAAATGATGATAATAATAATAATACGTTTTGGATATGACGATAAACTAGATCCGGCAGCAAGGCATCTGTTCGAGATTTTTTGTTTAACGTGAAACTACCTTTTAACTGCCGTTCTTCCCAGGTTTCCCTTGACGCGAAATAGCAGCACATGTTCGGGTTCTAGCTACAGGCAAATAGTTAACCTAAAAACTGGTGTAAAAACATTATGAAAGCATAAAAATATGCTTTTATAGTGAAGATACCAGGAATACATTTTCATTGTTAAAAAAAAATATTGGGTTGTGACAAAAATAATGGCTGCTCGAAGTGTTGTATTTTGAAAAGATATTTTTACACAGTATTTACGGAATATATTAGGTGAATTTTAGTATACATAATAACACTGAGGAACACTCATACCTTTCTATAGTCAATTTGTGTGAGTTGATTTCAAATCTGAAGTCGGTTTTTGACTGCAAGCTATAGATCTTATGTAATTTGACATATTTATTTATTTATTTATTTATTTTTCGTTATTATAGGAAATTATAGGAATATATTATCAATTTGTTTGTGTATTTTATTCAGGTAGGAATTTGCGTTTGTAACTTTTGCGTTTGTACACTTCATCTGGGCAACCTCGTTTAATGCTCCAGCAGCAGTCAGCCATCATACTTTTTTTTCGCAGTGCCCTTAGTAGCGTTCTTCCATGACCTTTAGGTCTTGGTGGAATCGTTCTCCTTGTTCGTCACTCTCAGCCCCCAGGTTGTCAGGGAACTTATCAAGGCGACCGTTCAAAAAATGAAGCTTGATGCTCATGTTGCACCCGAGATCACAAAAAGCGAGGAGCATTCTCTTCACAAGTTCAATGTAGTTCTCCGCCATATTGTTTCGAAGGAAGTGTTGAACGACAACCACAAGGGATAACCATGCTGTCATCTTAACAAACTGACCATCACGAATTAGGGTTCGAATTTGTGGGCCATCAAACACACCTGCTTTAATCTCCTCAAAGGATACCCTGGTAGAGCTGTGATCATGTGTTGGAAACATTCACCTTCGGTTTCCAGTCCCTTGACAAATTGCTTCATCAAACCTAATTTGATGTGAAGAGGAGGAAAGATGATCTTATCTATGCTTACAATTGGGTCTTGTATGATATTTGGCATGCCTGTTTCAAGGGTGTCACGAATGGGTCAGTCCTTCTGGACCCAATGTCTGTTTCGTGCTCGGCCGTCCCACATCCAGAGGAAACATGGAAACTTGGTGAAACCCTTCTACTGTCCAAGATGAAAGTTGACCATATTTAAGTCCACACAAATGATCTAATTGTGCTCATGATACATTAATAAATCCATAACCATTCTCATATCATCATAGTCTTTCCGCAAATGCACTGAGTGACCGACAGGTACTGCTCCATAAAGATTGCCATTATGTAAAAGAACACACTTTAAACTGCGTTTTGAACTGTCTAAAAGGAGTCTCCATTCAGCAGGACTATAGTAAGGTACACCCAGTCCTTTGAGAAGCCCTGGGATGGTATGGCAGTAAACAAAATGTCTGTCTTCTGAAAAGAAGGTCACAAAAAGCTGGTCACGCTTTCTGAAATATGATACTTTAACAGAATGATCAACAAGATTTCTGCCTTGTAATCTTGATATCAAAAGCTCTTCTGCTTTCTTTGAAAGTCCTAAATCCCGCACTTAATCATTCAGTTCAGCCTGGGAAAGAGGCTTGGGGACGGGGAAAGAACAGTTCTCCGATTGTGAACACTTTTCTGACAATTCACTGTCTTGTTCACTTGTATCATGTCCAATGTCTTTATCGTCCAATGAAGGCAAACTGGAACAGGAACTTCTTCAGAGTGCGGACCAGGCCTAATAGCTGAGGGAATGTTCGGATACGTAATCTTATGTCGGCTTTTTCTCCCAACACCTGTTGTGTTTACCATACAGAAATAACAATCCGTGGCATGGTCGATTCGCGCCAAATCATTGGAACTCCAAAAGGCAGACCTTTGTGTTTTCTTTGGTCCAGTTTCGAAGCATTTACTCACAATTTTGGCACACAAACTGAAGAGCCCATTGCTTGTCTTGATCACCAAGATGAAATTCAAAATATGCCTTGTAGGCACGTTTGACGAACGAGGATATGTTACCTCTCTGACGATTGAATGTGTAGCATCCACATATGTAGCAGAAAGCATTAGGCTTGTTTTTGCAATGATATCTATTTTTGGAAGCCATGTTTGATCTGGAACAAAATACGAATGATCAAAATAATAAAAGCTATCTATATATATATGAACGTGAAAATGCTTATACATGGTTTACGCAAGTTCACATTTGTTCAATTTCATTAACCTCAAATTACATACAAACTAGAGCTTGTAGAGAAAAACTCATTTCAGATTTGAAATCAGCGCTTAAATCTCCTTCAGAATCAGTTAAAATATCAATATGTAACTCAATGTTCCTGAAAAAGTGTTCCCCAGTGTAATTAATGTATGCTCTTTAATAATGTTTAACTTATTTTCAAACAGAAATATTCTTGAAACATAGAAGTCTTTAATTATGAACAGGACAAAACATGATTTTTGTTTACTTGTTTTGCATGAGTTCAAACTTCTGCCAATATCAACAAAGCATGCGGAGATGGGTTCACAAGTTATCAGATAGTATGAAGGTGGTTCTCGAAATTCTGTACCAGTGATGGGGAGCTTGAAGATGAAGAAGGTAGAGGACGGCCATGCAGTCTTTACAACGAACAATTTCAAGCAGTTGCTAAGCAAAACCCACGTCAAAACGTCAGAGAAATGTCTCAGACGCTTGGTGTCAGCCCATGATCTCAATGAAATTTAAAAACTGAGGTATCTTGAAGAAATGTGCGCCTGAACTCTCCTCTGTCCTTTCTAAACTCTACAACCTCTGCCTATCTTCCTGCCTGTTGAAAGTCTTCTTCTGTGGTTCCAATATTTAAGAACACTGGTGAATCCTCGGACCCCGCAAATTACCGCCCTATCAGCCTTCTTCCGATCTTTGGCAAAGTGTTCGAGGCCATTATCAACGCCAGGGTCGTACAACATCTCACAGCTCACAGGCTCCTCTCGGACAAGCAATATGGCTTCCGCTTCACAAGATCCACTGCTGATATGCTGACGACCATCACCGAGTATATATACCAGGCTCTCGACAAGAATGGTGAAGCGCGAACCGTCGCCTTGGACATCTCTAAAGCGTTCGACAGAGTATGGCATGCCGGCCTTCTACGGAAACTGCGAAGCTACGGCATAACTGGACTTTTGTTGGACCTAATCCAGTCATTCCTCTCTAACCGCACTCTGAAGGTAGTATTAAATGGACATGCCTCTCAAAACTATCCTACAAACGCGGGTGTCGCCCAAAGCTCTATCCTAGGTCCTACGCTCTTTCAAATCTACATCAATGATCTCTCCGATGCCATAAGATCCTAAGTAGGTATGTACGCCGATGACACCACAGTTTAATCTCGCCTCGATCAAAAATCTGGTGTTGGTGACACGGCGAACCTCGCTGCCGAGCTTGAAAAGGACCTCCAATCTGTGGTGGACTGGGGTAAGAAATGGCTCGTAAAATTCAATTCTTCCAAAACAAAGCTGCTGTCAATTAACCACCACAGACAACAGCACCTCCCCCCGCCATTTGCATGGAACAGTCTTGCCTCCCAGAGAGTAAAACATTACGCCTGACACTCTCAGCGGACCTCAAGTGGAATGACTACGTCGAATCCATTGCTAAATCCGCTGCTATGAAAGTCAGCTCTCTGTGCAGTGCCCGAAATTCTTTCCGCCTGAATCTATCCTGCACATATATAAATCTACCGTCCGCCTGTGTATTGAATACTGCTGCCACATCTGGTCGGGTGCCACTGCTATTCGCCTCGGGCTTCTTGAAAAAATACAGCGGAGAATCTGTAATGTGATCGATACCGACTTAGCTGACCGCCTGCAGTCACTCTCTCACCTGCTTGACGTGGCTTCCCTGTGCCTCTTCTCTAAGTACTTTCACGGCTTCTGCTCGGATGAACTTAAATCACTGGTGCCCTCTAGGTGTGAATTTGCAAGAGATATTAGATTGGCAACTAGGTCCAAACCCTTTACAGTGAAACCGATGAAATGTAACCGCAATTTCTGCTCCAACAGCTTCTTTTCTCGCACTTCCCGCCTGTGGAATTCCCTTCGGCATGCTTGCTTCCCCGACGGCTACAACCTCCAGGAGTTTAAATATAAGGTCAATAGACACCTCCTAACACACTAACTCGCACCCATTCCCTCCAACACTCTCCCTACATACCTCCAAACTCGTCTATCACCCTCCCTCTGACATTTCCTATACCCAATCGCTCTATGTAACCCACTGCGCTATAGTGGAAGTGGACTACCTTGCTTGGGGTGATATGATAAGAAAAAAAAAATTGAAGTGCGCTCGATGCTCTTTCTGCGTAACACCACTGATTTCTTTCTTGACCGAATAGTCATTTGTGATAAAAATTGGATCCTTTATGTTAACCGTAAACGATGAAGTCAGTGACTTGATCGTGATGAGTTCACCGAACATTTCCCAAACCCAAAGATGCATTAGCAAAAGTTTATAGTGACGCCCTGGTGGTTTGCAATCGGTGTTATCCACCATCAGTCAGTTAAGTGCCATACGTGAAACACGCTTGGGCAATCATGTCTCGAAAGACACATGACTGACTGGGCAGAAGATTATCCCGCAGTAGGTTGCCATTGCTTTCTGCGGTAGATTGGTTGCCAGCCAAGGCTATAGAACCCAATCTGTCCTGTTATTTAACTCATAACTGGAAGGAAGAGACGGATTAATAACTTTACCAAGGGTATTTGCGCGTAAGTGAATGCAATGAATTCAACTGGAATTCGAACTCGGCTCCCCGATTTCTCGTTCCGAGCCGGTATTCACTGTACCACAACGCATATCCACCATAGCTTTCCTAAAACCAATCATAATATTGATGTAGATCTTTACTGCAATGAACTTACTAAAATGCATGCACGCCTGCAAAAAAAAAAAAAAAAAATGTGACCTGCATTGGCGAATCAACATTGTCCGATTCTGATCCACCATAATACGCGGCCACAAGAATGACGTTGCAAAAAAATCAGACTTGTGATATGAGAGTTTACCACATCTCCCATATTCTTTTGATCTTTAACCCATTGATTAGCACTTTAAGCAGGAACGCACATTTCTAAATGGTAAAACTTTTAGGTCCAAACCAGAGGTGGAATCAGTTTTCAAAGAATTCCTTGCATCACAGCCAAAAAACTTTTTATCAAAAAGGAATAATTAATCATGTCGATCGATGGCAGAGGTGCATTGATGCTCAAGGTTCGCATTTTGACTAATTTCAACATTTCTACAGTGGATTTTTCAAGAATAAAATTATCTTTCTGTATTCAGCGATTATTTTTGTAATAACGTAAAGCCAGCAATCATTTATTTTTATTTTTTATTTATTTTTTGTAAAAGAAATTACTACTGCTTCCAAAGAAAACTACATTTCGGCATTAAATGACTTATAAGTTTTTGATGTGCTGCTAAACAAATAAACAAGAATCATAAGAATAATTCTTAAAATAATACATCTGATAACGAGCATTTTACTCCAATATCCGATGCAAAATCTATGTGCGTGCTTAAGCGTTTACAGGGTGCGATAGTTAAATTGTCACACTTTGATATATTTTACTTTGCGCATACGCGTTGTTTCTTTTCATTTTGTTGACTGCAATGTATAGTAGGGTCAGTTGGGTACCGTCTCTAAGAAAACGACCACTACGATGAGATACTCTTTGCTATAGATTTGGAAATGGGATTTTGTACTTTGGAATTCTAGCCATAAGCCTCAATGAAAATATTTCAGAGTGATTAGGTGTTAATCTTAGGAAAGTGAAAGTGCTTTTGAATTAGTTGGATGAGTCTAATAGTGATTACGAAGATGTTTGGTGTGTTGATGATGGTATGCCTTCATTCATCTTCTCACACGACCTCAGACGAGGGTCTACACCAAGTGCATTGAGGAGGTCGTGCTGATTTGGTTCAAGAGAGTGGCTGCTGAAACATCTTATTTTTAGCAACAGGACACTGCACCATGCCACACAAACAGGAGAATCCAGTTATGGCTGTCAGACAATATCACCCCTTTTATCTGGCCACCTAATTCCACCTAATTCTCCTTGATTATTATGTGTAGGGCGCAGTTGAGCGGGAAACCAACAAAACCCCTTGTAACACCAAAGATGAACTGAAGGTAAGGATTTTGGCAACATTCACCAACTTAAACAAGGAAACTATCCACAAGAGATGCATTAAATTCTTAAGTCGTCTGGAGGTCGTGGTTGAAGCCAATGGTGACTTTATTGAATAGACTACCAGTATAGCCCGACGTTGCTCGGGTGTAATGAAAGCTTTAAAACTAATCCATGGGCCTGGAGCCCAGACTCTTTGGACGTTAGTACGAAAGACGAAAAAGCTATAGTTGTTTCCAGTTAAAGCAAAACCGTAGATTGAAAGAAAACTGAATGGATGTAAGTCAAATTTTGATTTCCTGGTGTCGATATCAAATACGTTTTTTTTCGTCGTAAACTGAATTTTGAAGGCTAAATAAGTCCTCTGAGTAAACGATATCATGACTGAGACTAAGAACTACAATTATACCTACTTAGAGCCATAACCGAAGCAAAAACTAAAATAAAAGGGCTGAAAAAAATACAGACATACAGGCAGATAAACAGACACTCACACACAATCATCTTGCGTTTATATATATTATCGATTTTCTGCACTATTCTAAGAACTGCAACCTTGAAACTTCTGAATATCGTTTCTTATGTTTTTGTCTATGAGTGTATCAAATTTGATTAAAATCGGACCACTCCTTCTATAACTCGATGTTTTCGATTATCGATTTTCGATATTTATCAGGGGTACCTCGACCCAAAACCTAGCTAAGAACACTCGCAGGTGCTAATAGTACAACCGTGTAAATTTTCAAGAAAATCGGTTCAGCCATTTCAGAGTCTATAGGTAACGCACACACACCCAGACACACACACAGACAAAGTTCCATTTATAAATAAGTTTAGATATAGGTAATTAATATATATACAGATGAGTGTGTGTAAAACAATTCGTTTATGAAACAGTATATTTATTTTCATCAACCGACCTAAATATTCACGAAAGCTTATAAACGAACATATGTCTCGGTACTTTTTCATCATTGAAAAGGTAACATAACGATGAAAAAAGAAGATACATTATTAAAATTTACAGTAAGAAATAATATATTGCAAATATTTCCAAACAAACGGATATTTTTGTTGAAACTATCTTGCTAACATAATCAATCACATCCTTAAAAGAATAGGAAACTTGTTATCTAAAAATTCTCTCATAAAAAATATTTGATGAAAGAAAAAAGGTACGGAAAGACTTTAAATTAAAATGACCATAAACTGAATTCGTATATAAACATGAAATAAATAAACAAATGAAGAATAATGCCAGCAAACGTAACATTATTTGGTTCAACCCACGTTTTAATTTGGAAGTAAAATCCAAAATAGGGAAATTATTTTTTGAATTGATTAATAAACAACTAACTAAAAACTCAGAATTACAAAAGATATTTTAAAGAAATACAGTTAAATTAAGTAACAGCTGTACCTGCAATTTAGAAAATTGCATAAAAACACAAAATGCCAAGAATTTAAAAACTAGCGTACTGCAAATTATCGTTAATGACAAAATGAATTTGCAGACAAAGAGAGCAAACGTCCGCTTGATAGAATTTCTACAACCGAAGGAATTATTAAAAAAGCAGAAATTCAAGATACGAATGGACAGACAAAAATTAATATAGGATGTACTGCATGGAATTTCAAAAAAAAAGACAAGTCAATTTCAAGCAAGAATTCTTTAAAAAATATCCAAACTAGCCAACTACAGAAACTAAAAGAAAATTGGTAAAGATTCTTATGTAACTTGGAATATATTAAAAAAAAAGACTAGACTTTGCAACGGTGGTGATGTCTACAGATTGTTCCAAGAAGCGAAGTTAGCCATGATATCATTTCCAGAACAAGAAACATTGGTATATGAAAAGTTAGAAGTAATTTCAGGATGTAAACCCTTCCGAAAATATATTTTGGGCTCGTACTAACCCGGATGAAAGTTTTTAAAATATTATTTTGCTAGTCTTGACCAGTGCGTTCCTTATTTTAAACTTCCGTATATCTATCCAGGAAGTTCTTCATATACATTCGAAAAAGCATTGAATGGTCATTTAATAAACGTCTGAAGACAGTTATAATTGAATCTAAGATAGCACAATCGGCTGATCTACCGAATTAGTATATTTAAAAACTCTACATGATAAATTTTCATTTTGAATATGTCTTGAGCATTGATCACATTTTGATACAATTGTTTATGGTCTATTTTTACTCTGACCAATAACTAGTTAATATACATATATATATATATATATATATATATATATAGGCATTCGCAGACAGATCTGTTTCGCTGTATCACAGCTCATCAGTACAGCTTGATATCCGATTGCTTTTTGCCCAGGATTGAAACACGACCGAATTGGCGTCAGTCGGCGATTCTACCTCTGAGATATGGGCGCTCGTTAGATTGAGGTAGACTTTTACCGACTGATTAGAGTGTTCTAATTCATTACTGAATGAACGATGCGTAGATGTTAGAGTAGATAGTCCCTTCCAAAAGTATTGGAATATCAAGGCCAATTTCTTTGTTTTTGGTGTTCACTGAAGACATTTGGATTTAAGATCAAATGATGAATATGAGACCAGAGTTCAGAATTTCTGCTGTATTTCCTGGTATTTATATTTAAATCTTGGAACATACCACCTTTTGTTTGAACCCAGTCATTTTCTAAGTGAGCAAAATACGTCATTGACAGATGTTTTTTCTTGCCGAATTGAGTGACTACCATTTGTTTTAATACTGGGTTTCATTTGTAAAAATCTTATTTCTTGTTTTAAAATTATGAAAACGAGAGGGAATTGTCTATGGGAAAAGAAGGACAATCGATCAGAGTAAATAGACAAATATTGAGCATAGCCACATACTAATTTGAAATCTTATGAAAAAGAAATAAACTATTGGGGTACAGAGCAACAGATATGAAACGTGTCCGCCAAGGAGACAACACCAGTTGATGGCAGAAACATTATGAGTGTTGTGAGGAAAAAGCAAAACAACTGTCAGTGACATCATCAACAACCTCCAGGGTGAAGGTTTCAAAATCTACCGTTCAAATAAGATTTGGGAGCAGAAATATAGATGCCATACAGGGTGCAAACCAATCACCAGCAACATCATTGGGATGGCTAGATTAGAATTTGCATTTAAGTACAAAGATGAGTGACAGAAGTTCTGGAAGTATGTTTTATAAACTGATGAGGCGATGATTAATCTATGCCAGAATGATGGAAAGGCCAAATATGGAGAAAGAAAAGTTCTACTTATGATCCAAAGAAATACGTGTGAAGGACGATTAGGTTAATTTTGATCTGGCCTTCCACAGTTGATTCTGGAACAGGATCATTCATATTTATTGATGATGTAACTCATGGTAATAGCAACAAAATGAATTCAGTAGCCCACAGAAATATTATGTCTGCGGATTTACAGACAAATACATCCAGTGACAGGTTACAGGGGGTGTCAGGAAATGGGTAAGAGAAGGATGAGAATACTGATGAAAGTGGAGTGAACGGAGAAAGAAGCATGAGAGAGAGAATAAAGAAAAAGAAAGAAAGAAAGAAAGAAAGAAAGAAAGAAAGAAAGAAAGAAAGAAATTA
The DNA here is from genome assembly GCA_037127315.1 of Ascarosepion bandense. NCBI lineage: Eukaryota > Metazoa > Mollusca > Cephalopoda > Sepiida > Sepiidae > Ascarosepion > Ascarosepion bandense. Next base: position 2,989,266 of record JBBBDQ010001337.1, read on the forward strand.
TCGTAGGTTTTTTTTAATCATATCGCCCCAAGCAAGGCATTTTACTGCCACTGTTGTGCAGGGTGGGGGTTACATAGGAGGAATGTTATGAGAAAGTGTGACCAGTTATAGGGGGTGTCAAGAAGTGGGTAAGAGAAGGATGAGAATACTGATGAGAGTGGAGTGGACGGAGAAAGAAGCATGAGAGAGGCAGGTTAGTGAGACAGAAGATGACTATTGATTTTACATTTGAATTCTTGAAGATTATAAGAATTTTTGAAGATTGTAGTTGTCGGGAAAGCAAGTAAGCGGAAGGGAATTCGAGGTGGAATGTGCGAGAAAAGAAGCCGAGGGGTATTATTTGTGTTTAAAATGTATTGGTTTCACAGTAAAAGGGTGGGACCTAGTTGCTAATCTTGTGGCTCGCATGAGACAGGACAATAATCTAAAACATACTACCAACAAATCTAATGCCTTCACTAAGGGAATAGTGTAGAGTTTTAGACTAGTCAAATCAATCACCAGATCATTAGACCATAGAGCATGTATTTCATCTTCTGAAGAGGAGTATCAAGCAGAAGAAAAAAAAACAACAAAGAACCATGAAACAAACAAGAACTGAAAACGGCTGCGTTAAAATTTCCGAAAAGCATCACAAATGAAGACTGCAACAGATCTGTTACGTCAATGAATCGCAGGCTTGATGCCATTATTGCTAGCAAGTGCTATGCAACCAAATATTAAATGTTATTTAGTCTATCTGTTCCTTTACTTTTCCTCACCTAAAAATGGGGTAATCTGATACAAATGGTGCTATGTTCTAAAACCATAGCTAAATCCGCTGCTAAGAAGGTCGGTTCTCTGTGCAGGAAATTTTTACCGTCTGAATCCATCCTGCACATATACAAATCTACCATTCGCCCGTGTATTGAATACTGGTCGGGTGCTCCTGCTATTCACCTCGGGGTTCTTGACAAAATCTAACCGAGTATTTGTAATGTGATCGATACCGACTTGACACTGCAATAGCTCTCTCACGGGCGTGATGTGGCTTTCCTGTGCCTCTTCTACAAATACTTTCACGGCTACAGCTCCAATGAACTTAGCTCACTGGTGCCGCCTATGTATGAATTTACGGGAGCTACTAGACTAGCAACTAGGTCCCACCATTGTAAAGTTAAACTGATCAAATGTAATCGCAATTTCTACTCTAATAGCTTCTTTTCTCGCAATTCCCGCCTGTGGAATTTCCTTCTGTATATTTGCTTCCCCGACAGATAAAATCTCCAGGAATTTAAATGTAAGGTCAAATAAATCTATCTCACTAACTCGCATCCTTTGTCTCACGCTCTTTCCTCCGCCCACTCCACCCCCATTACACCGGTATTCTCATCCGTCTATTACCCTCTTCTTGACATCCCTATAACCTACCCCTCTTTCTCATCACTTACCTCTATGTAACCTTCTGCGCAACAGTGGCAGTAAAACTGACGTGCTTGGGGTAAAATGAATAAATTAAAAAAAAATTCCACGAAATAAAAGCTGAAATTAGATACTCTTGCCTCATATTCAACTTTTAATTTTGAACAACAAAAACAAAGGGATTGGTCTGGACGTTTGAAAGTTGACAAAGGTATGCGGAAGATCAATCCTCTTATGGTTATACGTTGTATAATCACACGTCTCACAATGGTGATTTTCTAAGTCTAATGTAGCGTAGGACCGAAGTTATGGAGGACCCGGTGAGGTTTGGTCACTCCTCAATCGTTATTATTCAGAGAACTCATTTAGGCTTCAAAATTCAGTTTACGACGAAAAAACGTATTTGATATCGATATCAGGAAATCAAAATTTGACTTACATCCATTCAGTTTTCTTTTAGTCTACGTTTTCGCTTTAACTGGAAACAACTATTGCTTTTTAGACTTTCGTGCCAACGTCCAAAGAGTCTGAGCTCCAGGACCATGGATTAGTTTTAAAGCTTTCATTACACCCGAGCAATGCCGGGCTATACTGCTAGTATACATATATAGGAAATTAATGTATGTCTGGGCAGCAACCTTTCTTTCAAAGATATTTTATTGAGTAGGACCGACAAGAAAGATTTAATTAATTTTTAATTAAGTCTTTCTAGAAACCTAATATTTGTCCTCTTTGTTGGAGATAGGGAATATAAGAAGTGTTCATATTTTTTATCGTCCCAATATATATATATATATATGAAATCGTAAAACGAAACGTATATGAATGTGACGATTCTTCAAGGATTTCATAAAACAGCCATTTTTCTTATAAATTATATATATTGTTATTATGTATATATATAACTTTATTTACATATATATGTATATATATATATGTGTGTGTGTGTGTTTTTGTGTGTGTGTGTTTATGTTAGTGGTTATTACATGTATATATATGTGTATGCATTTTATGTATATGTATGTCATTCAAATTTTAATAAAAATGTAAGTATCAATGTTCGATAACCTAATTAATCAAATAATTGTAGCTAGAGTAGAATCTGAAATGTATTTCAAAGATCTTTCAAAATCTTTAATTTAATTAAGGTCGGCCATCGTTCTTGGAAATTCGATTTCTAAACGTCATCATGTTTGTCATAGAGATCTGTTTAGAATTACATTTTCTTCTATGAGCATAAAAGAAAAAGCAAAGAAGAGAATACTCTCATATATCATGACGACTATATTGAAGTGAATTCTCGATGAGCGCCCACACATTTTTGCCTCTTTTCCTGCTAACAATATCACTCTCTCTCTCTCTCTCTCTCTCTCTCTCTATATATATATATATATATATATATATATGTATATGTGTATATATATTCCGTGTTGCCTAAACTGACGTCGATTTAACGCGTCTGTCTGTTAATTTTTAGTTACATTCTCCCTTTTTTTTGCGAACCCAGACGATGTCAATTTTTTTTCTTTTCTTATTTATTTGATTTTATTCTATCTTTTTCTTTTTCTTTTTCGTTTTCTTTTTCTTTTTCTTTCCCTTTATTTTTATTTTTATTTTATTTTATTTTATTTTATTTTATTTTATTATTTATTTTTTAATTTCTTTGCAATCTATTTAAAAAGGAAAAGTAGACTAATTTTTCTCCAGTTTCTGAAAGGTTTTTTCTGTTGCTGAGGTGATGTGTCGTCCCCCGTGGGGATCTTCATATCGAAATGGCTATTCAACATCTTTGAATTAATCCTTTTTTAATATATACATATACATATATATACACACACACACACATATATATATATATATATATATATATATATATATATAGAGAGAGAGAGAGAGAGAGAGAGAGAGAGAGAAGATTTGAACTCGCTCGTAACACACAAAAAAGTCAGGCCCTAACCCTGATTTAAAAAATGTCTGCCTTATTAAAAAAGAACATAATTTATTACGTAGACAATAATTAAAAAGAATAAAAAAATATTTTAACCATTGTCAAATACATTTTATTCTATCCTAATTTTTTTTTAAATCCAAACTTAATGAATGTATGATCTGTAACACTAGAACTACAACCGGTGTAACCTAAATTCTTTTACAGCCGCACAAAGATATCCCAATCAATTTACGGACACAACCAGACATAAATAAAAATGATTAAGAAAGTTCAGCTGATGAATATAAGATCAGAGTTCAAAATTTCTTTTGTTTGCTTATGCAAGAAAAAAAAAACAGCATAAAATATAATGGCAGAATCTCTTCATGATTTATTTTTCTTTAGTGTAAGAAACAAAAGCCTTGAAGAGTGAAAACATCACAATAATGCATTCACGAAACATCGAATTCGGCACAACTCCGAATAACAAACTTCTCAACATTAATTCTATTGACATTTAGATATATCTCGATATCGAACAGTTTATAACAAAAACCCACTTGCTAAAAATGCCTTTCTCCATGTAAACCATTGAAAAAAACAGCAAAATTGGCTCTAATAAAAATATATATATATATATATATATTCTAAACATATACTGTTAAATATAAGAGACAATGAATGTCTATTATATTTAATCATGAGCTGTTCTAAACATTGTATTATGGCTTCAATTTCAGTTGAAAATAAAGACAACAATTCTCTAACATTTGGATATTTCTTTATTAAGTGAGCTTTCGGCTCACAAAACATGATTAAACATAGACATTCATTATTTCTTATATTCAACAGAATAGGTTTAGAACATTATCTGCTGCCTCGACACACTATATATATATATATATATATATATATATATATATATATATATATATATATAGTTAAGTTCAGTAGTTAAGTTCAGTTATGTTTTCGACATTTTCCGTTTCGTCAGTTGATTTGTTTTGACTGATTGCTTAACGGTTAAGTTCATATCCCGGAGTTCAAAGGAAGTGTTGTGGGGTTTCCCCTTTTTTATATGATAATGGACTCGACTTGAGTATACATATATTCCTGCCATAGTGAGATACGAGAGTTACCGTAAGAGTCCAACAGATACTGTCTAATATCGGGGTTTTACGGAGAACACAGCGTCAGTATTTCATAGTAGCTCTGAGGTCTATTCAGACTGAAGATAACAACGCAGCACCCGTCAGCTTCCAACGTGAACATTCTAATTCCACTACGGCTTCACTTCAAAGACTTGTATAAATATTTCATACTAATTGTATTCATGGATTACTAAACTGTGTTCAAGTTTGTATATTTACGTTTAATATACTTATTTTCTATCTCAAATATCTAGTTTGTTGTTCATTATTTTGTGCGGTTCCCATTCATGGAATACACAATAGTAAAAAACGGGTTTATAATTAGGAATCCTTTCATCCGGTTTTATAGAAATATTTTCTGATGTGTCTACATCCGGATATTATTTCGGACCTTTCATTTAATAATTTTCTGTCGTTCTGAAAATAATACTAAAGGCATTTTATGGAATAATAAGACCGAATTCAAACTAGAAAAATATAAAAATAGCACTAAAGTAGCCAACTGTGTATGGGAATTAATAGAAAAAAATGGTTGAAATCCCTAAGTAACGTGGAAAATATTAAATATGTTGCAAATCTGTCAGTGGTGATATCTGCAGATTGTGCCAAGAAGTAAAGAAAGGCAAGATAATTAACCAAAATTATAAAAGCATTTGAAGGATGAAAATATCTTTTTTTATAATCGTGTCGTCCCAAGCAAGTCATTTTACTGCCACTGTTGTGCAAGGGGTTACATAGGAGGAAAGTTATGAGAAAGACTGACAGGTTATAGGAGCTGTCAGGATGTGGGTAAGAGAAGGATACTGATGAGAGTGGAGTGGTCGGAGAAAAGAGCATGAGAGAGGATGCAGATTAGTGTGATAGGAGATGACTATTGACTTTACATTGAAATTCTTAGAGATTGTAGCTGTCGGAGAAGCAAGTAAACGGAAGGGAATTCCACAGACGAGAAGTGCGAGAAAAGAAGCTGCTGGTGTAAAATTTGCGTTTAATTTATTGGTTTCTTTCCTGCCTGTTGGAAGTCCTCCTGCGTAGTACCTATATTTAAGAATTCTGGCGAACCCTCAGACCCCGCCAATTACCGTCCTATTAGTCTCCTTCCAATCTTTGGCAAAGTTTTCGAAGCCATTATCAACGCCGAGGTGATTCAGCACCTTATGACCAACGGGCTTCTCTCTGACAAACAGTATGGGTTTCGCTTCACCAGGTCTACTGCTGATATGCTAACGACCATTACCGAGTACATATACCAGGCACTCGACAAGAATGGTGAAGCCCGAACCGTTGCCTTGGATATCTCCAAAGCATTCGACAGGGTCTGGCATGCTGGCCTCTTGTGCAAACTGCGGAGCTATGGGATAACTGGACATCTGTTTGACCTCATCCAGTCCTTCCTCTCTAACCGCACATTAAAGGTGGTATTAAATGGGCATGCCTCCCAAAACTACCAAACGAACGCGGGCGTCCCTCAAGGTTCTATCCTAGGTCCCACGCTATTTCTGATCTACATTAATGATCTCCCCGACACCATTAGATCCCAAGTTGGCATGTATGCCGACGACACAACAATCTACTCCCGCATCGATCAGAAACCAGGTCTGGACGACAAAGTGAACCTCGCTGCCGCACTGGAAAGGGACCTCCAATCCGTAGTGACCTGGGGTAGGAAATGGTTGGTAAATTTCAATGCCTCCAAAACAAAGCTGTTATCAACTAACCACCATAGACAATCGCATCTACCTCCCATTAGCATGGGACAGGCTAGCCTCCCAGAGAGTAAAATACTACGCCTCCTTGGCCTTACACTCTCGGCGGACCTCAAATGGAATGACTATATTGAATCCATTGCCAAATCTGCTGCTATGAAAGTCGGCTCTCTGTGCAGGGCCCGGAAATTTTTCCCACCTGAAACTATTCTGCACATATACAAATCTACCATCCGACCGTGTATTGAATATTGCTGCCATATCTGGTCGGGTGCCCCTGCTGCTCTCCTTGGGCTTCTTGACAAAATACAAAGGAGGATCTGTAACGTGGTTGATACTGACTTGGCAGACCGGCTGCAGCCGCTCTCACACCGGCGTGATGTAGTTTCCCTGTGCCTCTTCTACAAGTACTTTCATGGCTTCTGCTCCGATGAGCTTAGATCACTGGTGCCGCCCAAGCACGAATTTACACGAGATACTAGATTAGCAACTAGGTCCCACCCTTTTACAGTTAAACAAATAAGATGTAACCGTAAATTCTACTCCAACAGCTTCTTTTCTCGCGCTTCCCGCCTGTGGAACTCCCTTCCACAAGTCTGCTTTCCCGACAGTTACAATCTCCAGGTGTTTAAATGTAGGGTCAATAGACACCTCCTATCACACTAACTCCCAACTATTCTCACAACACTCTCATCTACCCAACCCTCATTCTCGGTATCCTCACCCGCCTATCACCCACCCTCTGTTATTCTCCACTCTACGTAGCCCCCTGCACAGTAGTGGCAGTGACATGCCTTGCTCGGGGTGAAACGCTTATAAAAAAAAAAAAAAAAAAAAAGGGTGGGACTTAGTTGTTACTCTTTTAGCTCGGGTAAATTCATATATAGTGGGTACTAGTAAACTAAGTTCATCGGAGCAGAAGTCGTGAAAGTATTTGTAGAAGAGGGAAGCCACATTGCGCCGGTGAGAAAGTGACTGTATCTGAGCTGCCAAGTCGGGATCGATTACATTACAGATTCTTCGTTGGATTTTGTCAATGACTCTTAGGTGGATAGCAGAACCACTCGATCAGATATGGTAGCAGTATTCAATGCACGGACAGATGGTAGATTTGTATATGTGTAGGATTGTTTCAGCCGAAAAAAACTTCCAGGCCCTGCACAGAGAACCGACCTTCTTAGCAGTGGATTTAGCTATGGATTCTATATAGTCATTCCACTTGAGGTCTGATGTGAGAGTAAACCCGAGGAAGCGCAGTGTTTTACTTTCAGGCAGACTAGCCTGATCCATGCTAATGAGGGGTAGGAACGATTTTCTCCTGTGGTTAGTTTCGTTTTGGAAGCATTAAAATTCACGAGCCATTTCTTACCCCAGTCGACCACGATTTGTAGATCCTTTTCAAGCTCGGCAGCGAGGTTTGCTTTGTCAACCTCGGCAGAATTTAAAAATAAAAATATCTTTGATCTTTTCTCTTAACAACAACATAAAAACTGTTTTATTAAATTTGAGGTATTTGCTCATCATGCTTCTTATATTACTAATTTTTGTAGGTACTGATATTTACATATATATATATATATATATATATATATATATATATCAGTACCTACAAAAATTAGTAATAGTAATTAGTATATATATATACTAAATATATATATATATATATATATATATATATTTCGGCTGAAATATATATATATATATATATATATATATATATATATATATATATATAGGTGTAGGAGAGATACAATGTGTCTCCAAGAATCGGCGCAGTATGATCACTTAATTTGATTTTTCAATGCGATTTTTAAACAAAAACTGGGAAGGGGCCGCTGCAAGCTCACAAAGAAACGAAAGATGAAAATAAGAAATGCGAAATCAAACACAGTTTCTCATGTTTAATCAGGTATTCTCTTCCACAGTTTGAATGTGTGCGTAGGTATCACTTGAAAATATTTCTTCAAAGCGGATTAATAGATGAGCTCTTGCTACTGGCTCTTACTCTGTATCGAAATCACGACATGTGGCTGGCAACGCGAAAGGACAGCGTTGTACCTACCTGAGGGAGTCTCTCCACAGCCAAATGTAACTGTTAATATAGACCAGCAACTGAAACCATCAACATATGCTTTGTTAACACTTTGTTATCACTTGACCCCCAAAACACTCATCAATTTATTTATTTTTCTTTTCCCTTTGGGTCAAGTGGGTGACCGCTTGGAAACTATATCTCACTGATTTACCTTTGCTTATAAAAAGCAAAAAAAACGGATGAGCTGGAGATAAAATCCCACACTACCATCTGAATATCTCATTCTTCGTGTCGCCTATATGTTCTAATGTAAATTTTAAATAGTATATATATATATATATATATATATATATATATTGTGTGTATTTTGGCAGCATTTTTTCATTAATACAGGTTTCATTGAATAATATAGATATATATTATATCACTTTGGAAAGACAGCAACGAGGCAATGTCGACCCAGTTCATTCTCTTTACTACCAGTTATGGAAGATTTTGTTGCGTGTTTGCACTTTAATATTGCCTTATTATTTTATTTATTTGTAATAATTATGTCGTCGAGTAGTGAATAATATATATTTATATATATATATATATATATCCTTTCTATTATAATGAAGACCATTATATATATATATGTGTGTGTGTTTGCGTGTGTGTGTATGTGTGTTTGCGTGTGTGTGTATGTGTGTTTGTGTGTGCGTGCATGCGTGTGTGTCTGTGTGGGTGTGTGTCAGATTAAATAAATTGCAAACAATTTGTCTGCTTGTTTTTAATAAAACCCGTTCATACTCATGGATAATCTTTCGAGTATTATAATTGAAATATCTCAGGAATTAGCTGTAATGTTGACATCATCCATTTGTGAATGTTTCCAATTACTTTCAATCTCCTTCCGAGATCATCTTAAGAAGTGTGGGTTATGGTAACAAAAATGACCTTAAAACTGTGTTTGCTAAATATTACTGTAACTTATTTACTTTTCGTAAGCAGGAAGGAAATTGCTGTTGAGTCACTGATAATATTTTTCCAAATAAGTTTCTGACAATCTGTGTGCGTCTTTAATCTGGGCGACAGAGACACTTTGGCTACACTCTGGAAGCGTTAATTAAACGAATGTTTACATTGACCGACCATGCATAAGACCAAAGAGTTCAATTATGTCAGTGTAGGTCATTCTAAGTAACTTGTGAATCTTCCATGGCATACTTTTGGGTTGTAAAAGGAATCACATTTCCTTTTTTTTATATTTGAGGGGCACGTTTCATTGCGAGATTTTAATCGACCGCGGGAGAGTAAAGCAATAAACTTTAATCGCCCAATTAAGTTTTTAATCGACTGAGTCAATTGGGCGAGTGAAATCTCAAAGGCTGTATATATATATATTTCCTTTTTGACACAGAAGCTTGTATTTTTTTATTTCTTATGTCTTAATGTAAGATATTTAATGGCAGGTACATCAGTATATATTTTGCCGTCATTTTAGTCAGCATATCGTTATAAATATGTTACGTCATTTTTGACGGCATGAATCTGCTCTTAGTACTATATTTACCAGCAATTCTAGAGATGGCAGAACGATAACAACGTTTTCCTGCGTCGCAATGTTTCTGCCCGTGTTAGATATTGACAGATATAGTCAGGAAAAAGCCCACGCGGACATTTATGATCCTTAAAAAGATTTTTAATGATCCCCCTTTAAGCGGCACGCATTCCGCTGCTGTCTTATAGGTTTTTGTCTTTAAATAGAAGGCAGGAAAATTTAAGACCTTCTGAGAAGATTAAAAGGAGGCAGAAAAGCTTAAGAGTCTGTTTTTTTTACGCCGGTTTAATCCATCAATTTTTTTTTTTTTTTTATTCTTGAAAAAGGAAAATACAACCAAATTTAAATACCCGTCCTATCTTTGCCTTTTCACTATTTTGTGGGTTCTCTATTGGTTTGTTCTTTCTTTTTTCTTTAAAATGTTTTTCTTTTTCTTTTTTCTTTCTGTCTAATCGATTTTTTCTTTCTTTTTCTTTTTTCTTTCTTTTTCTTTTTTCTTTCTTTTTTCTTTAAAATGTTTTTCTTTTTTCTTTCTGTCTAATCGATTTTTCTTTCTTTTTCTTTTTTCTTTCTTTTTATTTTTTCTTTCTTTTTTTCTTTAAAATGTTTTTCTTTTTCTTTTTTCTTTCTGTCTAATCGATGTTTTCTTTCTTTTTCTTTTTTCTTTCTTTTTTCTTTTTTCTTTCTTTTTTTCTTTAAAATGTTTTTCTTTTTCTTTTTTCTTTCTGTCTAATCGATTTTTCTTTCTTTTTCTTTTTTCTTTCTTTTTTATTTTTTCTTTCTTTTTTTCTTTAAAATGTTTTTCTTTTTCTTTTTTCTTTCTGTCTAATCGATTTTTTCTTTCTTTTTCTTTTTTCTTTCTTTTTTCTTTCTTTTTTTCTTTAAAATGTTTTTCTTTTTCTTTTTTCTTTCTGTCTAATCGATTTTTTTTCTTTCTTTTTCTTTTTTCTTTCTTTTTTCTTTCTTTTTTCTTTAAAATGTTTTTCTTTTTCTTTTTTCTTTCTGTCTAATCGATTTTTTCTTTCTTTTTTCTTTCTGTCTAATCGATTTTTCTTTCTTTTTCTTTTTTCTTTCTTTTTTCTTCTTTTTTTTCATATTTATCTACTTTTTATTTCTTTCTCTTTATTATTTCTTCGTTCGTTTTTTACTTTCTTTCTACTTATTTTTTTATTGTCTTCACATTGGCTTCTTTTTAATTTAGTTAGATTTTTTTCCTTCTTTTCACATGATTTTTCTTCAGGTTTTATTTTCTATCGTTCCTTTCTTTAACAATGTGGATGCTTATATCTGTCGACTAATCTAACCATCTTTACTTTGTCTTTTTTTTTTGTTTTTTTGCTTCATCTTTCACTTTCTTTCTTTTACCGTTTTTTTCCTTACGTTTTGAATTTTTATCCTTTCTTTCTTCCTTAATCATATCTATTTGTCTACGTTGATTTTCTAAGCGCAGCTTAGATGTGGCACAATGCAGAAATTTTAGGAGCACCCAGAGAAGGATCGAACTCACTATTCAGTCGTAATTTGTATTGTGAGACAAGCTTGTTAACCACTAAACCAAGTCGAAGCGACCCTATCTAATTATCTATGTATCGAGATAGAGATAGCTAGATAGTACAAGAGAGAGAGAGAGAGAGAGAGAGAGAGAGAGTGAGTGAGATGCGAGTAAGATATTACTTCCCTGTCTGATTTTTATATCTCTCTTATTTCTTTCTTTCTTTCTTTCTTCAAGATATGTCTGTCCCCTTCTGCTCATATCTATTTATCAATATATCGGGGACAGAGTTAGACAGAACAAGAAAGAAAGGTGCGTGTAAGATCTTTTTTCTATGTCAGAATTGTTAACTCTTTTCTTTCTACGGGATCTGTCCTTCTCCTGTTGATATCTGTTATATCTCTCATTCTATGCATATCTGCCTATCTCTCTATCAAGACAAAGAGAAAGTTATATGCGTGTAAAATCTTATACCTCTCTGATTTTATATATATTTTTCTTTCTTTTTATATTTTTCCTCCTTCTATTCTTTTTTGTTTCATTCTTTTTTTAATGTTTTGTTATTCTAATTTTAATTTCCTTTCTGTCATTAATTTTTCCAGCAAGACCTGTCTATCTTCCTTTTCTTCATATCTATTTCATTCAGTCGCATATATATATATATATATATATATATATATATATTAGTCATCCACATACAAGCCCGTTTCGCTGTATCACAGTTCATCAGTGTGGCTAGACATATCCACTTGCTTCTGGCCAGGATCGAAACTCGACCGATTTGGTGTCAGACGTAGTCTCTACTCCCTAAGCCATCGGCGCATGGCATCAGAGAAGGGAAATTTTAACGTCTTGTATATAAGCAGTGTATACAGACGCCAGTCACCGAGAGAACTCAATTCATTTCTGAAGAGTCACGCATTATAGCCGAGGCCACCCCAGCTTTTTTAAAAGAAATGATGTATTTCATTCTATTTTTAGTATTTATTGCCAAATGAAAATATAAAGTTCTTGTTTTTTTTGTTTTTTTTGTTATTATTACTTTACAAAATTTTACAAGGTACGGAAGCAAAGATGAACTCATCTGAATCACCCTAAACTTTTTTTCATTCTTTCATTGACAAAACTGCAATATAAATAATTATTAAATATTTCTAAATTCGTTTGATGCATATGTTATTGTGCAGTATTAACAAAAGAGCTATTCCATTTTCATTTACAATTATTCACTTGGCAATAAATACAAAAAAATAATATGAAATACATCATTTTTTTAAACAGTTACAGGGACGTTAGCATAAAGATATCAACCATCAAAGATGATATTATCTTTTGTTGATAGAAAACATTGCTATGCGACGATAGTAGTCAGCAAATAGCAGACGCAGGTCGTAAACTTGTAATGCGGTTCTATGAAGTCACACCGCGTGAGAGACCGAAATGTTAACAGAACCATATGTCTAAATGCAATGTTTTGTGTTGTGAAAAGATTGAACCCACACTTGATAAAATAACATTTCAATCTGAATTGCAAATTGTTCACATTAGAAAATGGATAAAATCTAAATGAAATAGCATGCATATAACCAACAACTGCATAAGGAAAATAATTACTGACGAACTATAAAAATAAATTGAAACATAAAATTATTTTTTTAAAATATTTCTTTTTATAAAAACAAAACTTTTACAACAAATAAATAGATGGACCAAAAATTTATTTGAAAAAAAACATCTTTCTTTTCATATGTAAGAAAATCTACAACAAATAAATAGACTAAAAAATTGATGTTGGTGTTGGTATAGAAACATCAAATTACACTCACCACGCCTCACCTGTGACAGCCAAAATATATTTTCTCTACTGGTCAATATGTCCAAATAGTGGATATATTGGTGAATCTGGAAAAAGTTTTAGATTATTTAGGTATTTGCTCATCATGCTTCTTATATTACTAATTTTTGTAGGTACTGATATATATATATATATATATATATATATATATATATCATTAGGTGTAGGAGAGATACAATGTGTATCCTAGAATCGGCACAGTATGATCACTTAATTTGATTTTTCAAAGCGATTTTTAAACAAAAACTGGGAAGGGGCCGCTGCAAGCTCACAAAGAAACGAAAGATGAAAATAAGAAATGCGAAATCAAACACAGTTTCTCATGTTTAATCAGGTATTCTCTTCCACAGTTTGAATATGGAAACAGTTTTAGATTATTTGAGGTATTTGCTCATCATGCTTCTTATATTACTAATTTTTGTAGGTACTGATATTTACATATATATATATATATATATATATATATATATATATATATATATATATCATTAATGATCATAAACTAAGCTTACGCCAAAACAACCTTATTCAACCATAGCTGAACACTTCAATCAACCAGGACACACATTAGAAAACTGCAAATGTTTACTGATAGATTCCGATTTTAGTTCCACATACTCACGCATAAAGAAAGAAAAATACTGGATTTTAAAATTAAATACATACAGGCTAGGGTTAAATAGGGACTTAGGTGTTTTGAATCTTTATAAATATTTCAATAGTTACACATTTTTAGATACATTTAAAAAAAATTTCTTTAAAACAACATTTAAAATTATTATCACAGATTTACGTTTCAAAATATTCAAACTCTATTACTTCCTCCATCACACGAAGGACGCTTCTCGCGACGAACGCTTCTCGCGACGGAAGTTTCTAGTTTAAATTTTAAAATCATTTGTTTCTGATAAAAGGCCGAGGCTGGTCTGAAATATCAAATATATTTCAGACCAGCCTCTGATAGAAATAAATAAATACTAATAGAAATAAATTTCTAATAGAAATAAATAAATAAATACTGTCAAAAAATACATTTTTAACTTACAACTTTTTAGCAGTTTTTCCTATATATATATATATATATATATATATATAGTCATCCGCAGACAGATTTGTTTCGCTGTATTACAGCTCATCAGTACGGTTAGATATCCGATTGCTTTTATTTACCTCTGAGCTATGGGCGTTCGGTAGAAGGGGGCAGACATTTTAGCGTGTATATTATCATTATACACGCCCAATAGCTGAGAGTGTTCTAATTCATTGCTGAATGAACGATGCGTATATATATATATATATTATAAGATTTAATTGATTTTTAATTTTTTTCCAGCATCCTAATATTTTCCGCTTTGTTGAAGATAAGGAATCTGAAAATTATCCATAATCTCTATATATAAAAGACAATCTGTGAGTCTGTGTGTGACTGTTCCCTATGTACGCCTACATTTTTTAAGCTACGCCATTTAGACTTTCTAGGGACACATATCTACAGGGAAGCCAGATTGACACATACTTTTTGAGTTTAAGTCAAGCAATTTTCCCTTTCGCACTTTTTGGCCAGTGGAGCCGATTGCTAGGTAGAAGGGGGCAGACTTTTTAGCGTGTATATTATCATTATACACGCCCAATAGCTGAGAGTGTTCTAATTCATTGCTAAATGAACGATGAGTATATATATATATATATATATATATATATATATATACAGATAGAGAGAGCGAGAAAGCGAGGGATGGAGATTGTAAAGTAGAAATATCATATCATCTAATCTCCCTGTCTTTCCTCTTTTTTCTTCCTTCACTACGTTTTTCTTTTATGTTTTATCTTTATTTATTTCGTTCTTGTTTTTTCTTCCCCGACATTTTTCTTATATCCTGTCTCTTTTCCGTAAATATTTTCATGGTAATTATTCTGATGAGCTTTACTCTTTGGCAGCTAGACGTTAAGAATTGGTGCCAGATTGGTAACAAAGCCTCGTCTTACAGATGAAATGCCGAAATCTAAAAATAAGTCCCCTTCTAACAGATTTTGCTCGCGCACTTTTCGGTTGTTGAACTCACTTTCAGCTTCTTGCTTTTCAGTCAACTTTAATCTTCAAAAATTAAATGCAATGTCAGTCACTATATTCTGTCTCCTTGATCCTTGTTCCGTGATTTTCCTCTCTCCTTAACAACAGTTTTCCTCATATTTTCAGTAACTCTTTGTGTCTTACAGCTTTATTGCTTTTGCTTGTGGTGAAATGATTTTAATTTTAAATTAAATAAAAAGCTAACCCGTCAATTTTTGCAGGTATGGTAAGAACTGTTTAATATTATCGTCTGTCTTCTTAATTCCTCTTCTTTTATTGTTCTTTCTGCTTAATAACGTTTTGCTTTATCCCATTCTTTCATATTCAGTAACACTTAAATGGATGTGCGTTGTGGTGCAGTGGATATCGACTCGGAATTAAAAATCGGGAATCCGAGTTCGAATATCAGTTGAATTCCTTGCATTCACTTACGCGCAAATACTCTTGGGAAAGGTATTAATCCGTCTCTTCTTTCCAGTTGGGAAAGGTATTAATCCGTCTCTTCTTTCCAGTTATGGGTTAAATAATAGGACAGATTGGGTTCTACAGCCTTGGCTTACAAGCAATTTACCGCAGTAAGCAATGGCAATTTATTGCGGGATAATTTTCTCCCCAGTTAGTCATGTTTCTAAAGAGACATGATCGCTTAAGTGTGTATCACGTATTGCACTCAACTGACTGATTGAACACTTAAATGCAGTATTAATCGTCATCTTCCGTCTTCTGAATTTCTATTTTTGGATTGTTCCCTCTCTTTAAGAATACTTTTCTTTTTCTTATTCTTTCGCACTTACTAAACCTGCCTTGTGGTGTAGTGGATGTCGACTCGGAATGAAAAATCGGAGAGCAGAGTTCGAATTCCAGTTGAATTTGTTGCATTCACTTACGTTGAATCCATCTCTTCTCTTTCCAGCTATAGCAGAACATATTAAGTTCTATAGCCTTGGTTGGTAACCAGTCTACCGCAGAAAGAAATGGCAACCTACGACAGCAAATTGTTTCATGACGCTAAAGATATACGATCGCGCAAGTGGGTATCACGGATGACCCTTAACTGACTTAAATTCAATATCAATCCTTAATTTTATCTTCTTAATTCTTTATCTTTTATTGTTCTCCCTCCTTAAAAATGATCTATATATCTCTCTCTTTCTGTATATGTTTCTCTTTTGAGTCATAACAAAAGTTCGTTGCGATTTTAAGTGAATTTCTATATTTGTGCATTTATTTCTACAACCATCTTGTGTCACTACGCTTCCTTATTTTTGGGAGAGGTTAAGGATTTTGTCGGCTCCACAATTTGTCATACTTTCTGGGTGATGAACTGGTTTAAGTGGATTTTACAGGATTTCAGAGGATTAACACTCTTTGAATTAAGAGAATTTTGTATGTATCGAAATAAATGTTAGGAGAAATGTGCAATGTCAGGAGTGTATCGCAGATCTAATGCGACATCCTAACCAAAATTTACGCATTTCTGTTGGCACCCTTCCTGTTGGACAACTCCGGACGCTTTTCACCCATTGCTCTCTTTAATCGGTGCAAACAGGATCATTATTTTTTCTGAATTCAATGTCTGATTCTGTGGAATTCGCTCGTAATACATGAAGTTACACTATTAGCAACAGATTGAAATCGTTGCTTTCTTCGAATTTAGACACATTCTGGAGCGGTGGCAAATTTCATTTTCCGCAGGAAATGTTTCGTTCTACTTTGTTGCAAACAATTCATTTTTCGTTTGAATGTACTTTTTAAAAATTGGTGCTTTTTGTTACGTTCAAACAGTGAATTGCAGCCTATTGAGTGTTTTCGGTTAATTTTGTGGGATGCATAAATATTGTAGAGATTCGATACATCAAAATGCCTTACAGCACTGATATGAGATGAGTGAAACATTGTCAACTGTTGTGTGACCTGAAATACATTTAATTACCGTTTCGAATTAGTCATCTTCAACGACTGCAAGCCTTTCAGAACATTTTTGTTTTTCGAGATCTCCTATACGTCTTTCTAACAGGAGATGGAAAGTGCAAACACTGAGATCCGAAGGCGAATTGGCATGGCAAAGGACGCGTTCCAGAAGCTGAGTAAAGTATTAAGAGATAGAAAACTTTCACTAGAGACAAAGAAAAGAGTGCTGGATTGCTATGTGATGGCAGCTCTTCAATACGGCCGTGAATGCTGGACAATATCACCGACGATGAGGACAAAACTGGAAGCAGCGGAAATGTGGTTCTAAAGAAGGATGCTGCGGATATCGTGGACTGAGCATTCAAGCAACGATGAAGTGTTGGAAAGAATGGCAACGAAAATGAAAATAATAGCGAGCATCAGGAAGAGACAACTGATGTTCCTGGTATATGCAATGAGGAAGGAGGGCTTGGAGAATCTGATACTGACTGGCCAGATAGAAGGAAAGAGAGACAGAGGAAGGCATATTTACAGGGCCTGATCAGGTGGATGATGGAATGGGGGTTGCGAGGTGTAACAGAAGAAACATACTAAGAGCCACCAGGAATAGGGAGACGTGGAGAACCATGATCGCTTACGTCCTGAAGGAACAGGGCACATAGAAGAAGAAATTTTTCTTTCCTCTCTACTTCTTCACATCTTTTATTTTCTTTTCATAATTCTTTTTCTCAATACTCTTACCCTTTTTTTTTTCTTTCACTATTTGGATTTTTCATTCTTGATTTCTTTCTTTTATTTATTTTTATATTTTTCACTGTTCTTTTTACTTTTCATTAACTTCCTTCATTATCTTTCTTCATTCTCTACTTTCTTCTTTAATTTTCTCCTCTGTTTCTTTCTCATTCTTTAAACTTTTTCTTTCTTTCTTTTTATCAAATCTTTCTTCACATAATTCTCTTCGTTCATTTTCATTCAAATTTTCACGCTTTTTTCTATATTTACAGAGTATTTTGTTCTCTATTTTACTCTTTTTTTCTTTCTTTCACTTTCCTGATTTTATCTTTCCTTCGTGATACACGCTTGGGCGATCATGTTTTGAAAGAGAAATGACTAACTGAGTAAAAAATTTTCTTGCAGTAGGTTGATATTACTTTCTGTCTTAGACTGGTTGCCAGCCAAGGCTATAGAACCCAATCTATCCTACTATTTAACCCACAGCTGAGGGGTATATGTGCGTAAGTGAATACAACGAATTCAACTGGATTTCGGACTCGGTTATCCGATTTCTCGCCCCAAGCTGAGATCCACTGCACCACATCTTTTGTTTACTTTTAGGTATTTTTTTCTTGCTTTATTTCTCTTTTCAAATCTGACCTTTCTTTCCCTTACTTCATTGCTTTTTTTCCTTTTTAGGAATTTACTTTCTTTCATTCTTTCTTTCCTTTTCTCTTTTCTGATTTAATCGTTCTTTCTTTTATTCTACTCCATCAGCTTCTTTTCTCGCACTTCCCTCATGTGGTATTCCCTTCCATTTACTTGATTCCCCGGCAGCTACAATCTCCAAGAATTTAAATATAAAGTCAATAGTCATCTCCTATCTCACTAACCTGCATCCTCTCTCTCATGCTCATTTCTCCATCTACTCCACTCTCATCAGTATTATCATCCTTCTCTTATCCACTACCTGACACCTCCTATAACCTGTCACTCTTTCTCATAACTTGCATCCTCTCCCTCATGCACTCATCTCATTTTTGCAGTATTTTCATCCCTCTCCTACCTATTTTCTGAGACCCCTTTATTCTGTCACTTATTCTCATAACTTTCCTCCTATGTAACCCCCTGCACAACAGTGGCAGTAAACTACGATACGATTATAAAAAAAAATTCATTCTTTCCTTTTACTTTTTAGGCTTTTCTTTCCTTTTTTATATTTTTCCCATATTCTGATTGCATCTTTCTTTCTTTTACCTTTTTCTTTCTTCTAAACTTTGTGCATTTTTCATTAATTCTTTCTTTCCTTCTTTTCTTTTTTTCTGATATGATTTTCTTTCTTTTTTTTTTTTCAGGCATATTCTTTCTTTCTTTCTTTCTTTCTTTTCTTTCTTCTGATTGGATCTTTCTTTCTTCTATTTCGTTCTTTCTTTTACTTTTTTGACAATATCTTTCTTTCGATTTTCTGATTTTTTTCTTCTACTTTTTTTAGTTTTATTTTTGCGACGTTTCTTTCTTTCTTTCTTTTCCTTTTCTTATTTTTCTCCATTTCTTCTTCTTCTTCCCATTCTTGATTTTCCTTCTTACCTCTTTTCTTTCTTTAATTCTTAGGTATTTTTTCTTTCTTTAAATACTCAATAAACGAAAGCGGTTACCTTTTACCTAATCCGTTTTTAACGTTTTTTTTTTTTTTCTTTTTGAAAAACACAAGCCGCATTAAAACTTGAATCGTGTTCGTAGCTTTCTGGTTCAAGTGTATGATTCTTGGTTTTGAACTTACCTTGAGATACTAACCTACGCAAAAACGCCTCCCGAGACACGTATAGACACTTACAGATCTATCCACATAAACATGTGCACGTGCTTTTGCTATCAAAGAGAGATTAGATAAGTACACCTATATTGGTTTCTACGTGTCTGTTCTGGTTGGTAGTCCTTTAGGTATTTGCAAGAAAAGAAAGACAAAGTTTAAGCCTTTGATATGGGATTTGTATAAGATAAAGAAATAACTGAAAAAAAAAAAAACCAATATCTATCTATTGATCCCGAATTAATATATTCATATCTACTCGCTTATTTTCACTTAACGATACCTGTTTTGTTTCCTCTAAAAGGCCGAAGAGCCACTCAAGTTGGAAATTTATTAAATTAAATTTATTATAAAGGGTTTAAAATAGGAAATAAGAAGTGTAAATTATACGTTAGGATGTGCATTGTGGTGCAGTAGATATCGGCTCGGAATGAGAAATCGGAGAGCAGAGTTCGAAATTCAGTTGAATTCGTTGCATTCACTTACGCGCAATTACCCTTGAGAAAGGTATTAATCCGTCTCTTCTTACAGCTATGGGTTGACTAGTAAAGCAGATTGGGTTCTTTAGCTTTGTTTGGCGACCAGTCTACTGCAGAAAGAAATGACGACCTACTGCGAGAAAATTTTCTGCTTACGCAGTAACGGATAGAAAGTGACATGATCGCCCAAGCGTGTATCATATATGGCACTAAACTGACGGAGAGTTATCATGGTTGAATCTCAGCCTGGGTTCTATAGCCTTAGTTGACAAACAGTCTCCCACAGAAAGAAATGGTAACCTACTTCGGGAAAATCTTCTGCCTAGTGAGTCATGGATCGAAAGAGACATGATCGCCCAAACTTGTATCACAAATGACAATTAACTGACTGACTAATATTGTATGTAAAAAGATAACGTTTGACTACAGACTTTAAGAGGTCAACATTAAAGAGATGGGAAAACATTCCCTCGGGAAGCTGTTACATGAAGTAACAGTTCTGTGGATAAATATGTCTGAGTCAAACATCCTCCTTACTTATGTTGAAAACAAACTGTAGATCTATCTATCTATCTATCTATCTATCTATCTATCTATCTATCTATATATATATATATATATATATATATATATATCTGTCTGTCTGTCTGTCTTTTCACATCTATATATAATGATTTTACATTATTTTTTATCGATACACATATTTAAGTAGATATTCTGTTTTTTAATTAAACAGTATTATATATTTATATCTACTGGCCTGATTATTTACCATAAATTATTATTACGAAAATGTGTGTCATTCGGCAGGATTCAAACCTGCGATCCCTATCTACATAGGGGAAGCTATGTAGATAGGGGTCGCTGTCGTTTAGACTAGAGGTCATTCGTGGTCGAGAGGTCTAAGACGTTGCTATATCAAATGGTAGCGCTTCCCCATTTTCACTGTCTCTCTCTAACTATATATATCCGAGTGGGTACAGAACGAAGAAAAAATTTTTTCCGTCTAAAACATTAATTTAAAACAGTGCTCGATATATGATGTATAGAGCTTTGAATATTTATTATAAATTATATTTTAGAACATGTACATTATTTTTTAATATATGTCCTCGACAATCATAAATTTGTTTCAACGTTGGGTGCCCAACGTTTCTTCGGGAAGTAAAAGCAAAACACTTGGGTTTATATAAGTAATTCATCGAGCTTTTCATTCGACCTCAACAGAATGTAGAAAGCACTGGACGGCCGTTTCGTCCTATATTTGGGACTCTTCAGCAGTGAGCATCCACTGCCAGGAATCGAACAATTGTGGTTATTAAGCTGATGTCATACCAACTGTACCACGGGCCCTAATGACGAAGAGGTAACGAATTAAACTCGATGACGAGCCGCTCTTTCACAAATTCTGTGGTGGAACTCATCCAAGCTCCTTTACCCGTAGGACGGTGCCTCCCAGAGCCACGACTTCTCCAACACAAACCGCTAAATCCATAGCATGTTAAGATGGTTGAAGCACAGAGATATGATTGAAGTAGTAGGAGGATTTAATAACCAAAACTGTCTGTGTTCCATTCCTGGTAGTGGATGCGCACTGCTCAAGAGTCCTAAATATAGGACGAAACGGCCATTCAGTGCTTTCTACATTCTGATGAGGTCGAATAAAAAGCTCGATGATTTACTTAATTTTTCAAATCCTCCTTCTATTTCAATCATATATATATATATGCGCGTGTGTTTATATTTATATATATATATATATATATATATATATATATATATATATATATATAAGTGGTTAATAGTAATGGAAATACATTCTACAGTTATTTACTTTTAAAAAGTTCATTACGAAAGTAGAGCATAGGTATAGGGTCATTATTATTATTATTATTATTATTATTATTATTATTATTATTATGATAATAGCATACGGCAACTTAATAGGTATAAAGTTTCGGTGTATAATAAAGTTTCGGTGTATAATACATTATCATCGGGCAGTAAAGTATGCTATAATTATTATTCCTACTGACACCAAATCGGTCTAGTTTCGATCCCGGCCAGAAGCAAGTGGATATCTAGCCACACTGTTGAGCTGTGATACAGCGAAACAATCTTGTATGTAGATAACGAATATATATATATGATGTTCCATATCAATCAGTTGAACGTCTCCGCCCGATCTGTGGGTATAATTTTTAACGATAGTGTATTTAATGCTGTTCTTATAATTGCAAAATGCAACCTTTGTGGAATGAAAACTTCTCTGATAGACTCACAAGTTTGTACGGCTGGTCATGTTTCAAAGATGAGTGACGATAGAATCACTAATGTCCTTTATTTTTACAAGTACGTTGCTCCGTACTTATATATATATATAGCTTATTTTAACAGACATCCAGAAACATCGGGCACTTGGTGAAGATCAAAATCACTGCGTGCTGACCATAATTCTACACCGATAGTCCTCTTCATATCTGTCAGTTAAGTGCCATACATGATACACGCTTTGGGCAATCATGTCTCGAAAGAGACATGACTGACTGGGTAGGACTGACGCAGTAGGTTGCCATTGCTTTCTGGGGTAGACTGGTTGCAACAAAGGCTATAGAACACAATCTGTCCTATTATTTAACCCATAACTGGAGGGAGGAGACGGATTAATACCTTTCCCAAGGGTATTTGCGTGTAAGTGAATGCAAGGAATTTCAACTGGAATTCAAACTCGGCTCCCCGATTTTTCGTTCCGAGTCGATATCTAATGCACCACAACACACCTCCTGCACCACAACGCACATCCTCTTCATATAGTTGGATTATTTTAGTTTGGCACGAGTATAAGGCTGCCGGTAAGTATTGAACTCACTTGCGCTGGCCAACAGACAAGCTCGCTAATTTCCTTCCACGTTCTGCCTAAGTTATTTTCTGAACTAAGCTTAGTTTTTTTTTTTTATTACATCCCAAGTATTGGGCACTAAGTGAGGAACGAACTTATTACGAAAAGGTAATACTTAGCAACTAGATTACTTTAATAAATATTAAACAATCTTAACTGCCCTTTTTTTGTTTTGCCACAAAGCTATAATAACTGGAGCACCCGGTGAGGATCTATGCCGACAGATATACTTTAAGAGACCAGCTTTCTAACCATTAAACCATTTGTTTAAAAAGAAGTTATTCGTGCTTTTTAAGTATTTTCATCAATGAACGATAAGAAACAAATATTTGCGTATATTTATTTGTGTATTTGAATTGTTTTATCTAGTGTGTGTGTTTGTGTGTGTGTGTGTGTTTATGTGCTTGTGTGTGTCTTTGTAAGCGTTTGTGTGTGTGTGTGTGTGTGTGTTTTGATATCGGAAGTAGACAGCACAAAGCGGATATTCCCAGCACTCGATTCAAACACACGGCTGGCAAAACAAATTCTTTATCGTTGTTTGTAGTTGAATTATAAATCGATGACCCAGAAAAGCAATGTCCACAGTTTTAAGTCGCCTCGTCAGCCGACGTGACCCTTGTTTTCCTAGTAAACATTCTATTTGGCTTTTCAAACAACTTCCTTTTGTAAAATACTAACTTGCTGATCATGCACACCTTTTGTAAAACGCTTGACCAATCCCGAGTTACCTGCAAACATACTAATATATATATATATATATATATATATGTATTAATATATATGCATATTACCCCTCGCCGATAACACGACTCGGAGTTTCAGACAAAACACCATCTTTAACACTGAATCTATACTCAACACCTGAAGATTGCGCTGTGCATGAAATTCTGAGTCATGCTATAGCTGAGGGGGATAATGCATATGTATCATTATATACTTAATAACTCTGTTATGTTACACCGAGTACTATTTTATTGACACCAGAAATATATGTGCGTTATATTATAATTGGAATTATATATGTCATCCACGTAAAAGCATGTTTCACTGTATCACAGCTCATCAGTGTGGCTAGACATCTACTTGCTTCTGGCTGGGATCGAAACTCGACCGATTTGGTGTCAGTCGGAATCGCTACTCCCTAAGTCATCGACGCATGGAATCAGAGAAGGGAAATTTTAACGTCTTGTATGTAAGCAGTGTATACACACGCCAGTCACCGAAAGAACTCAATTCATTTCTGAAGAGTCACGCATATAGCAGAAGTGGAAACTGTTTTTAAAATTTTCTTCTCCACAGAGCTCAATCGTAATGAGAGCATAATATATTAGTCATCCACATACAAGCCTGTTTCGCTGTATCACAGCTCATCAGTGTGGTTAGACGCATCCATATATAAATGAAAATTGAAATCAGTACTCAGAAGCGACATAATGCTTCATGCTCGGTGCAATCATCATGCCAATATTCATTTTTGCAGTTATGCAAAAAATGTGTCACAAGGCCGAAAATGGGGATAGGGAAGGCTGGTCTTTGTCTTATAGTTAAACCTACCTAGACACAATCACTGATCCAAGCATTCCGCAGTGTTCCTTACACAAAAACACCGCATTCATACTTACCTTTCTTACGACGTCCGCCATAATACCTCAGCGTCTCCATAAAGTCCTAACTAAAAATCCCATATGTACAATTTTGTTTGTTGTGTAAAGAAGAACAATTTAAAAAACTCAATGATTATTTACATACAAAACAAACTATGTACAAGAAACCAAACAAAACTGTGTTAGTAATAAACCCCCCACAAATTTTAACTTGTAATAAAAATATCAGTTCACTGGATGCAATCAATGCGGCACTTTAATGATATAAATTATTCATTCATCCAATAACTCACATAAGCATACACACATCCAAACACAAAAGCAAATACAAAATTTGCACCCAAAATATGAAATTCGTCTCGAATATACCAGAGAACTGACATATCTGGTCACCTAAACAGGGGGAATGGAGGGTGAATTAAACTAAAGAAAATAGGGACAGAAATAAAATGAACCGATGAGCACACAAGACATCTACTGCTTTTGGCCGGGATCAAAACTCGACCTATTTGGTATGTATGTATGTATGTATGTATGTATGTACTGCACCAATTATTATTCGATGCAAGCGTCGGTGAAAATGACAGATAAGTTTTTTATACAATTTTTTAGAACATGCATTGTATAAGTTGTCCGAATATTTTATTTAACCAACCGCTTTCGGCTAAAGTTTTAACCATTATCAAGGATAAGTTTTATTTTTCTTTTAACTGATTGATTTATGTATGCATCTAGTGTTATCGGAGTGTTTCATTTTCCAAACACGGTCAACACACAGTGGCCGTAGTTATAGATGATATTATTGAGCATTGGCTTTTTCTTTTTTATTAAAAACTCGTCCATTAGTTATAACTTTTTTTATATGTGGATAATACTACTATATTTGTATTATCGATTATGGATGTTATGGATAGGGTTTGATCGATCTCTATGTGTATTTAAATGGAACCTAATAAAGATGGTCAGAGAGAAGTAAAACATCTTGTCGTATATAATTTATCCACTGAAAAAAAATGATTATAAGACAACATGAAGTCATAAATAAGAATATTAACCGCAGCATCTTTTCTTTCATTTCTAACGAAACTTGAATATATATATATATATATATATATATATATATATATATATATATATATATATATTATGGAAATTAACGAAGTTTAACGAAACTTGGTCATAAACAACCGACAATTTGAAATGGTTTGTTTGAACATGATTTTTGATCGATACTCATATTTGGGATGTGCGTTGTGGTGCAATGGATATCGGCTCGGAACGAAAAATCAGGGAGCCGAGTTCGAATTCCAGCCGAATTCATTGCATTCACTTACGCGCAAATACCCTTGGGGAAGGTATTAATCCGTCTCTTCCTTCCAGTTATGGATTAAATAACAGGACAGATTGGGTTCTATAACCTTGGTCGGCAACCAGTCTACCGCAGAAAGCAATGGCAACCTACTGCGGGATAATCTTCTGCCCAGTCAGCCATGTCTCTTTCGAGACATGATCGCCCAAGCGTGTATCACGTATGGCACTTAACTGACTGACTCATATTTAAGTAGATATTCTGTTTTTAATTAAACAGTATTATATATTTATATCTACCAGCCGGATTATTTACGATAAATTTTTATTATGAAAATATGTGTCATTTACTTAAATATGAGTATCGATCAAAAATAATGTTCAAACAAACCATTTCATATATATATATCAACATTTTGGTTGTTCCCAAAAAAAAACGTAAACGGCACGACTCGATTTTTTTGCACTATGTACAATCATCTGGCAACCGAAATGTTGATATTTTCATCTCTGCCACTTGTGTAGTATGGGGTGCTTTTTCTTTTTTGGTCTGTAATTAGTAGTTTGGATGTGCGTTGTGGTGCAGTGGATATCGGCTAGGAACGACAAATCGGGGATCCGAGTTCAAATTCCAGTTGAATTCCTTGCATTCACTTACGCACAAATAACCTCTTCTCTCTAGTTATGGATTAAATAATAGGACAGATTGTGTTCTATAGCCTTGGCTGGCAACCAGTCTATCGCAGAAAGCAATGGCAACCTACTGCGGGATAATCTTCTAATCAGTCTGTCATGTCTCTTTCAAGACATGGTCGCCAAATCGTGTATCACGTATGGCACTTAACTGACTGAATTAGTAGTTTATATATATATATATATATATATATATATATATATATATATGGAGGAAGAGTAGACTTCGAAAAAAGCAGTAGCTACTCAAGCATCTACTCATCGTTGGTTCAGTAATTAATTTAAACGCTCTGGCGTATGTTTACATTGTATATAACACGCTAAAGCCTCTACCGCCCATAGCTCAGAGATAGAATCAGCGACTGATGTCAATTTGGTCGGGTTTCAATCCTGGCTAGACGCGATCGGATGTCTAACCGTACTGATGAGCTGTGATACAACGAAACTGATCTGTCTGCGGATGACTATATATATATATATATTACAAACTAATGGTTTTGAGTCACTCAATGGATTTCGAAGATAGCAAGCTCTTTTCAAAGCTAATCACGCGTTCAAATCATTCCTGAGAGAATTTCACAGAGTTTTTATCATATATTCAATAATAATAATAACTAATATAACCCATTGTTGCATAAATGTTCCTTAGTTTCCCTCCATTTCTGCCTAAACTACTTTGCTATTATGAATAATTTGTTTTCCACGGTTTATTAACCCTGTGTTGCTATTTATAAAAGCGAAACATATCTGTGAATATTCCTTTTAGTGTGTGAATATTGCTTTATTTTTTTTTTTTATGAGATAGCAATGATCTTACCAGATACAATACTTATTACTTAACCCATATCTAGGAAAAGATTTGGATTCAGTCTAACGAACTTAACTGGAATTCAAACTCGGCTCACCGATATTTAATTCTGAACAGCTATCCACTACACCACCTGCACATATTAGAGTCAGCGAATTTTAAACGTTTAGCAACCCCTCTCTACAAAAAATAAACTCCATGCACTAATGGTTTAGATAGTTTCATCTCTAGAGCTTAATCTATATATTAATGTAGTACTATATACATGAGTCACGCTCTAGAAAGAGATATGAACGCAAACACAGATGCAATTGATGAAACATACGTTCGCCGGACAACGTACACACAAACACGCATGATAAATGAAAAAAGCGTCGAATCAGAAATATAAAACGAAAAGAAAATTGTTGTAAAAATGTATATAACTAGCAGTATAGCCCGGAGTTGCTCGGGTGTAATGAAAGCTTTAAAACTAATTTCTGGATCTCAGACTTAGCATAAAGAATATTTGTATGAAGTTTGGTGAGAATCGGATAAAAATTGTGGATTTGTATAAAGGATATATAGATAGATAAACAGACACACGCACAAGCATCTTGCCTTTAATATATATATATATTATCGATTTTCTACACTACTATAAGAACTGCAACCTTGAAACTTCTGAATATCGTTTCTTATGTCTTTGTCTATGAGTGTATCAAATTTGATTAAAATCGGACTACTCCTTCTATAACCTGATTTTTCAATTATCGATTTTCGATATTTATCGGGGGTAGTTCGACACAAAACCTAGCTAAGAACACTCGCAGACTCTTATAGTACAACTGTGTAAATTTTCAAGAAAATCGGTTCAGCCGTTTCGGAGTCTATAGGTGACGGATACACACACACACACACACACACACACACACACACACACACACACAGACAAACTTCCATTTATAAATAAGTTTAGATTTATTGTAAAAATATTTATACAGACTGTGTTTTATTGTACTTATATCGTTTTTGTGCTTTAAATGCTATTTTCAGTTATTTTTTACTGTCTTCATTTTATTCTCCTTCAACTAAAAAAAATATTTTTCATCCGTTTATTTTGATTTATTTTTCCTAATTGTTTCTTCAATTCTCGATGTGAATAACATAGCAAGTCGTAGTCTTTATGTTATAATACAGTAATATCTACTTAGTTTCCTACGTGTGTCACGCTTTTGCTGTAATGAATTAAATGAAATGAATTTTTAAATACATTATATTTCCGCAGAAGATCATTGTAATGGAAAAAGAATGATGCATGTAAGAGAAGACAGCAAGAGAACGGCCGAGAAGAAGAGAGACAAGCAATCTGTAAACATAACAGAGAACGAATGCAAGCAAATAGGAATGAAAAGAACGAAGAAGAGAAAGAACTTTATATATATGATTCTTATTGCAATATTTTGTTAATGTTGTTAAGTTATTTAATGATAGAATAGTGAAATTTCTACGGATATTTTATTGTCATAGATTTTGCCATTTTGCCATAGATTTTGCCATTCAATCATTAACTGAAGAATTAAGATTCATCAGAATATTAAAATAAGAAAAATCGTGAAATTTTTACAGTTTAACCTATCAGAAGTTTTTTTTTTTTTTTTAATCATCTCACCCCAAGCAAGGCATTCCACTGCCACTATTGCGCATGGGGCTACATAGGGGAAGGTAAAGAGAAGGAGTGGATAGACATAGGGAATGTCAGGAGAAAGGTGACAGATGAGTAAAGATAGCGAGGATGAGGGTCGGGCAGATGGGAAGAGTGCTTGATAGAATGGGAGCAGGTTAGTGTGTTAGGAGGTGTGTATTGACCTTACATTTAAACTCCTGGAGATTGTAGCCGTCGGGGAAGCAATCGTTTGGAAGAGAATTCCACAGTCGGGAAGTGCGAGGAAAGAAACTGTTGGAGTAGAAGTTACGGCTGCATTTTATCGGTTTCACTGTAAGAGGGTGGGATCTAGTTGCTAATCTAGTATCTCGTGCAAATTCGTATTTAGGGGGCACCAGTGATCTAAATTCATCGGAGCAGAAGCCGTGAAAGTATTTATAGAAGAGACACAGGGAAGCCACGTCTCGCCGGTGGGAGAGAGACTGCAGGCGGTCTGCCAAGTCGGTATCTATCACATTACAGACCCTCCTCTGAACCTTATCGAGAAGCCCGAGGAGAACAACAAAGAAAGAGTTCAATTTGTTTATCTTTAAATCCAAGTATAGAATGGATTTATTTTTAATGCGACATTTTTTATTACCTCAAACATTAATTTTAGTTAATACCCCTGCTGGTAATAGAACCATTTTATATTTTTGAATAGTATATGGTACGTATGGATGTGCGTTGTGGTGCAGTGGATATCGACTCGGAACAACAAATCGAGGAAGCCGAGTTCGAATTCCAGTTGAATTCATGGCATTCACTTACGCGCAAATACCCTTGGGAAAGGTATTAATCCGTCTCTTGCCTCCAGTTATGGGTTAAATAACAGGACAGATTGGATTCTATAGGCTTGGCTGGCAACCAGTCTACCGCAGAAAGCAATGGCAACCTACTGCAGGGTAATCTTCTACCCAATCAGATATGTCTCTTACGAAACATGATCGCCCAAAGCGTGTATCACGTATGGCACTTAACTGATGGTACGTATATGGGCCTGTTTAATCTAGAAAACTTAAAGAAAGTGCGCCCCAGCAGGGTTCGAATCTGCGTGCCCTTTTGTTGTAGTAACCGCTGTTTGATTCGGTGCGTTAGAGATCGTTCACCCGCAAAGAGCTTCAAATACAAATGTGGGCGTGCGCATTTCGTATTTACTTAATAGCAATGCTAATAATCGAATACAACCTGTCACATATTATTTTGAAAAGTATTATGGTGGAAAGAAAATCCAAACGAATTTGACAATGGGAAATATATATATATATATATATATATATATATATATATATGATTATTTTGTCACAATGGTAATGGAAATATTACAAAACCACCTACAGAATGTAGCAAAGGAAAGCAAGAAGAAAGGACTAAACATAAAATACATTAAAACTATATGCATAGTCATCAGCAAAAAAAGAGGAGAAATTTAAATACTTGTGAAGTCTTCTAACAAGAGAACGGAATAGTCAAGGCGCATTGCAAAACCTAAGCAGAATATTAAGAGACAGGAAAATTTCGATGGAAACAAAAAAAAGTATACTGGACTGTTATGTGATGCCTATCTTTCTGTACGGTAGTGAATGTTGGACAATCTCTTCATGGATGAAGAGACTGTAAGCAAAAGAAATATTGTTCTACAGAAGGATACTTGGAATACTATGTGAACAACGACGATGTTTTGGAGAGAACGAAAATAAAGGTAAACTAATGTTTAACATCAGTAATAGACAGTTGAAGTTTCTGGGAGACGTAATGAGGATGGAGGGCTTGGAGAATCTGATACTCACTGGACGGATAGAGGTAAAGAGAGACAAGGGAAAACAGCGAGTGACATACTTGATGGACTTAAACAAATGGATTGCAAAATAGGGTTTGGGAAAAATAACGAGACAAAATAAATTAAGAGCTACAAGGGACAGGAAGATGTAAAGAGACGTGATCGTCTATATCCTAGAAGAACACGACATATATAAGTAAAAAAAATGGTAACATTAGCCACTTCTTTATAAGGAAACATTAAACATTCGTTAACTGAACAGTCAGTGCCACTTTCAGCTGAACTTTATGACATCTTTCTCTGGAAAAAAAGTTTATCAAGGTTTCTCAGGGTTACCACTATTTTCAATATAGATAGAGATTTCCTTTCCAACATTTTGCTTAAAGTAGTATGGAACGTCAACATCTTGATAACGTCATTATTTTCTCTTCGGGATTTATAAGTTATATATTTTAATTGCTGCTATTGTTGAATATCCAAAGTGCTGTAATTCTTCTCATCTTTTACAGTTCTTTATGATTCTGTAAGACCACTCAACAAAGTTTAAAGAAGGATGGTCCTCGCTAGAACCTAGAAGTTTCATTCGCTCAAAGCCATTTTAAAACCTGAATCTCAGGAAATGATTGTATACAATTGACATTCTACATCATGTATACCATTTCACCACTCACATAATTCTCACAGAATTACTTTTCAAATGTCTCTTCATGATTGTCATTAGTTAGCATGTCGCATTCTCCTTAATCTCGTCCATGTTCAAAAATTTCAAATCACTAATAGCTTTCACTAATAGCTTTGAAATAAAATTCCAAGTAGCAGAAAACAGTATCTGAAAGCATGGGGCCAGGCCGACATTTTTTTCATTTTTCTTGTCAAAAATAAATAATAATAAATTATTTAAAAAACAAATAATGAAACGAATAAAATTTTTAGATATTTCTGAACGAGTTAGGTTCAATAAATTACATACAGAGTGCGATAGGTAAATTGTCTCACATTTTTAATTTCGCGCATGCGCGTCTTTTGTCGACAGCACAGTATAGTAAGGTCAGTTGGGCACCGTCTGTGAGTAAAAGAGCACTATGACGAAATTCACTCCTCCACAAATTTGGAAACAGCATGCTGCAGTCCTTGGCATTCGCACCCGAAGCTCAATTACGAATATTTCAAAGTATTTGTGTGTCTATCTGAGGACAGTACAGACAATTCAGGAATAATTGTATGATATATCCAGTTAACATCATGGTGTTTTGAGTGATCAGTAGTGATGTCAACGCTATGCCTCCATTCAGTTTCCCACAGGGCCAGATTCAACATGGAGGCCTACACCAATTGCCTTGAAGTACCCTGGTTCAAGAGAGTGGCTGCTGGAAAATCATATATCTAGCAAGAGAATTCTGCACCATACCAGACAAGCAGGAAAACCCAAAAATAGCTGTTAGACAATTTCCGCAACCACATCTCTCCACCTAATTCTCCAGACTTCAACACTCTTGATGTGTAGAGCGCAGTTGAGCGAGAAACAAATTAAAAATTCTCGTAGCACCATAATAAACTGAAGTCAAGTCTAAAGTAGCATTCTCTAACTTAAACAAGTTGATTATCCAGAAGAGGTGCAGGAGATTCCGAAGTCGACTGGAGAATGTCGTGGAAGCCAATAGCGATTTTGAATAAATTTACTCTTTAGTATGTACAAAATATTTTTGTGTAATTTTGGTAAATATTTCTATTTAAACTAGATGTCAGTGTTATTTTCAGTTTTGCGTCATTTAGACGACAATTCATCCATCGCACCCTGCACACGTGTAATCTCGGCATGATAACCCGGTGCAACCTACGCCATTCGATAAGAACATCTGATTAAAGAGACATTGGTGTTTAAAATTTAATCAAAATTTGGTCTTGCTCGAAATTGAACAATTGTAGATCTACTGACAGACATATTGTGAAGAAATTGCCCTGTTTACTTCGTGTCTTTTAATCGTCTTTGTTTAATTACGTTAAGCAACAGATGTACGAAGCAATTGTCAATCATACAACACAGCTGAGCGAAACATTATCAATAACAACATTTTGATTTTTGTGTGAATCGATACCAATCAATATGGCGCCTGCTTTGAAGGCGCACATATCAATTATCTAATTTGGCTTTAATCTCTTTAAAAAGTCTTCTATAGTTTTCTTCTTCATCGATATGTCAGGAACTAGGTAATAATGGCCTTCAACATCTTCCTATTCTTTGTATCTCTTATCTCTTTTTTTTTTTTTTTTGTTAACCCTCCCAAAACCCGCTCCGCCATCCATTTCCTCAAATTTATCAAGTATGTCATGCGTTAGTTTCCCGTGTCTCTCATTCGCTCTATCTATCCTGCGAGTATCAGATACTTCAATTACTCTTTCCTCATTACATGTTTCAGAAACTTCCGCTGCTTTTTTCTGATGTTAAGTATAATTTTCATGTTCGTCTCCATCCTCTCCAAAAACTTGTTGTTCACCTATTTGGTCTATTGTATTCTCAGTGCACCAAAATAAGGAATAGAGGATTCAAAATAAAATGAAACAATAAAGATTTGGGTGTCTAAGAATGATTTTTTTTTTTTACCATGATCTTCAGGACGTGGGCGATTATGGCCCTCTACAACTTTCTATCATTTTTCGTTCTTAACAATTTTTGTTTCATTTCTATCAGTCAGCTTCAATGTTCTACTAACGATTTATTCAAACACGTTAGGTAAGTTACTTGCCACATTCCTTTTGTCTGTCTTGCCTTTAATATTTGTCGTCCAGCAGTTACTGACATATAGGATGAGAAATATCACATAACAGTTCAATACTCTTTTCTGTGTTTCCAACGAAACTTTCCTGTCTCTCAATACTGTGCTTAGTGTTTGAAATGTGTCCTTGGCCATCCCAACGTGTCATCGGATCTCAGTGTTACACCTTCCGTCGTCTGTTAGAACATATCCCAGGTGTTTAACTGGCTCTACCTTGACTTCTCAGCATGTTTCTCTAGAACGACATTTTAGTATTCCCAAACTGCGAACTGTAATTGGCATTTTGGACTCCTCTTTTTACTGATGACGATGGATTCAGTTCAAAATACTTAAAATTATATTTGTCTATAGACAACATTTTTTCGTTTTGTTTTGTCTTACATTTTACCAAAGCTGTTCTACTGATTGACTGTTCACTTCCATGTCCGTTCTGATTCATTAGGGGTTAAACGTCACAAATTCTTTAAAGCCATTCCTGGATTGTTTTTTTAATGCCAATAGAAGAGTCTTGGAGGAAAGAACTACCTCAAGACATTTTTTCAGGAAAGCAACGTAGGCATTAGCGATGTTGTCATCGTCTTTTTTAACTTTAAAAGAGTGGGACCTAGATTCCAATCTAGTAACAAGCTCAAATTCTTGCCACCAAAGAAAAAAGCTTGTCAGAATTTCTTTTTGAGTTTAACATAAATTCAATCTACTGCATTTTTCTCCAGTTCTGTAACGAAGAACCCCCACTGTTACACACCCAATTTATATTTAATTTTCTTGTTTTTAGAATTTATAATTTTTTCTGAAAATAAAAATTATAGACAATATTACTCCAGAAAATGAAACTTAAAAAATACTCGTTTTACGTCATATTTAATGAAACCTATATATACATATATATATATATATTAGTCATCCACATACAAGCCTGTTTCGTTGTATCACAGCTCATCAGTGTGGCTAGACGCATCCACTTGCTTCTGGCTGGGATCGAAACTCTACCGATTTGGTGTCAGTCGGAATCGCTACTCCCTAAGTCATCGACGCATGGAATCAGAGAAGGGAAATTTTAACGTGTTGTATATAAGCAGTGTATACACACTCCAGTCACCGAAAGAACTCAATTCATTTCTGAAGAGTCACGCATATAGCAGAAGTGGAAACTGTTTTTAAAATTTTCTTCTCCAGAGAGCTCAATCGTAATGAGAGCATAATATATTAGTCATCCACATACAAGCCTGTTTCGCTGTATCACAGCTCATCAGTGTGGTTAGACGCATCCATATATAAATGAAAATTGAAATCAGTACTCAGAAGCGACATAATGCTTCATGCTCGGTGCAATCATCATGCCAATATTCATTTTTGCAATTATGCAAAAAATGTGTCACAAGGCCGAAAATGGGGATAGGGAAGGCTGGTCTTTGTCTTATAGTTAAACCTACCTAGACACAATCACTGATCCAAGCATTCCGCAGTGTTCCTTACACAAAAACACCGCACTCATACTTACCTTTCTTACGACGTCCGCCATAATACCTCAGCGTCTCCATAAAGTCCTAACTAAAAATTCCATATGTACAATTTTGTTTGTTGGGTAAGGAAGAACAATTTAAAAAACTCAATGATTATTTACATACAAAACAAACTATGTACAAGAAACCAAACAAAACTGTTTTAGTATTAAACTCCCCACAAATTTTAACTTGTAATAAAAATATCAGTTCACTGGATGCAATCAATGCGGCACTTTAATGATATAAACCATTCATTCATCCAATAACTCACATAAGCATACACACATCCAAACACAAAAGCAAATACAAAATTTGCACCCAAAATATGAAATTCGTCTCGAATATACCAGAGAACTGACATATCTGATCACCTAAACAGGGAGAATGGAGGGGGAATTAAACTAAAGAAAATAGGGACAGAAATAAAATGAACCGATGAGCACACAAACACTAGCTAAGTAAATTCTCAACAGACAAGTAAATACATAAAAAACAAGCCTAATCTAGTCTACAGATATTCAAGGCAGCTAGAACAATGTCCTAACGCCTAACCGGCATCAAAATGCCACTCCTAATCGTTTGAACATTATTTTTTATCGATACTCGTATTTAAGTAGATATTCTGTTTTTTAATTAAACAGTATTATATATTTGTATCTATATTTGTATATATATAATATATATATTTGCAAATATATATATTATATATATTTTCTAATTAAACAGTATTATATATTCATTTCAAATCGTTGATCGTTTACAACCAAGTTTCGTTAAAATTCGTTAATTTCCGTAACATGTTTACATTTGTTGACATTACGATACATTTCAGAGCAGATATAGTATAATTTACTAAGCGCAGCTTAGATGTGGCACAAGGCCGAAAGTATGGGGCACCCAGTGAGGATCGAACTCACTACTTAATTGCAATAGTGCTAGCGAGAAAAGCTTGCTAACCATTACACCACCTTGAGGTGCCCCAGAGCAGATATAGTTGTTTGCGATGAATCGAAAGTTGTGTTATATCGGCTTGATAAAAACCTCGTTTAGGCTGGAGGCTATTCGTGGTCTAGAGGTCTAAGACGTTGCCAGATCAAATGGTAGCTTCCCCTATGTAAATAGGGGTCGCAGGTTCAAATCCTGCTGAATGGCACACATTTTCGTAATAACAATAATAATCAGGACGGTAGATACAGATATATAATACTGTTTCATTAAAAAAAAGAATATCTACTTAAATACGAGTATCGGTAAAAATAATGTTCAAAATAATTCATTACAAATTGTCGGTTGCTTATTCCGTAATATGTTTATATATATATATATAGTTTCCAATACTAAAGATACGTATGGATTTAAAAAATACTGCACCTCTCATTGACAAACTCCTCAACTTTGAGAATGATTTATTTGATATTATAAAACATATCACTTTCCATAAACTTAAAAATAAATTTCAAAAACACTTAGATACATTTGTTCGAAGTCTAACAAGATTTTTGTGAAATCAGATAAAACTTCAAATTTTTTATTAAATGGATCCCAAGGAGTCAGTCAGTTGAGTGCCATGCGTGATACACGCTTCGGCGATCATGCCTCGAAAGATACATGACTGATTCGACAGAAGATTATCCCACAGTAGGTTGCCATTGTTTTCTGCGGTAGACTGGTTGCCGACCAAGGCTATAGGACCCAATCTGTCCTGCTATTTAACCCATAACTGGAAGGAAGAGACGGATTAATACCTTTCGCAAGGGTATTTGCGCGTAAGTGAACACAATGGATTCAACTGGAATTCGAACTCGGCTCTCCGGTTTCTCGTTCCGAGCCGATATCTACTGGACCACAACGCACTTGGGGCTCGTCCGCGATACAAAGCTCTAATAAAGAAAAATTTAACCAAAACTCATAAGAAAACAACATGGAGCACTCTAATTACATTGATACAATTAACCTTCGGACAACAAATCACTGACAAACTAAAAATCAGTGACAGAGTTCCAAATATTACGACGAAGAGACTTATTGGAAGCACCATATTGCTACAGACAGAACTGGCCTCGAGGGAAAAGAAATTTCTGCGAAATATTCGGACCATGATGCACTTCAATCAACTTGCACAGCGGGACTACGACAGTGCGTTATGTCTAAGAAGTCAACTTGTTTTATATTAGGATTAATAACTACACTAAGACCAAAAGATTTAAAAACTCTATGAATCACAAAACTCTGGTTAGACTTAGAACCAATGTATCTAAGTGTTTTTGCAATTTATTTTTAAGTTTATGGAAAGTGATATTGTTTATAATATCAAATAAATCATTCTCAAATTCTCAATCATTTTCCAATGTGATTATATTAGCACTAATGAATGTATATTTTCGTTTGGTTTTGCTAAATATCTTCAGATCTACGTTTTTTAAATAATTCCTATGTTTGTGTATATGATTTCATCATTTTTTATAAAAATGCCAAAGAGTTTAGTCTTATACTATGTAGCAACGAATGTATCTATCTGCAATCCACTTCCGGCCAATTGTTTGACATTGCTATTTCTTTTACGTTTATACTGTCTTCTTCCCCACACTTCCTTCCTTCCGTGCATTTTCTCACTTCTTCCTTTCTTCACTTCTTCACTTTCTTCCTTCCGTGCATTTTCTCACTTCTTCCTTTCTTCACTTCTTCACTTCCTTCCTTCCGTGCATTTTCTCACTTCTTCCTTTCTTCACTTCTTCACTTCCTTTCTTCCGTGCAATTTTCTCACTTCTTCCTTTCTTCACTTCTTCACTTCCTTCCTTCCGTGCATTTTCTCACTTCTTCCTTTCTTCACTTCTTCACTTCCTTCCTTCCGTGCATTTTCTCACTTCTTCCTTTCTTCACTTCTTCACTTTCTTCCTTCCGTGCATTTTCTCACTTCTTCCTTTCTTCACTTCTTCACTTTCTTCCTTCCGTGCATTTTCTCACTTCTTCCTTTCTTCACTTCTTCACTTTCTTCCTTCCGTGCATTTTCTCACTTCTTCCTTTCTTCACTTCTTCACTTCCTTCCTTCCGTGCATTTTCTCACTTCTTCCTTTCTTCACTTCTTCACTTCCTTCCTTCCGTGCATTTTCTCACTTCTTCCTTTCTTCACTTCTTCACTTTCTTCCTTCCGTGCATTTTCTCACTTCTTCCTTTCTTCACTTCTTCACTTTCTTCCTTCCGTGCATTTTCTCACTTCTTCCTTTCTTCACTTCTTCACTTTCTTCCTTCCGTGCATTTTCTCACTTCTTCCTTTCTTCACTTCTTCACTTCCTTCCTTCCGTGCATTTTCTCACTTCTTCCTTTCTTCACTTCTTCACTTCCTTCCTTCCGTGCATTTTCTCACTTCTTCCTTTCTTCACTTCTTCACTTTCTTCCTTCCGTGCATTTTCTCACTTCTTCCATCATCGGTTGAACGTCGCATTAACATAAACTCCTCTAGGAAAGAAATATTCGAAAATCATTAAACAATTTATGATAAAATTCCGAGAAATAGTGGTTATCAATCTTTTAAGATCAACTTTGTGAAAAATTATAGTGGCTACAGAAAGAAAAATAGAAATAGAAAAATTATATGGTATAATCGTCTATGTAATCAGTTACTTAATTTTAAACGGGGACTTAAATTTCTTAAATTAATTGATAAACATTTCCCCCAAAATAACCCTTCAACAAAAGTTTCAATAGGAATACACTAAAACTCAGTTATAATTGCTCTAACAATTTATGAAAAATGATTAAATTACATAACAATAAAATAGTGAAGTTATACAACAAAAACAATTCTACTACTCATTTTAATTTGCCCCGTAATAATAACTTTTGTAATTGTAGAAACCCTAACCAATGTCCCCTATCTAGTAAGTGTTTAACTAAATTTCTGGTCTATATGTGTTCAATCTCATCTGTAGAGAATATTAGGGTTACTAAAGTTTATATTGGAAATACAATGAATTAAAAAAAAACTTTCTACAATCATCTCTCATCTTTTACTAATAAGGATAAACAAAATATGACATCACTTTCTAAAAGTTTTTGTAAGTTATAAAAAGGAAATTAAACAACTAATGTTAAATGGAAAATTCTCAAATAGGCTAGAATATCTAGATCGGTAAATGAACCATGTTTCCTTTGTCTACAAGAAAAATGGAAATTATTAAATACATGAAGGGTGACATATCAGAATCAGAGGCATGAAACGTAAAGCGTAAACATATTAAAGATTTAACCTTAATCATGCTAGAATTATAAAATCTAAAGTTTGAATCTCCAGCAATTACAAGCTTTTTACAGCATTAATCTTACTATCTTGATAATTAACTTTAACTATATGATATTTCTTATGTTATTTTATCTCTATTTTTATATTTATTTTCTATTACAAATTGTAATTTAAGTAAGTGAAAATTTTTAAATTTAAATTTTGTTTTTAACATTAACTTTCCTTTAAGTTTATTTTTAATTTAATTTTGATAATATTTTTTACAAATCTATTATATTAGTACTAATGAATTTGTATATCTGTCTTGTATTTTTAAATGTCCTCAAATATGTGCTTTTGAATAATTCGTATGTCCGTGTATGAGATTTCACCATTGTTTTTTTATGCCAAAGGATTTTGTTTTTTTTTTTTTTTGTTTTTTTTTATAAGCGTTTCACCCCGAGCAAGGCATGTCACTGCCACTACTGTGCAGGGGGCTACGTAGAGTGGAGAAAGGCTGATTAAATATAGGAAATGACAGAGGGTGGGTGATAGGCGGGTAAGGATACCGAGAATGAGGGTTGGGTAGATGAGAGTGTTGTGAGAATAGTTGGGAGTTAGTGTGATAGGAGGTGTCTATTGACCCTACATTTAAACACCTGGAGATTGTAACTGTCGGGAAAGCAGACTTGTGGAAGGGAGTTCCACAGGCAGGAAGCGCGAGATTAACAAATGTATCTATCTACAATTCATTTTCGGCCAAAATTTGAAATTTCTATTTCTTTGCAACTCTTTTTGTCTCTCCCACCAATTTCTTCCCCTCTGTGCATTTTCTCACTTTTTCCTCTTTGTTAAGCGCAGACATGGTGTAGCCAATATTTCTATATGCTTTTACTTTACTTCTTACCTAAATTTGGGGTCTGTTTCTTCTGGAGCCGTCTTTCATTGGCTCTTTCCTCATGTTTCTTTATTTCTTTCTCTCTTGTTTTCCTCTTTGTTATTTATTTTCTCTGAAAGAATGCAGCATATAGAAGTGTTTTTAAGTGGTTACCCATCTAAGTACTGATCAGGTTAAATACTAATTAACTTTGGCAATCTGATGGGCACCAGTGTTCAACATGAGTAGATCATAAGTCATTCCCTATTCAAACCATGTACAGCTTGACTCTTGATTTCATTTGATCAGGTTTTTCTAAAAGTTCAGAAAATTTCATCCACTCTAGTCTCTACTTTAGGTTTTAGATTTACAGCTTTTAAAAATTTTAGTGATTCATCTTCCAGATAATCTGATATATCAATTATTCTCAAATTTATTTCTTTATTAACAGTTAATAGCTTATTAATGTATCTAATGTAATGGTGTATGAAACCCACAAGCGTATAAGGCTCTTGCTGGCACTTCAGTATGGAATATTATATTTAAAAAAAAAAAAAAGAAATTTTGTTAATGTTCTCAGTTGGGCCAAATTATTTTTGTGCATTTATGACAAAATGAAATCATCACAGGATCTAGTATTTTTGAAGTTATCGCTTCCTTTACCTATTTGAAACACTCTTGCTGTGATTATATTTACAATGCTACTCTTTCCCGCCTTTCTTTATCAGTCTTTTTGTTTTCTCATCTTTCCTATCCTCTTTACCGCGTACAAAAATTTTGCCAATAAAAGGAAATGAAACTTCACCAATTTTCTTTTCAAAAATAACGTTTATTACCATCATTACTAACTAGCTGATGAGACATTGTTCTTTCAACGTCGAAACAAAATGTACACTTTTTTAGTAGATTGTAAGTTGTACATGTTTTAAAGTATAATTTGTAATATATATTGGATTTATTTATACTCTCGCTAGCCAATTGATTACTGTGGAGAGGGGAAAATTTCATATAACAGTAGCCATTTACAGCTTTATGCTATGTTTTCCGGTTATCATGTTGTACTCTCTGGGTTTGGTTACGGGATTGAACATTCTTGATTACTGGAGTATTTACATTGTGTAGAAATACAAAAAAACATGCTATGATATCCGTCTTTCTCTACCATGCACCGGTGACTTGGTGGGTGAATGTTCAACTGGTGACAGATCAGCTGGGTTACAGTCCCGGCTTGAAGCGGAGCTAATCTAGCTGCAATGATGCAGCGACACATGTCTGTATGCGGATGATTAATATATATATATATATATATATATATATATATATATATATATAACATAGTGATGATCCACGTATACTGTCTTAATATGTAGAGGAAAAACTACTAAAAAGTTGTAAGTTTAAAAATGTATTTTTTGACCGTATTTGTATTTATATTATTATATTTTACATTTCAGGCCGTACTCGGTCCTTCATCAGAAAAAAATGATTTTAAAATTTAAATTTTAAAATCATTTGTTTCTGATGAAGGACAAATATAAACAAATACGGTCAAAAAATACATTTTTAAACTTACAACTTTTTAGTAGTTTTTCCTATATATATATATATATATATATATATATATATATATATATATATATATTAGGTAAACTAAAGTACTTTTGTTGTTATTGTTGTTGTTATTTTTTATATATGGGTGGAAGCTTTAAAAATGCGTGTGTCGATTACAATAATGTACCGAAATTAAATGTTAAAGATATAAGAACGCTGAAATATATTTTTTTAACTGGATTTCTGTTTTAGGGATTCAAGCTTTTATATCATTTTCCTCTATATATATCCCTAATTTACAGAATACCTTGTCAGGGTTAATTTTTCCAAGCCCTCCTAATCATCCAGTGGATGTTAACAAAATGAATATATGTCCAATACATATATTGACGCAAAATGAATACAGCATCCAATATTATCATTTAAGGCCCAAATATTTAGGTTACTGAAAAAAAGCAAGGAAATATTTAACCCAATATTTTTACTTCTTCTTCTTATGTCCATTTCAAGACATTAATGATCACATTCCTCCACAATTTCCTGTCCTTTAGAGGCCTTAATATTGATAAAGTGTTTTCTTTTCGTTATTTCTCCTAAATTCTGATCAGGCATCCATTTACGTTTTTTCAGCGGTATACATTGATTGTTTTTTATTTAAATACTGTTCTAATGATCAAATTGGTTGACAAATTGGTTTCGTTTCGATTCCAACCGAGGTCTCATGGTCGGAATGCGAAT
This sequence comes from Ascarosepion bandense, assembly GCA_037127315.1. Classification (NCBI taxonomy): domain Eukaryota; kingdom Metazoa; phylum Mollusca; class Cephalopoda; order Sepiida; family Sepiidae; genus Ascarosepion; species Ascarosepion bandense. The sequence goes on from JBBBDQ010001337.1 coordinate 3,031,804, forward strand.
GTTCTAACCACTAGGCAACACGCCGATGATCATTATAATAATTCTTTCATTTTTTTTTTTTTTTACACTCGTGAAAAAAGGACATATTACGCAGATGTTATTTTTTACATATATATATATATATATATATATATATATATATATATATATATATATTACAAGAGTTTTTTTTTATGAATACATGGCCCGGGACAGTGGGGGGTTGTGTTAAGGAGAGGCTGTTGATGCCATCCCAGCTGTGAAACAAAGTGTGAAAAGAAATTTCTTGTCACATACAACGGCGTTTCATTCATAAAATTCTTTTAATAATTTTTTTAATTTTTTCTTTTATTTCACATGAGAATTTTTTTTTCTCTGGCAACAAGCTTTATGCAATATAAAACCTGTTGCTATGGCCTGTCGACGTGGTGAGAAGTTTTCACAGTCAATTCACAAATAAAATAAATAAATAAAATAGCAAGCCAAACAACGCTTGGATAAATATCAAAAGACGAAAAATAATTCACGATTGAGTGGTTTGTCATGACTCACTGGAATTACTTACCCTAACGTGAAATATAATTACATCAACCTGAATATATATATATATATATATATATATATATTAATTTACTCAAGACTAAACGTATATCTAATGCAGTAACATAAAGGAAAATGATCCTAAATGCAGGACAAAGCGTGCCCAGGTTCAAATATAAAACGTTTAACGGCAGTATTGAAACCCATGATAATGAATTGCCGAAATGCAATGTCATATCAATACTACTGGAAGAAAATACAGGACAATTTTATCAAAGATGAAGAGCAGACTTGAAGTGAACAAGAGAAATTAGTGATGAACAGCTATGCAGTATCAATCCTCATTTATGGTAGGGAATGCTGGACAAGACCAACACATATGAAGAGGAGACTTCAAGCGACAAAAGTAAATTAGAAATGAACATATATGCTGTATCAATCCTCATGTATGGCAGAGAATGCTGAACAAAATCCGCACAGATGAACAAATACTCCTATATGGCAGTGAATGATGAACAACCTTTTATAGATTAAGAGGAGATCTGAGACAAAAGAGGTGTGGTTCTGCAGTAGGATTTTGGGAATGCCATGGAAATAGAAAATGAGCCAATATATATATATATATATATATATATATATATATATATATACTAGTAAAATAGTGGCCGGTTACACAGGCAGACAGTAGATCGAAACAAAAAAATGTTTAATGCACAAGCAAATGAAGAGTTAACAATATTCCAAAGAACACACTGGTCTCTTCAGGCAAAATCTGCCTGAAAACACCTGAGTGGTCCAAATCTAAGTACCAAATAAGTGGTAAGTAATTTATTTAGGAATGATATTTCATTTTCGTCTTCCAGCTGATTATAGGGATGTTTCCTTGTGTCCTATAATAATGGATTCGTTTTAATACTTTGTGTTTTGCAGTTTTATTTTATTCTCATTACTGCCTTCTAAAAATGTTGTCTTTATTTATTATCACAACGTTTATAGTAGTCCTGTAAGTGTCATACGTGATACACGATTAGGCGATCATGTCTCTTTTGATCCATGACACAGTAGGCTGCCATTAATTTCAACAATAAACTGATTGTTACCTAAGTCTATAGAACTCAATGTCTCCTGCTATTTAACTAATATTTGGAGGAAGAATCGACGAATTCCTACTTTTCCAAAGGGAATTTGCTTGTATGTGAATGCAATGAATTCGACTGAAATTCGAACTCAGTTCACCGATTTCTCGTTCCGAGTTGATATCCATTGCATCACAACGGTCATCTATTAACAGTAGAAACAGATTTGAGAAAAATAATGTTATAAGAAACCCATGCATTATATCTAAATGCATGTTTGTTGCAACAAAACTTTGTACTTTCGTTTTATATCCTGTCTGAACCAGGACATCTCGAGAAAACTGATTCAAGGAAACTGTTTTAAAACAACTCTCCATTGAACAGCAGGAATACTGACATGATGAGAGCAAAAATTATCACAGAGTTATAGGCAAAACTTTGAAATCTGACAACATTATTGATGTTTTGAGAAAATTTAATGTAGATAATTCCCCTAAAAGTTCATCAACTTTCAAATAAGTGACTCGTCTCAAAGATCAACAACAGGCAAGAAGAGAACTTTCGATGAAGATTTTAATCAGATGAGACCAAAAACCTGATGGCTTTCTGGCGGCGAATTTGAACAGGAAATGAAATTTGGCAGTCCTCAGTTAAGCCAACCGTTTCACAAGGATGGAAAAGGTTCAGACAAACTTAAAGCTGTCCGGTCAGTAGGGTAGCTTGTTTGACAGTTCAGAGGATTAGGAATGAGCTGGATGATATATACAGTCAACATCATAGTGTTTGGAGTGATCACTAGTGATTATGATGTTATGTCTCCACTCATTTCCCACATGGCCTCAGAATCAACACAGAGGTCTACATCTGGTACCTTAAGGAGATAGTGCTGTCTGGTAACGAGAGGGTAGCTCCTATGTCTAACAACAGGACTTTGCACCATGCTACACATGCAAGAGAACCCAGTCAATCCCTGAGACATCACTCCTTGCATCTGTCCACCTAACTCCTCAAGCTGCAACTTCTTGGTTATTATATGTGGGACGCAACTGAGCGAAAGACTAAGAAAACTATGTGTAATACTAAAGATTAACTTAAGGTCAAAATTATTGCAGCAGTGACCAACTTAAGGACGGCGATCGCACAGAAGAGAAGCAGCAGATTCCGAAGTCGTCAGAAAGCTGTTCAAGCCAATGACGATTTTATTAAATAAATTTGCTCTTTAGTATTTGTTATTAGTTTTGTTAAATATACCTATTAAAATGAGATATCAGTGTTATTTTCATTTTTGCATCATATATAAATAGACAAGTATATATCTATCGCATCCTGTTTGAGTAATATATCTGTATACTCGTTGCTGTATATATATATATATATATATATATATATATATATATATATATATATAAAGAGAGAGAGAGACGGCAATATATATGTTTGTGTGTGTTGCCGTCTCTACATATATATATATACACTGTAGCGGGCATAATAAAAGGAACAGAAACAACAAAGACATGAATATGTGTTTTACTTAAAAAGAAATGCATTATTAGCAATTACATTTTTACTGAGTAAATGGATGTAATGCATAAATATTATACAAAGTTACAAAAATTTACATAATAGTTTGTTTTTTTTTACATAAAGATTAAATGGAACAAATGAAATAAGCTACTGGACAGAAGTTAAGGAACGATATTTTTAATACTTGATTGTGAACAAAATACCAACAAAATGTAATATTTAGTAAACATCCTCTTATTTTCAATGACTTTTCTTCATCGTCTAATTAATTTATTTAAAAAATCAGCAGTAATTCTATCCCATTCGTCTTTTAATGACTCCCATAGGTGATCCTTTTTTTTGGGGTTTCTTTTCTGAGCCCTTTTTCAAATTATCTTCCAAACATTTTCTATTGGATTCAGATTAAGGCTCTGGGCTGGCCACTTCATTAGGGCAATTCATTCTTCTTCAAATAAAGCCATAACCTTCTGAGCTATGTGGCAAGGTGTATTGAACTAGGAGATTCATAAATATTATGATGTAATTTTGGTACCACATGCTGCTGAAGAAGCCTTTTGTAAATCTCAGCATTGATATTGCCATGTACACGGATGATAGGGCCAACTCCTGCAGATTAAATCATTCCCCACACCATCACACTGCCGCCACCAAACTTAACGGTTTTCTTGACACATTGAGAAGACAGTCTTTCAACTGTTTTTCGGCATACGTAAGTTTTGCCCTCAAAACCAAATATAGTAAACTTGGACTCGTCACTGAAATGAACTGTATCCCATTGTGCATCAGTCCAAACAACATGTTCTCTTGCATACTCCAGGCGTGCCCATTGGTTTCGCTTTGAAATGAGAGGCTCGAAGCTGGAATACGGGCATGCAATCCTACATTTTTTAACCTGCGAGAAAGCGTTTACCTTGAAATCTTATTATCTGTCTCTTCATTAAATTTAGGGGCAATTGATGTAGCAGTTTCAAAACAGTTTTTTGTAGATATTCTAACAATTATTCTCTTTGCGATATTTTGAAGGTCTGCTGGTTTTTGGTTGTTGCATCTAACGTTTTATCGGTTTTATACCTGCTATTTGCACAATGAAAGACAATTTTAGACCTATGAACAATATCAGAAATTTCTGAAATTGAATTTTTTTCTTGATAGTTATCGATAATGAGTTTTTTTCTGTTCAAAAGATAGCATTTTCCATGTAGAATTTATGCAAATTATTAACATCGTTCCTTAATTTTTGTCCAGTAGCTGTTTTTCCTTTGTTCCATTTAATCTTTATTTTTAAAAAAAACTATTATGTGAATTTTTGTAAATTTCTATAATATTGATGTATTGCACCCTAATCTTTATTCGGTAAAAATTTCATTGCTAATCATGCATTAGGTTTTAAGTAATACAAATATTTATGCCTTTGTTGTTTCCGTTCCTTATATTATGACCGCTACTATATATATATATATATATATATATATAGGGAGAGAGAGAGAGAGCCAGAGACAGAGACGGCAATATATATCACGGCTCATCAGTACGGTTAGACGTCAGATTGCTTCTAGCCAGGATTAAAACCCGACCAAACTGACATCAGTCAGCGATTCTACCTCTGAGCTATGGACACTCGGTAGAGGAAGGTGGACTTTAGCGTGTTATGTACATTGCAAACACACGCCAGTAGCCGAGAGTGCTCGAATTCATTACTGAATGAACGATGCGTAAATGTGTGATTAGCTACTGTTTTTTTTCAAATTCTACCATATATATATATATATATATATATATATAGTGTATGGAAGTAGCAGATAATTTTATAAATATATACTGTTAAATATAAGAGACAATCAATGTCTATTATGCTTAATCATGAGCCGTTCTAAACATCGTATTTTGGATTTAATTTCAGGTGAAATTGTCCAACATTTGGATAATTTTTTATTAATTTGGTTCTAAGCTTTCGGCTCAAATGAGCCATCTTCAGAGAGGTTACAGGGACGTTAACATAAAACCATCGACCATCAGAGACGATTTTATCTTCTGTTAACATAAAACTTTGCTAAGCAACGATAACAATTACCAAATAGCAAACGCAGCTCGTAAATTTGTAATGCGGTTTTATGACGTCACACTGCGTGTGAGCTCTAAATGTTAACAGAACCATATATTTAAATGCAATGTTATGTGTTGTGACCAGATTTAAACGTGATTTTATTGTGTGGTTTGTTTTGGTTTAATGTACATGGCCTGCAGTATCTGAAGGTTCGTTTTACTGTGTGTATAAGTGAGTATTATTGTATTGTTGACTAAAATTCATTCATTGTCTCTTATATTTAACAGTATATGTTTAGAATATATATATATATATATATATATATATATATATATATATATATATATAAACTAATGGCTTCAATAGTTTGGTAATTTTTTCATTTTTATAAAGTGCTAAAAACTGTTGTAGATCATTCATAATGTTATTAGTATTATAACGATAACATATGAGACTGCAACTGAAAAGGTTTTAGGTTTAGCCATCGAAACATGAAAGCTTTTCATATATATATATATAGAGAGAGAGAGAGAGAAAGAGAGAGAGAAAGAGAGAGTGTGTGGGGTAGAGAGAGAGAGAGAGAAAGAGAGAGTGTGTGGGGTAGAGAGAGAGAGAGAGAAAGAAAGAGTGTGTGGGGTAGAGAGAGAGAGAGAGAAAGAAAGAGTGTGTGGGGTAGAGAGAGAGAGAGAGAGAGTGTGTGAGGTAGACAGAGAGAGAGAAAGAGAGAGAGAGTGTGGGGTAGAGAGAGAGAGAGAAAGAGAGAGAGTGTGTGGGGAGAGAGAGAGAGAGAAAGAGAAAGAGAGAGTGTGTGGGGTAGAGAGAGAGAGAGAGAAAGAGAAAGAGAGAGTGTGTGGGGTAGAGAGAGAGAGAGAGAGAGAAAGAGAAAGAGAGAGTGTGTGGGGTGAGAGAGAGAGAGAGAGAGAGAGAGTGTGTGTGTGGGGTAGAGAGAGAGAGAGAGAGAAAGAGAGAGTGTGTGGGGTAGAGAGAGAGAGAGAGAGAGAGTGTGGGGTGGGGTAGAGAGAGAGAGAGAGAGAGAGAGAGAAAGAAAGAAAGAGAGAGTGTGTGGGGTAGAGAGAGAGAGAGAGAGAGAAAGAAAGAGAGAGTGTGTGGGGTAGAGAGAGAGAGAGAGAGAGAAAGAAAGAAAGAGAGAGTGTGGGGTGGGGTAGAGAGAGAGAGAGAGAGAAAGAGAAAGAGAGAGTGTGTGGGGTAGAGAGAGAGAGAGAGAGAGAGTGTGGGGTAGAGAGAGAGAGAGAAAGAGAAAGAGAGAGTGCGTGGGGTAGAGAGAGAGAGAGAGAAAGAAAGAAAGCTAAAGTGACACATTATCCATTGCTTCCTCTAGTTAGTAAGTCTAAAACTACATTTTTTTTACTTGCTTATTTGGGAAGATCATATTGTTAGGGTTCCGTGGAAACCATATATCCTGCTCAAGTGCTCTACATCATGAAGAATTTCAAAAAATCCTACTTTAACAATATCTATTTATTTGATGTCACTGCCAAGACGAACTCCTAACAACGAATAGCCATCAATTATTTCTTCTTCTACCAACCTGGTTCTCCAATAAACCGATCTATATTTTTTCTACCTGACGCAAGGTGTGAACACAGAAGTTCTATTATTTAGCTAATTACATCTGCTGATTTGTAAAAATCAAATCGCGATTTCCGCTTCTCTGACAGCAAAATACGCCATCTGATGTCGCTAGACTATCAAAAAGTGTGGGTTAAGGTATTCATTAATCATTTCAAACGTATCACATTTGTGGCAGGTGTTACCTATATAAGATCAAAAGCAACAGCGGTAAAATATACGTAAAACGCAAGCAAAAGGGAACCTACCATAGAGCAATGATTAAACGGTTATTAACGCAGAAAATTAATATTAATTTCGATCTCCACTGATCTTCTCAGTATGATGGGGTTGTATCAAAGGTTTTTTAAGTTATGGGGCAGTGGATATCGGCTCTAAACGAGAAATCGGTGTTCGAATTCCAGTTAATTCGTTGCATTCTTTTTCGCGCAAATACCGTTTGGAAAGATATGAATCTATCTCTTTTCTCTCTAGCTATGGGTTAAATAGCATGACAGACTGGGTTCTATAGGCTTGGTTAGCAATCAGTCTACCGCAGAAAGTTAAGGAAAAATCTTCTGCCAAGTCAGTCATGTCTATTTTAAGACATGATCACCCAAGTGTGTATCACTTATGGCACTTAACTGACTGAATATGCTAGAACAACTACTACAAATATACGTTTAGAAAAATACTCTTGATAGCCTTAATGCTTGAGATTTAGATCCAACCTAACTGCAGTGTCATTGTGGTCCTCTATCGGGTTATATTACGCTTAATTAATATCATAAGCCTAAGATGGAGCTATACTTGACCAGGTAAAGCCGTTTGTTATTGTTATTAAATATACACCTTAGCACGGTAATTATACACGCTTAGCAAGCTTGGAAGAACATGATAAACATCTGAAACAACTCGGAGATTTTGTTAAAACTGTTTTCTTTTTTTTTTTCTTTTTTTTTTTTTGTCGCTAAGAACTGTTGGCTCACCTCGTTATTCGCTATATATATATATATATATGTATATATTTTTTAATCATATCACCCCAAGCAAGGCGATAACGCCACTGATGCGCAGGGGGGTACGTAAGAGTAAAAAGATTGGAAAAGAGAAAGCCGGAAACCGCATCCTAAACAGGAAACAAGGGATGAGCCTCTTCACCTGTTCAATAGACGTGGGTGGAGTGTGTTCAATAGACGTGGGTGGAGATACGTTTCGTGTCGATGGTGAAATCCGCAGCTAATGGAGTATATATCTATAAATGTTCACCTGTAAATCGCAATCCTATTTATTACACTTCTTCTTCTATGCGTTTCCTTCGGGACGTAGGCGATCATGGCCTTCCACATCTTCTTTACCCTGGTGGCTTTTAACACGTTTTCTCCTGTTCAGCCAGTCAGTTGAGTGCCAGACGTGATACACGCTTGGGCGATCATGTCTCGAAAGAGACATAACTGACTGGGTAGAAGATTATCCCACAGTATGCGTTAGACTGATTACCAGCCAAGGCAATACAACCCAATCTGCCCTGCTATTTAACCCATAAGTGGGGGAATAGGCGGATTATTATTTACTCAAAGCTATTTGCGCGAAAGTGAATGCAACGAATTCAAATGAAATTCGAACCCGGTTCCCGGTTTCCCATTCCGAGCCGATATCCACTGTAACCCCACCCAAATCAAACCCATCAATTATGCTAAGCGTTGCTTTCCCCTGTCTCTCTTTCCCTCTGTCTGATCTGCGAGTATAAGGTTCTTCAAGCACTTCTTCCTTACCACATGTCACAGGAAACTTTCCTGGTGTGAGTTTCCTTTTCGTTTCCATCCTTTGCAAAACTTCATCGTTGCTCACATGTTTGATCCATGGTATCCTCAGCATCCTTCTGTAGCACAGTATTTCTGTTGCTTCAAGTCTCTCCTTCATATGTGACAGAATTTTCCAGCATTCACTGCTATACTGAACACAGACATCATATAACAATCCAGTACCCACTTCTTTGTTTCCAACGAAATTTTTCTGTCTCTCAATACTCTACTCATCTTCTGAAATGCATACTTGGTCCTACCAATACGCCTTCGAATCTCAGTGTCGCACTTTCCGTCCTCTGTTAGGACACTTCCAAGGTATTTGAATTTCTATCCATAATTGTTAAAATTAATAAAAATCCTTTTATTAAAAGTTTTTCTTTTCATTATACTAAACTTCTGAAATCCACTAAACGTTATAGACCTTTCTAACATTAAACCTTCCAAACCTTTTGTTTTTGATGGTGTTAACGGCGCAGTAAAAAGAAGACGCCAAATGCCAAATACAGGTCGGAGAAACTAAAATAAAACTAGTAAAGGAATTTAAATACCTGACAAATGATGGAAAATGTGATACTGAAATCCAAAGACGCATTGGCATGGCCAAGGACGCATTTCAAAAGCTAATCAGAGTACTGGAAGACAGGAAAATCTAATTGGAAACAAAGAAAATAATGCTGGACTGCTATGTAATATCGGTCCTTCTCCATGGCAGTGATAGACGATCTCTTCAAGGATGAAAGAGAGGCTTAAGGCAGCAGAAATATGGTTTTAGAAAAGGATGGTGAGGATATCATGGACCGAGCACGTGAGAAACGACGAGGTGTTTAAGCGGATGCTGAAGAGAAGAAAAACACTATAAAATTATGAAAATAGATTTTTAAACTGAAAATTCCAGCAATACTTTTTGGGAGAATAAAATATTACCAGCAATATATTTTTGAAGAAAAAAATATTACCAGAAATATATTTATAAAAAAAAAATATTGCCAACAATACATTATTGAAGAAGAAATATTAACTACAACATATTTTTGAAGAATAAATATATATGCCCGTGGTACATCTGGCTCTCGACAAGACCTTCTTTACAAAAATACGTCAATGAAATCTGATCTACAAACGGATTTCTTACAAAGAATACTTATTCTTTTCATACGAATCTATTATAAAAATCTTGTCGGCATTAATTACCCATTCAGGTTGATATGCCGTAAAAAATCAAATCAAACCATCGTTTGACCACTTCAGACCTTTAAAGCCAAGACTCACCATTCCATGAATAAAGCAGCGAACCTTCCTCTTTGTTTTTATATTCCATTAGCAAGGAGGAAGTCTCATACGAATAGTTTTTTTTTTAAAAAAGCCGCTGCTTTGTTAAACCAACTTCAGAAAATTTTTAACCTCCTTAAGACAAGGGTGTTATCTCATCAACATACCCACATAATATTCAATTTGTACGTGACAAACATTATTCAATGACACTCAGTCTTGGGACTTGGTCGAGCAATAGCGGTAAAAAAACAGAGCTTGTCTGAAGATTTGACATTAAAATAGGGATAATTTAATGGCATATCTCGAAATTTGTGTTTGGGGTAAGGGGTTGTAAGGTAGAAAATAATTCATAATCTGTGTTATTAGCCCTATCAAGGCTGTAAAGTGAGGATTAGGAAGCTCTTCAAAAGTCTGATCAGAACAAAATAAGGAGTATTGTTGCCAAGTCTGGGCTGAAATGTCCAGAACTCTCTTTTAACAATTTTGTTTTAATTTTGCTTCGAAAAACAAGACATTTACTTACGAAAAAATATTCGCTAAAATCTTTCTTATATATTTTGCCATCAATTATCCATTCCTTGCTTATCCACTAATGTTTCGTTCGAGCAAAACTATGACGAGTATCCTAATTAATAAAAATAAATTTTCGTATTTCTCCCAGACTACGCCAAACAACTGTGACGATGACGATGACTTTCTCTTTTTATATATAAAACAATATTATCAATCTATCAAATTATATTCTAAACTTAAATAGATTTAGCATTTTGGCTATATCGGCTAATTATATTTAGCTCTTCGGAAGCGGCCGGATATTTACAAGAGAAATACAGTAATCAAATTTGTTTACTTTGATTACGAAAACTACACTATCGACCAATCAAATTAAGCCTGGAATACTATCGCCAATTTATTTAATAATAACTGACGCACGTCTCAAAATTCTTCTACAATCGTAACAGAACAAGTTCGCATTTGGGAGATTAAAGACTCGTTAAAGCTTGAGATATTTCTTTAGTTTGTTTTGCTCATATGATATATAATATCTATATATTCAGAAACAACATGTTCGTTGTTATCAAAGGAAAAATATTTTTGTTTCTTCTTATTCTTCTTTCTTGATGTCTTTTGATATCTTTTACGGGGAAAAAAAACAGAAAACATAAACAACATTAATGAAAAAATACGATCACCAAGAAAACTGTGGAAATAAATTTATGCTATTAAACAAGTAATGTAATAATTTGTATTTGTCTATTCTTCTGCGATGAGTTAGTATTTATATTATTTACATTGTTCGAACTATTTTCCTCATCTTTATTGCCAGGTTTACAACGTTTCGGTCGTTGTACGCTCCGGTCTTCTTCAGGTGCTAGGAATTTCGAACCGAACCATTTCATTTGCTCACGGGGGTATACCATTCTCATCCATTGATATAGGCGTTGATGGTTCTAGTGACTTAACCCAATGACTCAAATAACTTAGAAAGTTAAGTTAAAAGAAGATAACTATATGTCTAAATGAAGTGGCATCGCATATGGAATGAGAATGATACAACTCAGTGATCAAAATAAAGGGTTTGGTTCGAAATTTCTACCACATGAAGAAGGCCGGATCATACAACGGCTGAAACGTCGTAAACATGGGAATAAAGATGAGGACAACAGTCCAAACAATGCAAATAATGTAATAATTTGTATTCTAAGATGCCGTGTCGTAAGGTCGATTATTACTGGGAGACTATTATGGAACCCTTCTACGAGGAATGGACTTTTCCTTTTGTGATATGTGATTACCTGTGTGACTTCGGAGAGCAAGTAACAAGAGTAGTTAACGGCAGCAGTTAACGACAGATACTAGTCAGGCAATAAGCAGCGTAATAATACCTTCGGATTTATTTTTAGTTACTTATTATTAACACTTCCTTTGAATATCTTGTTTCTTGTTATACTAATACACTGTTTTGAACCTACCTCCTGAGTCCGTGTCTTACTTCCGGCACAAACCGGTCACTACAATTTTGCGGGTAAGTTTCGCCATAACTCCACAAAAAATTATTTTTTTAATTCCTCACACCAAAACAAATACATGTCAGTCAGTTAAGGGCCATACGTGATACACGCTTTGGGCGATCATGTTTCGAAAGAGACATGACTGATTGGGCAGAAGATTATCCCACAGTAGGTTGCCATTGTTTTCTGCGATAGACTGGTTGCCAGCCAAGGCTATAGAATCGAATTTGTGCTGTTATTTAACCCATAAGTTGAAGACAGAGACGGATTCATACCTTTCCCTAGAGTAGTAAGTGAATGCGAGAAATTCAACTAGAATTCCAACTCGGCTCCCTGATTTGTAGTTCCGAGTCGACTGCACCACAACGTATATCCATATGTTCGTAGATCATTTAATTTTGAATTATTAAGTTTAAAGAAAATTTACGAAATATGGCCCTGTGTTGCCGTGTAGACTAAGTTACATTTGTCATTCGTGTATGTTTGTGGCAAGTCTGTCCTTAGCGTTTAATGTGGGCTATAGAGAGTTAACTGATAATTTTTTTAATTTAACAATGGAAGAATATTCATATCGTGAACCGACAGATATTTTTTACATACAGCTAATTGAACTTTATTGAACACGAGGCTGCGCGGTTGTGTCAGCTTGCGTTTCCAGACTGCAGGCAGCTGAGTTATCTAACCTTTGCTACTGCTTATCTTTCCTTTGCTAAGACAAGGGTCTCTGACACTACAAACTATGGATCGAGGAAAATCGAGACTCGCTTGTACGCCTGAAGATCACAATCTGTAGACTGTCAGAGACGATCCTGATATCAGCACACGTCAAGTGTCCCTAACATGTTGTTTATCTCACAGTACTGTATGTGCGTTGTGGTGCAGTGGATATCGGCTCGGAACGAGAAATCGGGGAGCCGAGTTCAAATTCCAGTCGAATTCATTGCGTTCACTTCCGCGCAAATACCCTTGGGAAAGGTATTAATCCGTCTATTCCTTCCAGTTATGGGTTAAATAACAAGACAGATTGGGATCTATAGCATTGGCTGGCAACCAGTCTACCGCAGAAAGCAATGGCAACCTACTGCGGGATAATCTTCTGCCCAGTCAGTCATGTCTCTTTCGAGACATGATCGCCCAAGCGTGTTTCACGTATGGCACTTAACTGACTGACTGACTGTATGAAGAGTACTTCAGTAGACGCTTCTTTATCCGTAGCATTTGTAATGTGTGCAGGGTATTTCACCCTCTCATCACTCACCCCGAGAGTACTTTTGACAATGGTTTATCGCATAAAATATCCTTTGTTTCTCTCTTCATTCAATTTTACGGATGAAGCAACATTTGGAAAAGATGAAATAACAAATTTACACAACCAGCATTTGGGGGTGAATCCTATACCCTATGGTACAATTCAGGCAAGACACCAAAATCAGTTTGCGATTGATGTGTGGGCTGGAATTGTGGATGACTGTCTGGTAGGTTCAAATATTCTCCCAGCACTTCTTACGGGAGCTTTCTACAGGAATTTTAATTTTAATTTGAACACACTTCCAGACCTGCTAGAGGATTTATTCCTGCTAATACGAAGAAGCGTGTGGTTCATACATGATGGGGCTCTAGCACATTTTCAGTCAAATTGTTCAGGTTGAACTGGCAAGAATCTACCATAAAAGACGGATAAGTAGGTGAGGACCTGTTTCATAGTCTGCACGTTTAACTGACCTCACTTCTTTGAATTTTTATCTGTGAGGACATCTAAAACAATTGGTTTATGCAGCAGACGTTAATGATGTAGAGACGCTTCATCAACGTGTAACAGACGCCTCCGAAACCATCCGATACCGTATGAAAGTATTTGAAAGGGTCTGGCAGTCATTGATCCAACTCGTGTATGCGTGTGTAGAAGTAAACAAAGCGCATTTTGAACATTTTTTTGTGAATTGCTGTGTTGAATACAACGAACGCCTTTTGGACATGTGTTTATATGAATACTTTATCTTGATTTGGTGGGCCAGGAATTTTTGTAAAATTATCTTTGATGCACCATATATATATATATATATATATATATATATATATATATGTGTGTGTGTGTGTGTGTGTGTGTGTGTGTGTGTGTGTGTGTGTGTATCAGCCTGCGGTGTAGATATAGAAGAATCCAAAGGAGAATCCTGTACGTAAAGTGGTAGGATAACTCTCTAAGAGAGCTCTAAATATATATGTATGTAAATACATATAGAGCAAATATAAGACAAAATTAAGGCAGACACGTTATTTCATGGTAAATCAGAAGTTAGGCCTATTTCAGGCGAACCAACATTTGCTTCCGTCTTTATTGTAAAAAAGATTTTACACGAATGAAATTCACAAAGGACTAAAAAAAAAACGGAATAAAAATAAAGATCGCTGCCTTAAAAGATAAAATTTTAAAAAAATACATCATTACATCAGTTCGGCGAATACACACACATATTCATACATAAGCATATATATACGCAACATATAATCAAAGAGCACGCGTAAGAGCAGATGTCAACTTAAATCGAAAGATACATTCAGCAAGTCTATTTATATATATGGGCTTTTGTCCTTCTTTAGTGCAAAGAACATGCTCCAAAATTTGTAAAAGTATTTGGGATACACCATATATATATATATATATATATATATATATATATATATATATGTATATGTGTGTGTGTGTGTGTGTGTGTGTGTGTGTGTGTGTATTTGCGCACTTGCCCGCCTATTGGGCACTATGAAAAAACAGTACACTTTAAAAACACCTACTCACGTATTTACGTGTCGTTCATTCAGTAATGAATTTGAACACCCTCGGCTACTGTGTATACAATGCGCTAAAATCCACCTTCCTTCGCCGCTTGCCCATGGCTAAGAGTTAGAATCGCCAACTGTTATCAATTTAGTCGGGTTTCAATTCTGGCTAGGAACAATCGGATGTCTAACCGTACCTGTGATACAGGAATACGTATATATAGTCATCCAAAGAATTTGGGAAGATATGTATCCATCTCTTCGGCCAAGATAGGGGGTTAATAAGATAGGCTGTCAAACTATTGAATTTAGTAGCAATCTTAGAGAAGAATAGCTTTAAAATCTTCAAGCTATTAGCCATGTAGTTAGCATTTACACCGTAAAATCTATACTTGTCATAAATCCGGCTTGGTAGTAAATCTCAAAGGACCCTATTAATATTCGGTATTAACACTGATCAAATTTATTGTGTGTTAATAAAAAACGAAAGTAAGGGAAGCAAAGAAGAAAGGAACAATTCATTGCTACCGGAAAATGTTAGATAAATCCCGATGATGACTGTAACGAAAACAGATGCAATAAAATAAATTAAAAATAAAAATAAAAACGAAGCAGGTCAGATGATTTTTCCATTTCAAAAGGTTACTAAAGAAAGACGTCAATTTCATTAGGAATTCCAATGACATTTTGGTTAAGGCTACTAAGTTTAAGAATATATACAAACGCAAAACTACCCACTACCTTCTTCTTCTTCTTCTTCTTCTTCTTCTTCTTCTATGTGCTTTGTCCTTTAAGAACGTAGGCGAACATGGCTTTCCACATCTCCCTATCTCTGGTGGCTTTTAGCACGCTTTCTCCTGTTACACCACGCAACCCTCGTTCCGTCATCCACCTGATCAGGCCCTTCAAATATGTTATCCGCTGCTTTACTCTGTCTATTGTTCCCTCTATCTGGCATGTTAGTATCAGGTTCTCCAAGCCCTTCTTCCTCATTGTATGCCCTAGGAACTTTAGATGTCTCTTCCTGATGCTCAATATTAATTTCCTTTTCGTCTCCATTCTTTCCAAAACCTCATCATTGCTCACATACTCGATAATATTCGCAGCATACTTCTGTAGAACCACATTTCAGTTGCTTCAAATTTTTCCTTCATCTTCGACGATATATCGCTGTACAAGTTAAATAGAGCCGGTGAAGAGACACATCTTTGTCTTAAGCCCCTTTTTATCTTTATATATCTGCTGAATTCGTTACCTGTCCGTATGCAGGTAGTTTGCTTCCGGTAGAGATCCTAAAATACACTTAGGTCTTTCCCAAATATGTCGTGGCTGCCGAGCATCTCCATCAATTCTTTGTGGCGTATAAACTTCTTAAAAATAAGATCACTCATACACTAGATGGATACAACAACCTAATTTCGGAAATCAACCGTGATATAAAAAATTTTGTTAAAGAACTAAATATTGCTGACAAGGTAGAAAAAAGCTCTACGAAAGAAGCTTATCTTTTATTTAAAGACCACAATCCTAACTTTAATACTAAACTACAAACTAGGTTAATCAATCCTAATAAAAGGGAATTAGGGTTAATCTCTAGGGAAATTATAAAAAGAATTAACGAGGAACTACGTTTTACTCTCCAACTTTGATCTCTGGAAGGAGTCTTCCGATATCATCAATTAGTATAGTCGACTTTTAGACTAAAAATTGCCTTATACGGTGGTGATGGTCTTACCACAATAGGGAGATTTTTTAAAAGATTAGTTAGTACTAATGTTAAAACTAATAGAATACCCTCATGCAGTTGCATGTTCATCAACGTCCTTTGTAAAGGAAATGTAAGTCTACCCAAGTGATCTGCTAAGCTAAGATCTTCCCCCCAAAAATAACAAAAATAACTATCAAGTTATCAACGTTACTATTACCATAAACACTATTTCTAACCCCAATCTAAAATTCCAAACTTTATTTTCCCGAATATTTTGGAAAATGAAATAGGAGAGACTTCACCAAATCGTGATAGGTTCTTCCCGCATCCCCAATAACATTTATGATAGATGCAATCTATCTTTAATTGAAAAAAAAATTAAATATTAAAATATCGTAAGCAAAATTTGCCTTTAAACTTAAGAAAGGAATTTTTAAGCAAGTGCAGACATAAATTTAAAGCTTCCCAATAATTTATCTAATTTTAAAATTCTTTAAAAGAGTTGCTTTATTTCTTCTTATTAGCCGTATAATGAAATTAAATTATCTAATAACTTTCCTTTCTTAAAATTCCTTCTAATTCTATCGTTTAAATTTTTAACTTAAGTTATGTTTAACCAGTGTGTTTTGGTATTGACATCATTCGTGGCCCTCTAAAAGTGACTTTGAAAAGCCGTAATTTTATTTTTGATTTATTTTATTGTATCTATTTTCAATAGTGTCATCCGTGGGTCAGGTTTAACATTATCCGTTAGGATTGATATGCCTCATTCTTTCCCTGCCCTTAATTTCGTCTTGTATTCACACACAAAGAAAGTTAAATTTATATTTATATTTTAGTCACACATACAAGACGGGTAGTTATAAACAGCTATCAAAATGGCCATCTGTAAAAAAAAAAAATTGAATGTTTGTATTTAATATATATATATATATATATATATATATATATATATATTTATATATATATATTATAATAAAGTGAAATAACACGTACATTAAAACCAACTTTTCAAGTACTACTTTTTATAAATCTAATTTTTAAAAAACCCTGAACATTAGCCTACAGTTAAAGATTGTTTGTTGCCCATTTAAATAATGTATGTTTCCACGATGTATTTTACCCAGACAAAATAATTCTATTTTAAATTTCAACTAAAAAAAAACAATGTTTCATTTATAACTTATGCTCTAATAGAACTTAAAAACTAATAATTATTTTACTAAAATAAATTACCCATACAATACTGAATTAGTTTTCTTAACTCCAATATACTTTAATATACTATAGTTATTTAATCCTAAATCTATCATAAACATTTCAGCCCCTTTACTCATGAAGTAGTTTTAAAAAATCCAACCGGCTTTTAAAAATTCTTTACCTATTAAAGTATTATGTGGTTCCAATATGTAACTTACTCAGACAAAACAATTTTTGTTAAAATTTAATTCATTACAATGTTGCATTTATAACTTATGCTCCAACATAATTTAAAACAACAAAAAATATTTTACTAAAATAAATGACCCACACGATACTTAATTGTTGTTCTTAATGCAATATAACGAAGTATACCATAATTATTTAATCCTAATTCTGACTTCAACATTCCAGCCCCTGTACTCTTATGATTGTAGTAAAAAAAATCTATGTTCAATAAAAAAAATGAAAATCCAACCTCCTGTAAAAAATTATTGTCTACCCATTTAAAAAATCTAAAGTCCACTATGTATCTTATCCAGAAAAAATTAAAAAGTGACATGTCTATACATCAAGCCATCCTGTTTTCTTTCATAACCCAAATATTAAATCTCCATGGTTACATAATTCTCATTTTTGATTGAACAATATTGACACACCTAAAGCATTTTTTCAAACTACAACTCCCTAATTTTCCTAAAAAAACATGAATTCATCTTATATTTAAAAAATAAATAATTTTCATAATTTATTTCAATATATCACCTGAAGAACAGTATTTTTCTGAAACATGAAAGTTTTTGTGCAGTGATAAACCATTTTGTGCTTTATAAACAATTGTAATAGAATTACAATATATATATATATATATATATATATATATATATATATATATATATATATATATAAAGACTTCAATAATAAAATTAACCATGGGCATTTTTTATTACATGTTTTGTTTTTGTTTCAAAAAACACTTTTTTTTAAATATTTCCTTTGTTTTAAAATTACGCGGAAAAATATTCACATTTTTTTTGTTGACCAAAAGAATTTCTAAAACGTCGGAATAAGAATTAAATATAAAGGCCCATTTTTTATTTTATTTTCATAAAAAAATACTTTAGTCGCGTTTGTCACGTGTGATTTGCTTTCTGTGACGTAATTTAGCAACCGTTTTAGATCTTAGATGTTTTACGGAGTAAATATAAACAATCGGCTCCATTGGCCAAAAAAGTGCGAAAGGGAAAATTGCTGAACTTAAACTCAAAAATTAATGCGTCGGCCTGGCTTCCCTGGAGACATGTGTCCCTAGAAAGTTTGAACGGCGTAGTTTAAAAAATGTAGGCGTGCCTAGAGAACAGTCACACACAGATTTATATATATAGATTATGGATAATTTTCATATTCCTTATCTTCAACAAAGCGGAAAATATTAGGAATCTGGAAAATTTTTTAAAATCAATTAAATCTTTAATATATATATATATATATATATATATATATATATATATATATATATATATTTAGTATATCGAAGCAGCAAGTAATTTTCTAAACATATACTGTTAAATATAAGAGACAATGAATGTCTATTATGTTTAATCATGAGCCGTTCTAAACGTCGTATTTTTACTTTAATTTCAGTTGAAAATAAAGTCAAAAATTCTCCAACATTTGGATAATTATTTATTGGTTTTCTTCTAAGCTTTCGGCTCACATGAGCCATCTTCAGTGAGGTTGTTTAAACTGAAATATTATAAAATCCACCATCACCGATGATTTTATTTTGTGTTGACATAAAACTCCGATTGCCAACGGCGATAGTTACCAAAAATAATAAACGCAGTTCTTAAGAAAATCTAGAAAATTTCATAAGAAAAACTAGAAATTTTTTCTAGATTTGCCTTAGGCAATATTTATACAAAAATAGATGGTACTGCGATGGGATCTCCTTTAGGTTCCCTCTTTTCTAATTATTATATGGCAAATCTAGGAAATAAAATAATTAATGACAACAATAAACCCTCTATATATGTAAGATACATAGATGACATCTTTGTTTTAGCTAAGGATATCGATCAAATTAAATATCTTAAAAACAAATTTGAAAGTCACTCCGTCCTCAAATTTACATTAGAACTTAATATTAATAACAAACTCCCATTCCTTGATGTATAGATTGATTCTAGCACACATAAATTTACTACTTCTCTATATAGGAAACCAACTAGCATAAATTCGTGTCTTCTTAATTATAATAGTGAATGCCCCCAACGATATAAGTTAGCTGTTATAAAAAAAACTTACTTCAACGCACACAATTGATATCTTCTTCCAAATCTATATTTTATAAAGAATTACACAACATTAAGCAAACACTAGTCAATAATGGATTTCCTAACTCCGTTATTGATCAACAAATTAAAATGTATCTCAACAAAATTAACAATAGCTCTAACAGTAATGATAATATTAATAATAATGGTTTACTTCAAAATAAACATAACAATATTAACTCATACTATTGCAACCAAATACATAATAATTATAAACAAGATGAAAAAACTCTCAAAAATATAATACGTAGAAATGTTAAACCAGTGGAAAGTAATAATCAAATTAAAAAATTATTATTATATTATAAAAAGTTTAAAACAATTGACCTCATAGTCTATAATAACCCAAAAAGCAATAAAATAAATTCTCTACAAAAAACAATGTAGTGTACCAATTTACATGCCCATTCAGAGATTGCATCTCTGATACTAATCAAAAACCTAGTACATATATTGGTTTTACTACAACCACGCTCTCCCGTAGACTTACATATCATCTTTCTGATCAGAGTAAACAACATTTCTCTGAAAAACATAAACATGTAGGTAATATCAGACAGATTTTGGTCAACAATACGGTGATCCTTACTCATACACACAGTAAAAGGAACCTGCAGATATTGGAGGCCATGTACATCAAATCAAAGCAACCAACACTCAATAAAATCAACTTTAAAACAGGAAATAACATATTACATAGCATTTGACTACATGGTTTTGTTGTAATTTCGCGCTATCCCGCGGTGTGATGTCATAAAACCGCATCACAAACTTAAGAACTGCGTTTATTATTTTTGGTAACTATCGCCGTTGCCAAGCGGAGTTTTTTGTCAACACAAAATAAAATCTTAAGTTTGCGATGCGGTTTTATGACGTCATAAAATCGTCGGTGATGGTGGATTTTATAATATTTCAGTTTAAACAACCCCTCTGAAGATGGCTCATGTGAGCCGAAAGCTTAGAAGAAAACCAATAATTAATTATCCAAATGTTGGAGAATTTTTGTCTTTATTTTCAACTGAAATTAAAGCAAAAATACGACGTTTAGAACGGCTCATGGTTAAACATAATAGACATTCATTGTCTCTTATATTTAACAGCATATGTTTAGAAAATTACTTGCTGCCTCAATATACTAAATATATATATATATAATACTATATATATATATATATATATATATATATAAATAATATATATAATAATACTATATATATATATATATATATAAATAATACTATATAATACTATATATATATATATAAATAATACTATATAATACTATATATATATATATATATAAATAATACTATATAATACTATATATATATATATATAATACTATATAATACTATATATATATATATATATAAATAATACTATATAATACTATATATATATATATATATAATACTATATAATACTATATATATATATATATATAAATAATACTATAATAATATATATATATATATATATATAAAAATAATACTATATAATACTATATATATATATATATAATACGATATATATATATAATACTATATATATAATACTATATATATATATATAATACTATATAATACTATATATATATATAATACTATATATATAATACTATATATATATATATAATACTATATATATAATACTATATATAATACTATATATATATATATAATATATATATATATATATATATATATATATATATATATACCTCATAGGGGTGTCTACTATGATAGTGCATTCTTGCTACTTTTTCTTTAGATTCAAAAAATGAAATCAATTTATAGTTGGCGCAGGACGTAAACAATATCTTCTTAGTCAAAATCTCAAGAATTGATTTCTACACGCGATCGGCTTATATTCGAGTACATACCGTATTTCATTGCCAGACTCTGCAAGTAAAAGACGTTTTTGCGTTTGAAGAATTGATAAAGATCTCTTTCTCGGTAATTCAAGAGACGATTTAAGATAATTTTCTTTTAAAAATACTTCCGCCCTCTCTCATTATCTTTCTGCAAATCGCATTTGACACGAAGATGTATTCGCAAATGTAAAGAAATTGACTTTAAAGTCTTTGATAAATCATCAAAAGCACGTATTCGGCATTGCTTTTGCCTTCCACAGTTTAAACAAATACTAAATAATGTCAGAGATTCGGAATAATCAATAAACTACGCCCTGAGTGTGAGAGAATATGTAGATGCGAAAGAGACAGCTAGGAAAAAGTAGCTCATATTTTGGGTTCTTTTTCGTTTTATTTATTTATTTCGCCATAAGCCACGGATATTTAAACCTCTGTACTTGCTTGATTTTGAAATCTCTGATTAGTGGTTCCCAATATAAGATTTTCTTTTTCTCTTTTGCACCCATACATTCTCTCTTGTTACAATTAATGTTTAATTCTTTCTTCCCGCAATAGTTTGATTGTTTGAATCCCTGAAGTTTTCTTTCTGTCAGTCATCAAGACAGTGTCATCAACAGCACTGCCATCTGTATATCTTATGACGCTAAATTGTTCCCATCAATAACAAATCCTGGTAGAACTCCTGGTTCTGTTAGGATTGCCCCATTGTACATATTAAATAAATACGGGGACAAATATGCATCCTGGTTATTTTTGTCTACTTATTCAACACGTTTTCTCCCACAATGCAGATGTTTTGTTACTAAATTATCTCAAATAGATAAATTTTCCCTGGCAGTTCAAATAGCTCTTTGAGCATTGCCAAATCAAATGCTTCTTCGTAGTCTATGAAGTGCTAAAATATTTTTTTTTATATTTGGTGTATGGGTAGGTATATGAAGGCTATCAAAATACATTTAGTAAAATAAAGGAAGGGAAAAAAGAGTGTTGGGTATTACTTATTTATTATTCATTAATATTTCGAGATCAGAATCTCATCTTCAGAATGATAGGAGAGCTTGATTTCACGATCGCCGGCGGTCTGTGCCTTTCCTATCCCTTTTTTTATATTGCTTTTTTGTTCCAATTAGAAAGTGAGCTGAAAGAATTTTGACTTGACACATCCTCCCCATTATAATAAAGATCGTCCTGTATATATATATATATATATATATATATATATATATATATTAGTAATGCCTACTGATGAAAGTGTGTTTCACAGTTAGATATTTACTTTAAAAAGTCCTCAATACAAAAAATAAATATATGATAATTATTATCATTATTATTGTTATAATGGCATACTGCAATTTAATAGGTATAAAGGTCCTTTGTCAAAACACCATGCTCAGACTGCCTGAGGATGGTGTTTTAACACCGAAACTTTATAGCTATTAAGTTGCACTATGCAATTATTATTATAATAGTAATAATTACTAACTCTCTCTCTCTCTCTCTCTATATATATATATATATATATATATATATATATATATATACACTCCACCCACGTCTATTGAACAGCTTAAGAGGCTCATCCCTTGTTCCCTGTTTAGGATGTGGTTTCCGGCTTTTCTCTTTTCCAATCTTCTCACTTTTTTTTTTTCAATTGGAGTAGATAGATCTATCTATCGCCCGGTTCACACTCCACCCACGTCTATTGAACAGGTTAAGAGGCTCATCCCTTGTTCCCTGTTTAGGGTGTGGTTTCCGGCTTTTCTCTTTTCCAATTTTTTCACTTTTACGTAGCCCCCTGCACATCAGTGGCGTTACCGCCTTGCTCGGGGTGATACGATTATAGCGAACATATAGATCAGAACGATGTTGAGCAAAAGTCTAAATGTGAAATAACATTTTTATTTTAAAGCTTCATAGAATATTTTATTAAGGGAAAATAAGGATATAGTAGTAAATTATATAATTCCAAAATATAAAGTTCAATAAACTTATTTTGCTTAAGTTATAAGAATAATTATATAACATTCGAAAAAATAGAAGATCAAAAATATCGTTAAATTTAATAATTATTTTGCATTATTGAAAATTTTTTAGGGTAAGAATATGAAATCGGGTATTTTACTAAATTACACCGGCTCTTTACTGGCTCTTGCATTGAAAACATGGCGAACAAATCTGTGAAGTAAATGAAACTTAGAAAATTGATAGTCAAGTTACATAATTAAGACAAACTCTCGATTGGGGATATTACACAGAGTGTGGGGAAATCTAAAAGTGTTATTCGTAGTATTTTAAAAACAACTTGAGGAAACTGAGTCATGGGAAGCCAAGAAACCACCTGGTAGGCCGAGGAAACTACTGCAAGGAAGACAGATGAATTGGTAAAGAATAAAAAAGAGAGCTAATGCTAACCTTGGCATTAAAATATCAAGTGTCACTTTAAATGAGCAGATTCATGCTGATTTCAAAGTTTCGTAAGAACACCATTTTGATGTTCTCACTCGTCACAGGATTTAACCGATGCTTCACTGCAAACCAGCCGTGATGAGTGAAAACAGTATTACGTTCTTTTCACGAAACTTCGAAGCCGGCATAAATCTGCTCTGCTAAAGTTACAAACTCTTTGTACTTATATATATATATATATATATATATATACGCACGAAAAATCTAAAGTGAGCCAAAACCTACCGCGGTTTCACACTACGGATCGTCAGGGAAAAGGCACATATATATATATATATATATGTGTGTGTGTGTGTGTGTGTGTGTGTGTTGTCTTCTTTTTACAAATATGGAATCGGCTATCGCTCAGTATCTAGTGGAGAATATAGCCCTTGCTAAGCCTTATAAGAAAGAGTGGTTCAAAAATATTCATAGAAATGGTTCCAATAATCATTTAAAGATTTTTGAATAAGTCTCTATATCATTACGGAAACCTCCTCTCTGGCAGAAGAAGGATTTTTGTAAAATCTCTGAATTTGTTGGGGAATATTTTATTTTAACTGTCCTTATATATATATATATATATATATATATACATATATTTATTTATTTATTTTATTGTATTTCCCTTTTTTCTCTTCATTTTCGTTGTTACTGTTCATTTCGTTTAATCTATTTTCCAACGATTTTTTTCTCGTGATGAGATGTTCGACGAAAGGGCCTTAAAGACTGTTTATAAATTCTTTGTTTTTAAAATAGTACACAAATTTGTACCTCGAAACATTTGTTTATATATACAGTACCGAGCATAAAGATCAGAACGATGTTAAGAAAAAGTCTAAATATGAAATAACTTTTTATTTTAAATCTTCAAAGAACATTTTATCAAGAAAATAAAAGAATATATAAGTAAATGATATAATTCAAAAATATAAAGTTCAATAAAGTTATTTATGTTTTTCATCATCCAGCTTTTCGAATGTTATTTAATTATTCTTATAACTTTATCAAAAAAGTTTATTGAGCTTTATATTTTGGAATTATATAATTTAAATTTATATCGGTATTTTTCTTTGAAGCTTTAAAATAAGAAGTTATTTCGCATTTGGACTTTTTCTTAACACCGTTCTGATGTTTACGCTCGCTACTATATATATATATATATATATATATATATATATATAGTCATCCGCAGACAGTTTTGTTTCGCTGTTTCACAGCTTATCAGTACGGTCAGACTCCGATTGCTTTTAGTCAAGATTGAATCCCAACCGAATTGGCGTCAGCCGGTGATTCTACCTCTGGGCTATGGGCGCTCGGTAGAAGAAGGCAGACCTTTTAGCGTGCATATTATCATTATACACACCCAATAGCCAGAGTGCTCTAATTCATTACAGAATGAATGAATATATATATATATATATATATATATATATATATATGGTACTGAGCATAAAGCTCAGAACAATATATATATATATATATATATATATATATATATATATATATGAATGTATATATGTATTTATATATATAAATATATATTTAATAAATGCATAAGGCCCAGAACGATATGATTATATATATATATATATATATATATATATATATATATATATAAAAATTAGAGAAAATTTTCAAAATTCAAATGTGTCGGATGCACATTTCGACATGGGATCTCTAACAGAGATTCCACGTCACTTCAGCGACATTGTTCTCTTCCAAATGGAGAAGGCCCTGGGGTAAAGGGGAAGGGGTAAGGTTAACAACGGTCAAGAATTGAGAGTTCCCTTAAGGTCAGGGAAATTGGATTTCATTTAAGTGGGGTATTAGGTTAAACAAAACAGAACAGGACAGAGTGGTGGAGATTACAGGGTGTATAGAGACAAGAGAAAGACGGGGTATCAAATATCAAATGGTAGAGGCTAGTGAATGTTTACAGGGGTTTGAATCGGTATATTTAGGAGGGGAAGGAATAGATTTAAATGTAAGATCTTAAAAATTTTAATTAAGTTTATCCATTACAGGAAGTAATGAATTCAAAGTTATTAAAGAAATATATATATATATATATATATATATATATATATATGTGTGTGTGTGTGTGTGTGTGTGTGTGTGTTAACAAAGGAAAAAAGGGGGTTTGGTAAAGGAATTCATATTTTATAAAGATGGACAAATAAAGGAGTTAAATTACTTTTTTAAGGTTAAGATTTTGAGCTGTTTGAAGAGGTGTATTTAGGGGGAAGTAATGGGTTTAAATATAAGATCTTAAAATTTTTTTAATACCCCTACCTTCCTAACCCAATCTCTTTAACTGCCTATCTGTATAACATATGGATTCTTTTACTAAACTCCTTTTTTTCCTTGGTTAATACATATATATATCTTTTTTCTCTAATAATTTTTAAGCTTATAACTTCCTGTAATTGGCGTTTAGTTCGCATCTACCTGAAAATTTTAATGAAATAAACTTAATTAAAAAAAATATATATATATTTATATATATATATATACACCTCTACAAACAGCGCAAAATCCTAACCTTAAAAAAGTAATTTAACTCCTTTATTTGTCTATCTTTATAAAATATGGATTCCTTTACTAAACTCCCTTTTTTCCTTTGTTAACACACACACACACACACACATACATACATACATACATACATACATACATATATATATATATATATATATATTTCTTTAATAACTTTGAATTCATTACTTCCTGTAATGGATAAACTTAATTAAAATTTTTAAGATCTTACATTTAAATCTATTCCTTCCCGTCCTAAATATACCGTTTTAAAGCCCTGTAAACATTCACTAGCCTCTACCATTTGATATTTGATACCCCGTCTTTCTCTTGTCTCTATACACCCTGTAATCTTCACCACTCTGTCCTGTTCTGTTTTGTTTAACCTAATTCCCCCACTTAAATGATATCCAACTTCCCTGACCTTAAGGGAACTCTCAATTCTTGACCATTGTTAACCTTGTCCCTCCCCCTTTACCCCAGGGCCTTCTCCATTTAGAACAGAACAATGTCGCTGAGGTGATGTGAAATCTGTTAGAGATCCCATGTCGAAATGTGCATCCGACACCTTTGAATTTTGAAAATTTTCACTAATTTATATTGGCTCTGTATTCTTAAGTACATTGATCTCTCCACCTGCATCATTTTTTAATATTAATTAGGATCAGGTTCTTGGAATTTACCTTCCTACTCTTCCTCTTCGGATTAAAGAAAAACAATATATATATATATATATATATATATATATATATATATATATATATATCCCTCCTGTCATGAAAGAGACAATGACGAGGCAGCATCAGCTCAGTTTATTTTCTTTACTACCAGTTATAAAACTTTATTATCAGTTAAGAAAGCTCTTCATGCGTGTTTGCTTTGCAACAACGCCTTATTATTTTATTTATTTATTTTTGGCATAATTATGCCGTCAAGTAGTAAAGAATATATATATATGTATATATATATTCGGTCGGATTACAATACTGGGTTAAAAAGCAATCGGAGTCTAACCGTACTGATGAGCTGTGATACAGCGAAACAGATCTGTTTGCAGATCACTATATATATATATATACCCTCTCCTTTGGGTTATTTCTTTCAATGTCTTAAAGTAAGATACTCAATAGTTGGTATACCAATATATACAGGTGGCATCATTTTAGACGGTTTGTCGATTTTAATATTATCCGTCATTTTTTGACGGCACAGACCCACTCGTAGTTAAATGAACTTGACAAACAGGGATTCAAGCCTGAGAAACTAAGCGGTAAATATGTGTATGGTCGTGTTAGTGCATGAGGTTCTATTTAGTTGGGCTGAATACTCGAGGCATTCTCTTGAACTGTTCAACTGTCACTTGTGGACGTGGTACAAACAGAAATTTTGACAAAAACTGGTCAAT
This sequence comes from Ascarosepion bandense, assembly GCA_037127315.1. Classification (NCBI taxonomy): domain Eukaryota; kingdom Metazoa; phylum Mollusca; class Cephalopoda; order Sepiida; family Sepiidae; genus Ascarosepion; species Ascarosepion bandense. The sequence continues at coordinate 3,059,908 of JBBBDQ010001337.1, forward strand.
AAAATAAATCGAGGGTCTGAAATAACAATAACTAGGTTAGAAGAAATCAGAATTTAAATAACCGGCTAGGCCCGTCTATTCTGAAAAATAAGTACTCGAAAAAGCAATCAGACATCATCATCACCATCCCCTGTCAAAAATGACAGCAAATATTTACATCGATGTGCTCTCTTCAATATTCGACAACATAATTATTGCAAAAAAATAAAATAAAATAAAATAAAATAAAGTTAAAGAATAAAAACGCGACAAAAGCTTTTATAACTGGTAGTAAAGAAAATGAACTGAGCCGACGCTGCCTCGCAGTCTAATGAACTGAGCTGACGATGCTTTGTTATTTGTTTCAAACTTATGAACACTAATGACTATGACCCAATCCTCATAAATAGGTTGGAGACTTTTGTGAAAGGGTTATATGACAGGTCGATCCATTTTGTCTGGAATTTATACTCAAGCTCCGCGACCTAGGGGTCCATTCTCCTACGTTTTACCAATCCCTCGGGAGATGGCTGAGTTTATTGCCCGGTGCCTGTGGTGTCCCATAAAAGGGAAGTGATGAGTAGGGTTGGAAATTTTTCTACTGTACAGCCGATAAATCCATCTTAAAACTGACCTCGTGTCATATTTGTTGCACGGTAGAACAACGGTAAATATCTATATTGCTGTCTAGCAGTTTATTACTAGCAGTAGGTATCTACTTCACGCAGCTGGTGAGTATTGTAATTTGTTGATGTTATAAAGTGTAAAGATTACTATTTTATTTTCCCACATCCATTTTAGTTATTTCTCATTCAGAAACCATTTTAGGTTACAACACTATTGGATATATATATATATATATATATACACACATGACCGTAAAAAGTTCCCATCTATCACACACACACACACACACACACACACACACATATATATATATATATATATATTATAAATTATATTTTAGAACATGTACATGACATCTCTATATATAATAGCTACGAAGGCGCGTCTGTTTCTGCATCGGAGTACCGATGCTTCGTCAGGCGATGTGGTACTGGGAATCCTTTTCATTTTTATTTATTTAGTTTTGTTAGGGGTATTAGCTGGGTTTTTTTGATATTCTGATATTTCGTTGACAGTTGGAATTTTTTGTGGAGAGTGTTAGTGTGTATGGGTGGGTGATAGCAAGATAATGTAGTCAGTCTGTGAAGGTTTAGATTAGTGTAAACTTACGGAGTGTAAACTTACGGAGTCTAATAAGTTATTAATATTATTATATATATATATATATATATTAGTCATCCACATACAAGCCTGTTTCGGTGTATCACAGCTCATCAGTGTGGCTAGACGCATCCACTTGCTTCTGGTCGGGATCGAAAGCAGAAGCAAGTGGATGCGTCTAGCCACACTGATGAGTTGTGATACAGCGAAACAGGCTTGTATGCGGATGACTAATATATTATGCTCTCATTACGATTGAGCTCTCTGGAGAAGAAAATTTTAAAAACAGTTTCCACTTCTGCTATATATATATATATATATATATATATATATATATATATATACCATAAGCACACACACACATACATGCTCTAACACACTTACACACACACACACACACACACACACACACACACACACACACACACACAAGCACTCACTACAATTAATGACAGTAGCAAGGAATGACTATTCGTTGAAAAGCACGAACTCACTCGAACACAAGCTCTCCTACCATTCTGAAGATGATATTTTTATCTCGAAATATTATTGAATATTAAATAGGTAATACCCAACAACTCCGTTACCTTCCTTTATTTTACTAAACGCATTGTGACAGCCTTCAAGACCTAACCATACAATATATATATATATATATATATATAACGATCTTACCATAGAGAATATTATTTTTTCCTTTGATATCTGTTATATACTGATTAGAGTCAATAATGGTATCATGACATTTTCCGCTGAACATTTTTGTAAAAATAAAATACCCTAAGATTACAAATATTTTACACAGATTTTTAATTTTTTTAAGTCATGGGACACTTGGGGTCCCTTCAATGGGTCTATCAGAACCTATTCCGATCAAACCAAGGGACCTAACCACAATTTGAATTATTGATGTCCTTATGTGCTCCATTTTTTTAGATTTACAATTTAAGATCTTTGCATTTTTAAAGATTTGTTAAAAGATCTTCAAAGATACATTAAAGTCTACAGGAACAGCCATGAAAATAAAAAAATCACATTCTGTTTTGGCTGTCTTTGATCACAATATCTGGACAATTAGATTTGATTGTTCTGTCTATGCTTATTTCAAAGACCCATAAAATTGTTACAACTGCTGTGTCTGCAAACAATTCTGGGTGGTGTTCATACCAATTTCTTCCAGTTTCTTTCCCGTAAACGTTGCAGAATTTATAATGTAAATATTGACCCACCCTGTCCTACCGATTTTTATATTATTATTACTTAAAGGAACATTAACAAATAGGTTGTTGACGTCAACGAAAGCAAGCAAGAGTTTGAATATTGGGTTTTGTAGAATGTTGAATCTGATACGTTCTTCACTAGAGTTTATATAGTACTTATTAGATAAATATGGTGTACTTAACTGGTTCAACGTTTTTCATAATCGATAAACAGGAGTGGGCACTTGCGATATATTTGGACAGTGATTGGAACTGTGCTTGTGTACTTTGACGTAACATAAAAATAACCAGGTTGGTAATCGCCAACTATTTTCTCCTCTTCAATACAATGTCTACAGGAATAAGTTTGTTTTGAGATTTTTGGGGTTTTATTTTTGTTGTTTTTGGCAGTCATTCAGAATTGTTTACAGTTTAAAGTAGCAATCGTTTTGTATTTAGAATGACAGAAATAATCAATTTGTCAGCTCGCCCGCAGATGTTCATCGGTATTGCTTTTGATAGAAACAGTGACAGTTATGTAGATATCTCCCTCACTTTCTCTCTCTCTCTATATATATATATATCCACACACACACACACATATATATATATATATGCACGCATACACAGATTTATATATATATATATATATATATATATATATATATATATATGGCAAATAAAGTATGAAGTCAAAAATTCTGACAATGGGTTACTGAAAGAAAACATATTTAATTAGTCTTTGTAATAAAGTACTTGATATCAAAGATAGAACTTTAATAGAATTAATATAGTTAAAATTTTGTCACCTGATTGATGTTAACTTCAACATCCCGACTTCAGAGCTTCGTAGGTGAACCTGTGCATCCACTTTTCAGCGGGTATCAGTAATTTACTATATATATATATATATATATATATACAACCGAAAACACACGCATATGAACTTTCTGACTTGTTCACCGACCACTTATCTACATATACAGTGTTTTCAGCTGTCAGAAAGACAAACGAATCCCGATATATAAAGTCACAAATTTATTCGCCTGAAGAGAGTCAACTTTAGACTCGAAATATGTTTAGCGACTCAAATAGAAGTATAGAAACTTAATGTATTATACAAAAGGCAAGTAATAATAATAATAATAATAATAATAATAATAATAATACACTTAAAACAAAATGTTCACGGCTTCTCAGATTTCTTTCACCTATATCAATTTCTCTCATTGGAAAAACCCCTATTTCTGTTTTCAGTATATATGTAGGATGTATGTAGGGAGGAATCTACTTAGCATTGTGACTATCAGTTTCACGCCTTAAGCGATGTTTTTGGTCTGAAGATCGCTTTTGTCTTGAAACTGTCATTATAACTGTTGATTCTGATGCCAACATTTGTACACACACGCACACATACACATTTACACATACACACACACACACATATATATATATATATATATATATGTGTGTGTGTGTGTGTGTGTGTGTGTGTGTGTGTGTGTGAAACCAATAAAATGTAAACGCAAATTCTACTCCATCAGCTTCTTTTCTCGCACTTCCCGCCTGTGAAATTCCCTTCCGTTTACTTGCTTCCCCGACAGCTACAATCTCCGGGAGTTTAAGTGTAAAGTCTATAGTCATCTCCTATCTTGCTAACTTGTATCCTCTCTCTCGTGCTCCTTTCTTTTCCACTCCACTCTCAGTACATTAACCTTTTTCTTACCCACTTCCAGGCGCACCCTGTAACCTGTCACTCTTTATCATAACTTTCCTATATATAACCCCCTGTGCACCAGTGGCAATAGACTGCCTTGCTTGGGGCGATATGGTTATTAAAAAAATGTAGGATGTTTCAAAAACAAATGGCATAACTTCAGGTCTGTGTTACTTATATCTAAATAATAAAAAAACTCCCTCTGAACAGATGTCCGGAAACGATTGTTTTTCGAGTTGTAGACTTTTCAAACATTTACTAACTAGAATATTTTTATCTCCCACAGGTGGAAACTAAGTCGCTAAGCAGCGGACCAGACAACCAGTCAGATCGCTTTTTTGTCGCCAACCGGACAGAACTTTCCCTTTGTTTCTCGCGTGTGAAGTGTTGATGGACGACTGTTAGTGGTGCATTTTGATTGGACCTGTACTCAAAACAGGAGAGAGAGAAAGAGAGAGATACTCTGTACAAGATCGTCGTCTCTACCAAGAAGGGTTCCCACACCAACAATGTCCCGATAAAAAAATAACATTTGTGAATATCAATCGCCACCTCTGTGAACATGGGACTTTCTAACCTCCTGCTGGTGGCAGAAGACGACCACTTTTACGTCGACTGAGGAAGAAGAGCAGATACTCGACGTTGTGCATGATACTCCTGAAATTAGCAGACAACAGTTGGCAAGGCAAGTGGCTATTTCCCATTCGAATGTCTAGAGAGTACTGCGAGAACAAAGGTTATATTATCTACAACGTGTACAGATCTTGTCACTAGGATATTACCCTGCAACGCAATTCTAAACTTTCAAAGATGAAGCACAGTTTACACAAGATGTAAAGTTTTCACAATCATCATGTATGGGCAAAGGAAAATTAAAATGCAATTGTTGCATCACGTCGTCAACAGTGGTTCTCAGTCAACATCTGGGCTGCTGTGGTTGGTAATAGGTTATTAGGACCTCATATACTTTCAAACAGGCTTACAGGTGATATGTACAAGAGCCTCCTGGAAAATAACATGCCTGATTTCTTGAACGATGTACCATTGATCACTCTCAGAAATTGCACTTTCTGCATGATGGTTCTCCTGCACACTTCCGTCACACAGCCCGAAAGTACCTAAATCGAAGCTTTACTGTCCGGTGGATAGGAAGATGTGGAACATTTATATGGCCTTCAAGCTCACTGGATCTAAAACCCATTAGATTTCTACCTGTGGTGCCATTTAAAAGGACTGATGTATTCGTCTCCAGTTAATGATGTGGATATTATCCGCGAGACCATGCGAAACACGCCATGAAATTGGGTGCGTATTCACAAGTCAATGAGACGCCGATGTGACGCCTGTATTAGGGCAAAGGGTGCACATTTTGAACACTTTCTTTAGATCACTTGAAAACACTGCATGTGTCGGACGTAGGAAATAAAGGCATTCTGGTTAGCACGAGTTTAAAAAGGATAATTATATATATTTGTCTATTTATGGTGGTGCTGAAGTCTTTACCATTAACCATATTTTCAAATATATATATATATCCGAGTGAATACAGAACGAAGAAAGAAATTTTACAACGTCCAAAACATTAATTTGAAACAGTGCTCGATATATAATATATAGAGATGTGAATATTTATTATAAATTATATTTTAGAACATGTACATAATTTATATATATATATATATATATATATATATATATATATATATATATATCCACTACAAATGGTACATTTGTTTCGACATTTAAACTTCAGTGTCTCAAGGCTTTCCATTCCTATACACACCGCCTGATGAGACATTGAAGTTTCAAACAAATGTACGATTTGTAGTGGATATATATATATATATATAAAATTATGTACATGTTCTAAAATGTAATTTATAATATATATATATATATATATATATATATATATATATATATATTATGAATTATATTTTAGAACATGTACATAATTTTTTATGAATATATCTATATATTTAAAAAATAGATGGCGTAACTTCATGACTGGGTTCAACTTATAAATAACAACAACTGTGTTGCTAATTTTAGTGTTGACACATTTTCCATCCTTAGCTTGTTCCACTCAAATTACCACATTAAAGTTTTAGAGGCCACCTATATTCTCTTTAAAACCTTCTTTGTGTAAACAGAAAGATCATATATTTGGACTCCAACTCATTTTTATCTGAGAATTTTTTTCTCTACATATTGCCCATTTCTTTTGCTGATAATTATTTATTTAATAACCTCAATTTAGTTCTGCTGAACGAGGTTCAAAACCGGTCAGATAGCCCGTTTTTAAATTTTATTTTTTAAATATTATCATCATCACGTGGGGTAGTACAAATAAATATTTTTTTTTCTATTGATGGCGTTTATGAAGTTTTATAGGAACAAGCACATTTTCAGATATTTCAACACAAGGTGCAAACAGGACTTAATCAGTAAATTACATTCGCTGTTAAAATTTAAATGTAAAAATCGAACTACTCTAGCTAATAAGCTCTTTCTTTATTCGTGCTTGGCTAAAAAAATATATATCTCTCTTTTATTAATTTTAGAATAAAAGAGGCTAATATACATCTAGGACAAAAGATGGAAAAGGCTTTCATTTACAACTTCATTTCTAAGCTCTCTTATAGTGTTGCCAAATTGAAGAAGAAATATTACCAATCATGGAACAGTTTTATCAGTTTACTTTCTTATTTTGATAGAATCAGTTTTTTTCGCTGTGCTGCACTGATTCATGAATGCAGTCATTCTCGGTTTGCAACAAAACATCTGAGTAGTTGCAGCATTTAATTTGTGAAAAATGTGGTTGTTATGCTAATCCTAGTGTTGGTCATAATGTTATGAATCTTTCTTTGTCCCAGTTGTCCATGTCAGAATTATCGATACACTTGCATGGATTGGATTTTTGTGTCCCCTCCCTTGCATATCAAACGAGGGAAATTTATTCAAAGTTGTGTTTGCCCAGATGGCCAGACTTCAGTCAGCAATGACTAAACTTAATTATATTTCTCATTTCTACCAGGTTCTCCTGTTTCCTTCAGTGAGTCAAAGTGAAGCAGAGAGCAATATAAAGATATCAATTCACTTAGGGATAATGTTGTGGGATCTCCCCTTTTTTCTATGATAATGGACTCGACTTGAGTATACATATACTCCTGGCATAGTGAGATACGTCAGAGATCCGGATGAGATATCTAGGTTACCGTAAGATACCGACAGATACCGAAGTTTCACAGAGAATACCGCGTCAGTAGTCATAGTAGCTCTGAGCTCCACTCAGCCAGAATAGTATTACACAGCATCCGTCAGTTCCGACGTGGACATACTAATTCTTACACGGCTTCACTTCAAAAGTTATATATATATATATATATAATATATATATATATATATATATATATATATATAAATATATATATTCCTTACTAATCGTATTCCTGAATTACTAACCTGCGTTCAAGTTTGTATCTTTCATGTTTAATATACTTATTCTTCTATCTCAATCTCTGGTTTGTTGTTCATTTTTTTTTTTTTTTTTGTGCGGTTCCTCACCAGGAATCCACAACAGATAATAAGTCTTTGATTATTACAAAACCTGATAATTGCTCGGATGTTGTCATTTTTTATTATCAAGATTATGTGAACAATATGATGACTATTCTTGCAGATACTTCTAAATTGTTTCGGTTAGGCCCAATAGACAAATATGACTCTACAATATCTATTCGGGCTAAATTCCAAAAACGTTTAGTTACATAGGTTAAAAGTAGGTTTTTACCCACTGAAATTTCTAATGAAATTAGACCGTCGGGATCTATTTGTCCTCGTCTCTATGGTTTGCTCAAAACACATAAGCCTGGTGTTCCATTGAGATCTATTTTCTCTATGATAGGTTCTTTCCAACATGGCGTGACTAAATGGCTTATCAACATATTACAGCCTGTTTTGGAATGGTATAACAAATTCTGTATTAAAGATGCGTTCGAGTTCTCCGACTTTATACAGCGTTATCTGTAAACCAACAAATTTACGTGTTCTTATGATATTTCCAGCCTCTTTACCGGCGTTGCTTTAGCGGAGACTATTAATATATGTGCTGATACCGCATATCGTAGTAAGTTGTCACCTCCTGTTATTCCTGAAGAGATATTTGATGCAATTTGCCACGATGTCCGTTGAATTGGTTTTTGACAGCGTCATGTAAAGGCAAATCGATGGTGTTTCAATGAGTTCTCCCTTGGGACCCATTTTAGCAAACATTTGTTGGATTTCATGAGGAGAGCGTGTTATCTGAATCTAATAAACCTGATGTTTATTTACGTTATGTAGATATATATATATATATATATATATATATATATATATATATATATACTGAAAAGTTATAGGTCAGATTTAAATTAAATTAGAGCAGTAAAAAGTTGTATTAGAATGTTGTAGATGTATTATATATTTAAAGGAAAATGAAGATTCAACATGTAAAGCGTTTTGATATTTAGGTAGGAAAATTCAGCCAAACTTTGGTTTCGTCAGTCGATTTGTTTTGACTGATGCTTTAACGGTTCATGCTTTTATAAGTTCATAACCAGAAGTTCAAAGTAAGGGAGTGGTTTGTTATTGGGAATCCTTTCATACAGGTTTGTACGAGCCGAGAAAATATTTTCTAATTTGTCTACATCCGGACATTATTTCAAACCTTTCATTTAATAGTTTTTGTCGTTTTGAACAAAACTGTAACGGTCGAAACCATGATAGCGTAACCCGCTGATCTTCTTAAACTATATATATATATATATATATATATATATATATATATATATATAGTAAAATCAATAATAAACTTATAGTTTTACCGTATGCTGGATTTATGTGTTAAAGGGCTCTATATCAGGTATAGAACGTACTTAAATATAAAAGAGGACATTAAACTCAAAAGAGTCTGTATCATACTTAAACTTAATCGTCAGGCTATGTGCGTTGTGTTTCGGCCCGACTATTTTAATATATTCTGGCGAGAGATGCATTATTGTAAATCTATTGCATTATTCTAACCTTTATTAGAATGGAGGTAACAGTTATGTTTTAAATTATTCTATAGGCGACTGTGTAGAAATAACTGTATATCTAAATGCAGTTTTATGGCTATATTTTTTGTTTATTTTTCAACTTTCTTATTTGTTGTTGATTTTTATTATTACATTTACATGTGTCCATTTGCAATTTGTTTATTATTTATTTGCTTATTTATTGATTTAGATTAATCTATTATACTTTTTTTTTAATTTTTTATTTTCTTGATCTCTTTTAGTTTTCAAATGATTATAGCTATTTTCTCTTCCAGACTGGATGTTACATTTGATGGATTTATCATTGTAGGCTGGTGCGTTTTCCTTATTTTCAGTGATATTTTTAGTGTGATTTGATTTTGTCTTTCATTTTCCATAAATGTTTAGAAAGCATTACACTGTTCGCGTATTTATTGTTTGCAGAGGATGTTTTTAGTGTCTAGTTTTTCTAGGTTCCTTCAGTTATTCCTATGTATATATTGTCGTTATCTGCTGGTTTTACAGTGGCTTGATATATAACATTGTTCTGTAAGTAAATTACTTTCAAGGAATATTCCTGCCATGATACACATGCTGCTTTGATTTGTGGGGGTGATTTTTGGGTAGTTTTCTTATGTTTTTTATTTGTTTGTGTCTTTTTCTCATTGCAGCTGTGTTTTCGCTGAATATCTTTTGGAGAACGTTTGATGGGGGAAGTGTTTGCGGATGAGTTTAATGAATATTTTTCCCACATTTGTTTTTTTTTTTTCGTTTTTGTTGTACTTGTACTGTGAGTTGAATTATGCGATGTTTCTTTCCTGTTAGCTTTTTTTAGCTGTTAGTTGTGTATGTAAGTTTTACTGAAAATCTAATATCCTTTATGGTTGTTTTATAATCATTCTCGGCTTTGTTGACTATGACCCCACCTGGAAAAATTGTCAGATAACCTGCGGTTAATTGGAAGTTGAATCTGCTGGATTATTGATGGTGGGTGGTTGGAAAATGTGTGTATATAAAGTAGATCGTCATTATCTTTTCTGAATGGTTAACAGGTACCTTTTATATGGCTGAATATGACATCTAGGAAACCAACTTCATTTAGGGTGGTTTTTATGTCTTTCGAATCCAATATTCTGGAATTTTTTTAATGATTGCTTTTCTGGTCCAAAAATTAGAATGAGACAATATCCCGAGACATAGGCATTAGATCGAGAACTGTCTACCAGTGTAGATTAAATGAAGGATTCAGTTCAGGATTCTGTATTGGTTACCCGTATATATATATATATATATATATATATATGAGGAAGACTGGAGGGCACAATGGCCGAAACCTTGTGATAACAACAATAATGTTAACGACAATAGTTCGAGTGGACATAGTGTAAATAATGAATAGACTAGAAGAAATATACTGTTTAAAAATATAAACGGACCATCATGTCGAATATGGATCCATTAAAATAGCGTTTAAATAAGTATATCTGTCGGTTTAATGAATAAAAAGCCATTATGTTTTTAGACATTATATATATAATGTTGTTATAAGGAAGTGAAATAACAAGCAGATTAAAACCCTCTGTTTATGCATATACTTTTATAAAGAATGCTCAATACAAAGTAGACCTTAATATTTTAATTATTACTATTCCAATGGTTTATAACACTACACAAATTTTTCATTACTATTACAATGGTTTATAAAAGCATTATATCACTGCACAAAATTATTCATGTTTCAGAACAATACTTTTCTTCTTCAGGTAACATTTTAAAATATCACCTGAAAAAAAAATAGTATTGTTCCGAAACATGAATAATTTTGTGCAGTGATATAATGCTTTTATAAACCATTGTAATAAAATAATAATATATATATATATATATATATATATATATATATATATATATAGGGTCAAAATAGCATAATGATGATCCACATATACTGTCTTAATATGTATAGGAAAAACTACTAAAATGTTGTAAGTTTAAAAATGTATATTTTTGTCAGTATTTATTTATTTCTATTATTATATATATATATTTGATATATCAGACCGGCCTCAAATATATATATATAATAATAGAAATAAATAAATACTGTCAAAAAATACATTTTTAAACTGACAACATTTTAGTAGTTTTCCTATACATATTAAGACAGTATACGTGGAACGTCATCATTATGCTATTTGGAACCTATATATATATATATATATATATATAGTAATTTTGTTATTACAATGGTTTATAAAAGCATTATATCACTGCACAAAATTATTCATGTTTCGGAACAATACTATTCTTTTCAGGTGATATTTTAAAATATTACCTGAAGAAGAAAAGTATTGTTCTGAAACATGAAAAATTTGTGTAGTGTTATAAATATAAACCATTGTAATAGTAAAATTAAAATATTAAGGTCTACTTTGTACTGAGCATTCTTTATAAAAGTATATACATAAACAGAGGGTTTTAATCTGCCTGTTATTTCACTTCCTTATAACAACATTATATATAATATATATATATATATATATATATATATATATATATATATATATATATAAAAATAATAAAAATGGCTTTTTATTCATTAACCGACAGATATACTTATTTAAGTAAATAATAATAGCTTTTTATTCATTAACCGACAGATATACTTATTTATTTATACATATATATATATATATATATATATATATATATATATATATATATATAATCTCTTCACCCTAATCAAGGTGATAAAGATTCAAGGACATGTGTGAGGTGAGAGAAACATAATAAGTCAGAGGCAGAGACAGACAGTTATTTAAATAGAATCATATTGTTTTCGATGATCTGGCGAAATCACTAAACGCTTTCGAAATTCATAAATAATTCATTCTCGTGAAATGGAACGTGGTAAAAGAAAAAGAGAGCTAATGTTTTATTCACAGCATTTGTTTCGACTTTGAAGTGGTTATATCATCTTTCCTTTACTTGATTGTTTATGACCCTTTCCCCAGAGCCAAGTGAATCGTATTTTTTTTAATTTAATCATTTGTTGCTTGCAAAAGCTTCAGCCATGAGTGATTCATCTGATTAGGTGTTCTAGATAACGCAATGACAAAACTTGAACTTTTCGAAATAGGGTCAGTTATCTTCGGCTTTCTCATTTCTGTTCTTTCTTTCTATTTATTCTTCTTCTTTCTTACTTTTTTTCATATCTATCTATCTATCTATCTATCTATCTATCTATCTATTTCAGTCTGTTCATATCTATCTATCTATCTATCTATCTATTTCAGTCTGTTCATATCTATCTATCTATCTATCTATTTCAGTCTGTTCATATCTATCTATCTATCTATCTATCGATCTATTCATATCTATCTATCTATCTATCTATCTATTTCAGTCTGTTCCTCTATCTATCTATCTATCTGTCTGTTCAGTCATTCATATCTATCTATCTATCTATCAGTCTGTTCATATCTATCTATCTATCTATCTATTTCAGTCTGTTCATATCTATCTATCTATCTATCTATTTCAGTCTGTTTCTATCTATCTATCTATCTATCTATTTCAGTCTGTTCATATCTATCTATCTATCTATCTATCTATTTCAGTCTGTTCTTATCTATCTATCTATCTATCTATTTCAGTCTGTTCATATCTATCTATCTATCTATCTATTTACACAGTCTGTTCCTTATCTATCTATCTATCTATCTATTTCAGTCTGTTCATATCTATCTATCTATCTATCTATTTCAGTCTGTTCATATCTATCTATCTATCTATCTATTAGTCTGTTCATATCTATCTATCTATCTATCTATTTCAGTCTGTTCTATCTATCTATCTATCTATCTATTTCAGTCTGTTCATATCTATCTATCTATCTCTATTTCAGTCTGTCCATATCTATCTATCTATCTATTTCAGTCTGTTCATATCTATCTATCTATCTATCTATTTCAGTCTGTTTCATATCTATCTATCTATCTATCTATCTATTTCATTCATTCATATCTATCTATCTATCTATCTATTTATTTCAGTCTGTTCATATCTATCTATCTATCTATCTATTTCAGTCTGTTCATATCTATCTATCTATCTATCTATTTCAGTCTATTTATTATCTATCTATCTATCTATCTATTTCAGTCTGTTCATATCTATCTATCTATCTATCTATTTCAGTCTGTTCATATCTATCTATCTATCTATCTATTTCAGTCTGTTCATATCTATCTATCTATCTATCTATCTATTTCAGTCTGTTCATATCTATCTATCTATCTATCTATCTATTTCAGTCTGTTCATATCTATCTATCTATCTATCTATTTCAGTCATTCATATCTATCTATCTATCTATCTATTTCAGTCTGTTCATATCTATCTATCTATCTATCTATTTCAGTCTGTTCATTCTATCTATCTATCTATCTATCTATCATTCATTCATTCACTTATCTATCTATCTATCTATCTATTTTCAGTCTGTTCATATCTATCTATCTATCTATCTATTTCAGTCTGTTCATATCTATCTATCTATCTATCTATTTCAGTCTGTTTCTATCTATCTATCTATCTATCTATTCCAGTCTGTTCATATCTATCTATCTATCTATTTCAGTCTGTTCATATCTATCTATCTATCTATCTATTTCAGTCTGTTCATATCTATCTATCTATCTATCTATTTCAGTCTGTTCATATCTATCTATCTATCTATCTATTTCAGTCTGTTCATATCTATCTATCTATCTATCTATTTCAGTCTGTTCATATCTATCTATCTATTTATTTCAGTCTGTTCATATCTATCTATCTATTTATTTCAGTCTGTTCATATCTATCTATCTATTTATTTCAGTCTGTTTATATCTATCTATCTATCTATCTATCTCAGTCTGTTTATATCTATCTATCTATCTATCTCAGTCTGTTTATATCTATCTATCTATCTCAGTCTGTTTATATCTATCTATCTATCTCAGTCTGTTTATATCTATCTATCTATCTATCTATCTATCTATCTATCTATCTATCTCATTCTGCTCATATCTATCTAATTTTGTCCGCATCAATCTTTCTCATCTATTCCATTAATTTTGAATCTGTAAATGTATCCATCTCATTTTATACACATCTATCTTTCCCGTTCTGTTCTTATCTCTCTCTCTCTCTCTCTCTCTCTCTCTCTCTATATATATATATATATATATATATATATATATATATTAAAATTAAACTAGTACACAGTTGTATTAAAATGTGTGCAATACAATTATCGTAGAACTTTTGAAGATTTTTCATTTGTACATGAGTTATTACGCGACCTATGTTTCTACCATGTGGTGTCTTCAGACAATTTGCAATAAATAGTTATTGCAAAGACGCCACATAATGGAAACCATAGGTTGCGTAACAACTCGTTTACAAATGAATATATATATATATATATATATATATCCATGTCTATTGAACAGGTGTAGAGGCTCAGGAACAAGGGATGAGGCTCATCCCTTGTTCCCTGTTTAGGATGTGGTTTCCGGCTTTCTTTTTTCCAATCTTTTCACTGTTTTCTTTTTTTTCTTTTTTTTTTTTTTCAGTTGGAGTAGATAGACTAAATTATCGCCCGGTTCACACTCTACCCATGTCTATTGAACAGGTGTAGAGGCTCATCCCTTGTTCCCTGTTTAGGATGTGGTTTCTGGCTTTCTTTTTCCAATCTTTTCACTTTTATGTAGCCCGCTGCACATCAGTGGCGTTACCGCCTTGCTAGGGGTGATATGATTAAAAAAATATATTGCAAGTCAAAAGATTTGAGGTCATCATATTGATTGAGAAGAATTACCGAAAAATTGACGGTTGCATGTCTTTTTTCAAAATTAATTTTCTTGCTCACTTCGGCTCATTTTATTACATATCTAATAATAATAATAATAATAATAATAATAATAATAACAATAGCAACGAAATTCACCAATTACTGTATAAATTTGTCTAAAAATGTTTAGCTCTTATTACCACGTCGACCTGATTGTAGTCTGATGGTATTCATATGTTGTGATGCACGGGAAATCGGAGAGCCGAGTTCAAATTCTACTTGAATTCGTTGCATTCACTTACGCACAAAAACATTTGAAAAAAGTATTAATCCATTGGTTCTCCCTCCAGCTATGGATTAAATAGTGGGACAGATTGGGTTTTCTCGCCTTGGTTAGCAACCAGTCTTCCACAAAAAGTAATGGCAACCTACACGGAAAGTTTTTCTGTTCTGTAAGTCATACCTACTTCGAGACATGATCTTCCAAGCATGTATTACCTATGGCACTTAACTGACTGACTGTTTAATCCATCTCTTCTGTTTCCAGCAATGGGTTAAATAGTAGGACAGATTGGGTTCCATAATCTTGGTTGGCGACCAGCCTACCGCAGTATGTAATGGCAACCTACTACAGGAAAATTTTCTTTCTATTCAGTTATGTCACTTTTAAGACATGAGCGACCAACCGTGTATCACGTATGACACCTGACTGACTAACTGATTGACTGACAACAGATTTAACATTTTAAAAAATGTAAAAAACAAATTGATTCAATGCATTGATTGATTAAATAGTTTCAGCATCGTAGTTGAGTAAGCGTTAATCAAACCGAAGAAAATATGAAACTTTCTAATTAAATCTAGAAATTGAGCACATCTTCTTGTCTGTAGCATAACTATCTGCTTTCTTCTCGTTGTGAAGTGAGTGTTAACGAATATAACAGTTGACCTTTACTTCTAAGCAGTGAGTTGGATACACAGTGAGTTTCCCATTCATAATATGGCATTAATTAACCTAACATGTGTTGATATATCGTAAAATCAATAACTACCTATAATTTAATTTATAACGCTAATTTTTATCTGTTTTTTATCTATCTAAACTTATTTATAAATGGAATTTTGTCTGAGTGTGTGTCTGTGTGTCCGTTGCCTATAGACCCCGAAACGGCTGAACCGATTTCCTTGAAAATTTACACAGTTGTACTATATGCGTCTGCGAGTGTTTTTAGCTAGGTTTTGTGTCGAAGTACCCCCAATAAATATCGAAAATCGATAATCGAAAAAATCGGGTTATAGAAGGAGTGGTCCGATTTTAATCCAATTTGATACACTCATAGGCAAAGACATAAAAAACGATATTCAGAAGTTTCAAGGTTGCAGTTCTTACAATAGGGCAGAAAATCGATAATATATATATATATAAGGCAAGATGTTTGTGTGTGTGTGTTTATCTGCCTGTATGTCTGTATTTTTTCACCCATTTTATTTTCGTTTTTGCTTCGGGTTTGGCTCTAAGTAGGTATAATTGTAGTTCTTCGTCTCAGCCATGATACCATTTACTCAGAGAACTTATTTAGCCTTCAAAATTCAGTTTACGACGAAAAAACTTATTTGATATCGATACCAGGAAATCAAAATTTGACTTACATCCATTCATTTTTCTCTCAGTCTACGGTTTCGCTTTAACTGGAAACAACTATTGCTTTTTAGTCTTTCGTGCCAACGTCCAAAAAGTCTGAGCTCCAGGACCATGGATTAGTTTTAAAGCTTACATTACACCCGAGCAACGCTGGGCTATACTGCTAGTATATATAAATATATATATATATATATATAAATTTGTTTTTTAATTAAAATTATATTGCGACATGGTAATTTCTATGTTTCGAGATTACTATCTTGTCATCTGGCAATGTTAGATCATTGATGAGTAAAAGTTTGATGCTACCTTCAATGTCTTCATACCAGAGTTTTGTAGGTGGATCTATTCGACCACTTTTCAAGGTTTTTTTCAGCAATTTGCTATGAATATTTTGTAATATTTCGTTTTTTTTGTAATATTTCGTTGGTCTAAGTTTTTTTTCAGTTGTTTTGTTTTCGTGTGCGCGTTTGCTCAGATGTAGCCATGTACACATTTTAAATGTTGATGTGCCCTTGTTCGCCTGCTTCCTTTTATCACAGATATGCATACGTGTAGGGTTTCATGGTCATTTTTTCCTTTGCTTTGCGCTTGCTTTTTAGCTTTTTCTCTTTTTTCTTTTCTTTTTCCTCATTCTTTCAGAATTTGCCATGTATTCAATTATCGGTATAATTGATAGATGTATCACAGTTTTATTAATGCTTGAATGATCACTGCTTATATATATATGTGTACATACATTCTTATACACACCTCTAAATATGCGCACAAATACGCAGGAACGCACACACACATACACGCGCACAAGCACACACCCATGTTTATGTATCTTCGGTAGATTATATTTATTATTAACATTTCTTATTTAGTTTCGTGGTATTATAAATATTTTAAGAATTAATTGTTAGATTTATAATTACATTTTTATTTCTTATTGTTTAGACTTATGTGTTGTGGTGCATTGGATATCGGCTCAGAACGAGAAATCGGGGAGCCGAGTTCGAATTCCAGCTGAATTCATTGCATTCACTTACGCACAAATACCCTTAGAAAAGGTATTAATCCGTCTATTCCTTCCAGTTATTGGTTAAATAACAGGATAGATTGGGTTCTATAGCCTTGGTCGTCAACCACTCTACCCATCTATTCCTTCCGGTTATGGGTTAAATAACAGGACAGGTTGGGTTCTATAGCCTTGGTCGGCAACCAGTCTACCACAGAAAGCAATGGCAACCTACTGCGGGATAATTTTCAGCCCAGTCAGTCTTGTCTCTTTCGAGACATGATCGTCCAAGTGTGTTTCAGGTAAGGCACTTAACTGACTGAATAATCTGTGACAATTTCGATTCGACCTTAATACTGGATTGTAAAATTCATTTTTTTTTTAAATGTCCACACAATTTTGATATCTAATCGTTGAAAATGAGAATTAAGAAATCAGCCTGGATATTAAGTTTAGAATTTCGTTATGTTTAATTTCATCCAGTCCTAGCCAGGAGGGCGATCCAAGGTAGAGTGTTTAGAATCAATATGGTAATTATGAATGTGTTGTGAGTTCTGAATTAAAAAGACGGGAGAAAAGGACAAGTTAAAGGGTAAAGATAATGATAATTTATCTCTTCTAACTATGAGTCAAATAACAGGACAGATTGGATTCTATAGCCTTGGTTGGCAACCAGTCTACCGCAGAAAGTAATGGCAACCTACTGCGGGATAATCTTCTGCCCGGTCAGTCATGTCTTTTTCGGGACATGATCGCCCAAGCGTGTATCACGTACGGCACTTAACTGACTGACTGACGTATGTTTGTAGTTTATATCATTTCTTTTATTTTTGTATTTATATTTATATATTTATAATTATAATAATTTATATATTATAATTTATATTTATTTCATTCATATGTTTACTGTAATTAGCGCTTAGATGACACAGTAAGTATTAATTCATATTTGCCAACTATTTATTGTTTAAACTTTCATTTTGGGCTTTAAAACTAATTATTGCTAGTTTTTCTCTAAGCGTTATTTACAATTTTCAATGTTAATATTGTGTGGGGGCTTCTCTTTTTATGATTTCGCATTTGATTTGAGTGGAGATAAAAATTTCTTTTCTGCTCTATAAGTTTTTTGATGGGGGTTGTATTGTTTGAGTATTTTCTCATTTTGAATGGCCTTTTGTGGTTGTTATATCTTTCTTTAAAAATGTTTACCTGTGGTGTCTGTACATTTTTTTTTCCTATTTTTTTGTTAAGTGGACAATTTTCTTTCTTTCAGCAGTTACAATTAATGGTCTTATTTTTCTGTATATTATTGTTTTTATTGCTTTTATTGAGTATATTTTGATAGTCAGTCAGTTAAGTGCCATACGTGATACATGCTTGGGTGATCATGTCTCGAAAGAGACATGACTGACTGGGCAGAAGGTTATCCCGCAGTAGGTTGCCATTGCTTTCTGCGGTAGACTGGTTGCCGACCAAGGCTATAGAACCCAGTCTGTCCTGCTATTTAACCCATAACTGGAAGGAAGAGACCTGGTTATTAATTCTGCCATGTTACACACACACACACACACATATATATATATGTGTGTGTGTGTGTGTGTGTGTGTGTTGAATACTGCTGCCATATCTTGTCGGATGCCACTGATATCCACCTCGGGGTCCTAGACAAAATCCAACGAAGAATCTGTAATGCGATCGATCCCGATTTGACAGCTCCGATAGAGTCAGTTTTTTCACCGGCGCAATGTGGCTTCTCCTGTGTCTCCTCTACAAATACTTTCCTAGCTTCTGTTCCGATGAACTTAGTTCACTGGAGCCCCCTATCTATGAATTCACTCTAGCCACAAGATTAGCAATTAGGTTCTACCCTTTTACTGTAAAACCAGTAAAATATAAACACAAATTCTACTTCATCAGCTTCTTTTCTCGCACTAACCGCCTGTGGAATTCTCATCCCGACAGCTACAATCTCCAAGAATTTAAATATAAAGTCAATAGTTATCTTCTATCTCACTGATTTGCATCCTCTCTCTCTCTCTCATGCTCCTTTCTCCGACCACTCTACTCTCATCATTATTTTCATCCTTCTATACCCACTTCCTGAAACCCCCTATTACCTGTCACTCTTTCTCATAACTTTCCTCCTATGTAACCCCCTGCAAAACAGTGGTAGTAAAATGCCTTGCTTGGGCCGATATACATATATATAGTCATCCGCAGACAGATCTGTTTCGCTGTATTACAGCTCATCAGCACGGGTTAGACTCCAGTCACTTCCTAACACAGGATCGAAACCCGACCGAATTAGCGTCAGTCAGCGATTCTACCCCTAGGCCACGAGCGTCCAGTAAACGAAGGCAGGCTTTTTATCGCATATAAACAAGCCCAATAGCTAGAGTGCTTCAATTCATTATCGAATGAGCGGTGCGTAAATGCCGGAGTAGCTACTGTTTACAAAGTCTACCACTCTTCCAGAGTGCTCAATCAGGGTGTGAGAGCGTATATATATATATATATATGTATTGATGTTCGGATAACTTCAAGGTGATGCTACAAGGGCTGTTGCTGAAAAAATTAAAAATGAATCATTGTTATTAATTTTTTCTATTAAACTTTAGTTAATGCAGCACTTGAGAGCCAATCGAGGAATTATATTAGAGTGAAAAGAGTAATCCATTTGAAAATGGATTTTATAATTTATAAATATATATATATATAATTATATATTTTATAATTTATAAATATATATATATATATAATTATATATTTTATAATTTATAAATATACGGAGAAAAAATGGCAATTCATCCTTAACTTGAAGCTGTTCAAGTATTCAAGGAAGCACTCACGCAGGATTCTATCTCACATATTGACAGTTTTTAGAAATAAATGTGAATTCCACTTTCTAACATTTCGAACACGGTGAAAATGAGTGTGATTCGGCTCCATGGATGTTTAATGTACCTTACATTACCGGACATAATTATTAGGCCACCCAAGTCTTTTGAAAGTAATGATGTATTTCATACTATTTTTAAGTGGATAATTATAAATGAAAATAGAATGGTTGTTTTTTATTATTACTTTGCAAAATTTTACAAGGCAAGAAAGCAAAGATGAACTCGTCCGAATCACCATAAATTTTCTTCATTCTTTCATTGATGAAACTGCAATATAGATAATTATTAAATATTAATAAATTCATTTGATTTACATGTTATTGTGCAGTATTAACAAAAGAACCATTCTATTTTCTATTTTTCTATATTTCTGAGATGAGGTAGTATGTACAGCATTTACATTATTCGGACTATTGTCCTCATCTTTGTTGCCATTTGTACGACGTTTTGGCCGTAAAAGGAATTTCGAACCGAACCCTTCATTATGATCGAGGCTTCCCTCAAGGAATAGAGTTCATATACCCAAGTGATCATAATAAACTGTGCGGTTCGAAATTTCTAGCACCTGAAGAAGACCGGAGTGTATAACGACCGAAACGTCGTACAAATGGCAACAAAGATGATGACAATAGCCCGAATACTGTAAATACTGCATTTTATTTTCATTTACAATTATTCACTTGGCAATAAACACTAAAAATAGTATGAAATACATCATTTTTTTTTAAACAAAGGGGTGGCCTAATAGTTATGAAAGTGAGCCTAGATATTACAAAAATGCACCATTTTGGTACTCGTAAGGATAGTGCATGGCAAAAGGAGTTATTTAGTTGACGAACTGAAAGAACTATCCAAATATAGTTTCTACTGCCCATTAACAATGGATTCCATGTATGACTTCCACTTGAGGGCTGGAGAGAAATTCAAACCCGAGAATCGTTCAAAACATTGGCGAGTTGAGAGTGCGATCTTTCAATCAAGACTACAGTTATCGACCAAACCCTGAATATGGCACTAACATACTCACACACACACATACACACACAACCACACACACACACATATATATATATATATATATATATATATATATGTTTTTTTTTTTCTTTAATCCGAAGTGGAAGAGTAGGAAGGTAAATTCCAAGAACCTGATCCTAATTAATATTAAAACATTTTTAACATTATAAAGTGATGCAGGCAGAAAGCTCAATGTATTAAGAATACAGAGCCAATATAAATTAGAGAAAATTTTCAAAATTCAAAGGTGTCGGATGTACATTTCGACATAGGATCTCTAATAGAGATTATATATATATGTGTGTGTGTGTGTGTACACATATATGTGTTTGTATGTGTTTGTGTACATAGCATTTATCAGATATTTTTGCCAAAATTACACAAATATATCTTGAAATACTAAAGAGTAAATTTATTCAATAAAATCGCCATTAGCTTGAACCACAGCCTCTAGACAACTTAGGAATCTCCTGCATATCATCTGGACGGTCGCTTCTTTAAATTGATGAATGCTGCCATAACCTTGCCTTCAGTTCATATTCGGTGTTACAAGGAGTTTTGTTGGTCTCTTGCTCAACAGCGCCAAGCACATAATAATAAAATGATTAGAAATTTCGTGAGTTAGCTGGCCTGATGTAAGCCGTATAAATTGCCTGATAAGCATGACTGGGTTCGCATGCTTCTGTGGCGTGGTGCAGAGTTCTGTTGTCAAACATAGAGACTTCCAGCAGCCACTTCCAGCAGCTTGATTAGGCTCTTGTAGAGGATAGTGAGAGAAGTTGGGAACGCGACCCAGAAAAATATAATTGATAACAAAGGCAGAAAACACTATTTTTAAAATTTTTACATTTCCTGTTACGTGAGCGTTCAAAAAAATCACCGTTACGTGAGCGTTCTTAAAAAGAAAAGAAAAAAGAAAAGGAAACGGTAAAATCAGTTATTGCAAATCGCCTGAAGAAACTACAGGGTAGAAATCTAGGTCGCGTAATAACTCGTTTACAAATAAAGAATATTCAAAAGCTCTTCAATATAATTGTATTGAACACTTTTTTAATACTGCTGTGTACTGGCCAAATTTTATTATGACCAAAAACAAACTAATCAATCAATCAATCAATATATATATATATATATATATATATATATATATATATATATATATATATATTGATTGATTGATTGATTGTTTAATACTTAGTTTTTGTCATAATAGGGTTAGACCAGTGCACATTTTTATTAAAAAGTGTTCAATACAATCATATTTTAGAATTATATTTACCATTTGTAAACGAGTTATTACGGGAGCTAGTTTTCTACCATGAGTGGTGTCTTCAGACGATTTTTAATAAATTATTTTACCGTTTGCCGTTTTTCTTTTTAAGAACGCTCATGTAAAGGTAATTTTTTTTAACGCTCACGTGGCAGGGAATTTTTGAACGCGTGATTTTTAGAATTAAAACGAATTATGACGTTTTCATTCATGGTTGTATGAACCTAAGGGGTATTTCTTAGTATGGTTACACTTAGTCATAATTTCCGTTCTTTCATTCAACAGTTCGTTTTTGTTTGAGAATAGCATACTCTCTAAATTTTCTTCTTGGCACAGTCTACATATGGTGCCACCATTGTAAGGCTTGGCTGGGTTTTTTTTTTATGTCTGTGTCTTTTCTATAATTAGATTTTAATTTCCATCCGTGTCTAGCAGATTTTGTACAGTTTTTTAATTTTTCTATTTTGAATGTAGACCTGTGATTAAACCACCTGATCTTAAAAGTGTCTTTTGTTGAACACAAATATATTTTATTTTGGCCATTTGGGTCATGTATCTTTGCCTTGTAAATGATTTCTTTTGTGTTGCAAAGTCCTTGAAGTGGTCATTAATTTTCATCCCCGCAGTTGCATTCTTTATTAGTGGTTTTGTTTTGTACAATGCTATCTAAGTTTCTGGAATTTTGTTTTTTTATGAAACTATCTAAATTACTAGTACAACCATAACTTAGTTTGATTATATTTCTGTTGAAAATTTTGTTTAGTTCTGATTCTTTTGGAAAGTGTCTATCTATCAGTTTAAAAAATATTTGTCCTATTTTGGTCTTTATTTTTAAATAAAATGGTGGGTTGAACCAGATAATGTTTCATTTTCTATTATCGTTTTTGATTTGTCTGTTTGGTTGAGAATCAGATTGTAAAATGTTTTTATGGCCAGATTTTCTTAGTGCATCCTCATAGTTGTTTTTCTTTTCATTAAATATTGATTGGACGAATTATTAAATAGTCTGTGTTCTATTCCTTTGTAAATGTATTTAATTATACTTTTTGGATGATTGGATTTTGTATTTATGTATGATAACTTAGTGTTTGTGTTCATGTATGGCGAGACATTGTCAGTTTGTAAATCAAATTCCACATCTAAATATTGTACCACTTTTTAATTTGTTTCTACTATTATATCAAAATTTAGTTCTTTGAATAATTTGTAAATCTCTTTCCTTAATTTATCATTTTCTCTTTTGTTGTCTAGTGCTATCGTTAATCCGTCATCTCTATATAATCCGTGGTATTCTATATGGATTATTTTGTTGATTTTATTTAAAATGTATATGCCCATCAATTCTGAAATTACTCCACCGTCATACGATCCTTGTGGTACATCGAGTGTGTGTGTGTGTGTATGTGTGTGTGTGTGTGTGTGTGTGTGTGTGTGTGTGTGTGTGTGTGTGTTTTATACCTCGGTATTTAGTAATTTTTGGAATTTGTTTTTGATTTTTTTTTTAAATTTTATATTGTCTAATATAGAAATCATGTCATTTTCAAAATTAATCAATTCTTTGATTAAAGGGGGATAATTCGTTGTTTTAAAATTGGAATTACACACATTTTTTCGCTTTTCGCATCTGCATATTATTGTAGAAAGGATAATGCTTTCCATTTTATCCTAGTAAGAAATTGTTCAGTTTTTTGTAGTAGCTGAAGCATCTATTCTTTCTAGTTAGGTATCGGTATATATCTTTAGAGAGTATAATATTTTTAATTCCTGCATTGTTGTTGTTTCTTTTGTTTTTTTTTGTTTTTTTTGCTTTGCTTTCAGTAAGTGTATCTTTTCGTTAAAAAGCACTGTTTGGTTTTCTTTTTTTTTTTCCGTGCCTTTGTTAAAATCTGTGTCGTTATTGTTGAAATATATTAGTGTTAAAAGTTTTTTTTTTTTTGCTGTTGTTTTTTCCGTGCGTTTAGTAAAATCTGCGTCGTTTGTTGTTGAAATACAGTAGTGTTAAAAGTGCTCAATTGTAAGACAAGAGCATATTGATTATTTAATACCTAGTTTTTGCTCATAATAGGGTTAGACCAGGATACATTTGTATTAAAAAGTGTTCCTTACAATTATATTGTAGAACTTTTGAATATTTTCAATTTGTAAACGAGTTATTACGTGACCTAGGTTTCTACCATGAGTGGTGTCTTCAGACGATTTTTAATAACTGATTTTATCGTTTAGCGTTTTTCTTTTTAAGAATGCTTATGTAACGGTGCTTCTTTTTTTTTCTTTTTTTTTTTGAACGCTCACGTGGCATGGAATTTTTTAACGCTCATTTTTTAAAAGACGCCATTCATTCATGGTAGAAACCTAGATCGCGTAATAACTCGTTTACAAATGTAATATATATATATGTATATATTTATTATAAATTATATTTTAGAACATGTACAATTTTATATATATATATATCCATGACAAATTTTACATTTTGTTTCGACATTGGACTTCCAATGTCTCACCAGGTAGTGTGGAAAGGAATGGAAGACCACTTTTCTTATCTTTGGCGTGTTGTGTGTGGGATGTTGGCGGGGGTTAGCGATAAGGGAATAAGTCTTGTAAATTCTCAGTTAGAGTTTTGTAGAAAGTGGGGTAGGTAGGGGATATAGTTGATTAATAAAAGTGTCGGGACTTTTGGAGACAGATTTAACATTAGTAAATGGGATGTAGGTTTTATGACTGCCTGGCTAGCCTTTCGTTTTATCAGAGGGGGAGAATAAGGAGGTGTAAAGGGTGGGAATGGATAGGATTGGGCCTATCTTTAATGTTTATTTGTACAAATATTTCCCTCAAATAAAGAAATATTTAATAAACACATAGTAATTTAAGATAAAATTCTCAAAGATAACGGATATCAATCATCCAATATTAACTTTGTGGAAAAGCTCAAAAAGAAAAAATAGAAAGAGGAAAAATCATATGGTATAACCCTCCTTTTAATCAGTTTGTTAACTTTAAATTGGGACATAAATTTCTTAAAAATTTTCCCAAAAATAACCGTCTAAGCAAAATATTTAATAGAAATACAATAAAACTAAGCTATAGCTGCTCCAACAATCTAGAAAAAATAATTAAATTACATAACTGTAAAATATTAAAAGCACTCAACAAAAATAACTCCAACACTAATACCAGCCTGCCCCATAATAACAAACTCAAACCAATGCCCCATTCCTAATAAATGTTTAAAAAAATCCCTAACATATATGTGTTCGATTTCACCCATGGAAAATCCCAAAGATAGAAAAATGCATATCGGAAACATCATGAACGTATTTGAAAGGCGTTTTACAATCACCTCTCATCCTTCAATAATTAAGAAAAACAAAACATGACGTCACTTTCCAAACACTTTTGGAAGTTAAAAAACGAAAATAAAACACCTGAAGTTAAATGGAAAATTCTCAAACAAGCAAGAACAGCTAAATCAATAAACAACTCGCCAAATATAAGAAAAGAGGTTTTCCATTCCTTTCCATACCACCTGATGAGACATTGAAAGTTCAATGTCGAAACAAAATGTACAATTTTTAATGGTTATATATATATAAGAAAAAATTGTACATGTTCTAAAATATAATTTGTAATAAATATTCATAGCTCTATATTATATATCGAGCACTGTTTTAAATTAATGCTTTTTTTAATTAATTAATTGCTGCATTTAAATCAGAATTATCTAAAATATTTGTACACAGAGAAAATAAGTTTAGATGAATTGGTGGGCGCATGAGTAGACAGTTAGGAAAAAAACAGATGAAGTTGTGGCTAAAGGTTTCAGTCTGTAATCTTACCCGACTTGTAATATTACCCGACTTGTAATCTTACCCGACTTGTGATAATCAGCAAAGATGAAGTGAAGAATCTGTGTTTGGTTCTCATTAATTCAATAAAGAAAAGGGAAACGGATGTGTTGCAATGGATATCGACTCGAAACGAGAAATCGAATTCCATTTGAATTCCTTGCATTCACTAACGCGCAGATACCCTTCGAAAAGGTATTAATTCGTCTCGTCCCTCCAGTTATGGGTTAAATAACAGGAAAGATTGGGTTCTATAGCCTTGGCTGACAACCAGTCTACCGAAGAATGTGACATGATCGCCGAAGCGTGTATCACATACGGCATCTAAGTGACTGAATGAAGGGTAGAAGTGTATACAATTAAACTGAAAGTGTCATAAAATTAAGAATGCATACACCTAATTACACATGCACAAAAACATTAAAGGAAAATTGTATATATTATTTTCATCCGCAGACAGATTTGTTTCGCTGTATCACAGCTCATCACTACTGTTAGACTCCGATTGCTACACAACCCAGGCTCGAAACCCGACCGATTAGGTGTCAGGCGGTGACTCTACCCATGGGCCACGGGCGCTCGTTGGAAGAAGGCAGTCTTTTTAGTGCATATCATATTACGCGCTACATATATATATATATATATATATATATATATATATATATATATATATATATATATATATATATAGATAGATAGATAGATAGATAGATAGATAGATAGTGGAACTTCTACTGACGAAAGGCTATACATACGATATTTTGATGTTAAGAAACGGCTCTTCAGAAAAATTTTGCTTCTTGTTACGAAAGAAATTTCAGGATACGAAAGGCGAAAATTTCAAAATGCGCGCTGCTACTCGTAGCTCCCAGAGTCCACCTCATTGCCTCCTCATTCTCGATAATGCAAGTGCCCACCCGCCCGGCCACGAAGATGATATCCTGGAGTAATTTTCGTTTATTAAGGTGTGGTACCTCTCACCTAACATCATCTGTATCATCCAGACCATGGGCCAACAAGTCGTTTTGAATTTCAAGAAACTCTACAGGAAACACCTGTTCAAGAGGTGTTTCGACATCACTGAAAACACCAGGCTTACCCTTCGTGAGTTTTGGAAGCAGAACTTCGATATTGTTGTTTGCCTCAAGATAATGGGCATGGCTTTGTAGGAGGTGACCAGACACTCTTGGAGAAAGCTGTGGCCCGATGCTGTTGCCTCACGAGATTTTGAGGGGCTCGAGGTGAAGGCTTGGAACCGATTAGGGCATTTATAGGGTAAAAATATTTTTATCCTACAAAGCCGGTAATTTAAATCTATTTTTAACGGCATTAAAAATAACTTAATTAGGTTGATTCAAAAGCTGGTTATTAACACTACGTTTAATTATTTTTTCATCTAAGCATAAATTATATCAATTTCTAAAGTTAATAGGAGTTTGTGATTTACCTATGATCTTCCATTCGATTTGTGGAGAGAGTCCGTTATTTTTTTAATTCCCAGAAATGGTTAGACACAGCTGTCTGGGTTTTAAGGTGGGACTTAGATAACGAATATTTATGATCATAATTTATATCTCCAGTTGAAAATAATGACAAAAATTCTCCAACATTTGGATAATTTTTTATTAATTTGTTTCTAAGCTTTCGGCTCACATGAGCCATCACACAGACAAAGTTCCATTTATAAATAAGTTTATATATATATATATATATATATATATATGTGTGTGTGTGTGTGTGTGTGTGTGTGTGTGTGTGTGTGTGTAAATATAGAAGAAACCAAAGGAGTATTCTGTACATAAAGTAGTAGGATAAGTCTCTAAGAGAGCTCTAAATATATATGTATATAAATACATAGAGAATAAATATAAGAAAAAATTAAGGCAGACACGTTATTTCATGGTAAATCGGAAGTGTGGGTCTATTTCAGTATATACATATATATACTTATAGCTTATACATATATATATATATATATATATATATATATATATATATATATATATATATATATTCTCCATTTGTATATGTATATACTATAAGCGTCTGTGAGTGTTCTTAGCTAGGTTTTGTATCGAGGTACACCAGATAAATATCGAAAATCGATAATCGAAAAAATCGGGTTACAGAAGGAGTGGTCTGATTGTAATCAAATTTGATACACTCATAGGCAAAGACATAAGAAACGATATTCAGAAGTTTCAAGGTTGCAGTTCTTACAATCGTGCAGAAAATCGATAATATATATATATATATATAATGCAAGATTTGTTTGTGTGTGTGTCTGTTTATCTGTCTGTATGTCCTTTATACAAATCCACAATTTTTATCTGATTCTCACCAAACTTCACACAAATATTCTTTAGGCTGAGTCTGAGCTCCAGGACCATGGTTGTAAATCTTTCATTACACCCGAGCAACGCCGGGCTATACTGCTATTATATATATAGGTTTAGAGCAAAGAATTTGTCACTAACTCTGCAGATCCCTGCCTACTTTGAAGTTTCGTGAAAACATTGTTAATATGTCTTCACTGGTCAAAGCTATTTTTTTGTTTTTTGTTTCTTTATTTTTTTATTGTTTTTTTTTCTGTTGAGTCTTGGTTCATATTCCTATTTATAAGTAGCCTAAGTTAATTTGATATTACCTGGAAGTGTTCCGGCTTGTGATTGATTGATTTTCTTTTTATTTCTTTTTGCTTTTATTATGCAGCTATTTGATTTGTTTTTAATTTTTCATCTATTGTTTTTCATGTACGTGGGTGTCCTTTTAATTGCTTTGTATTAAGTAGGTACCCACTTAATTGCTTTTTTTTATTCTTGTCGTTTAGATTGACCTCTTTTATTGGTTTGAACTTTTTTCAACTGTGTAGGTGTATTTGACTACTTAAGGATTTTTTTTTAGGTCGGGGTAGGGGTTTTGTATTTTTGTATATAGTTGTTGGCCTTGTGTTTTTTGTTTTGTTTTATTATTTGTTAGTTATTATATTATTTTCTGTTTGTCAACTTGTACAGCGAGACTATTCTGAGGACCTTAGATTTTTAATGGGAGGTTCCAATTTGAACAACATAAATTACGCAGATAATACAGTGCTGATAGCAGGCAAGGAAAGGAAACTACAAGACCCCCTACAGAAGGTAGCTGAGGAGAGTGACAAGAAAGAACTACAAATAAACTGCAAGAAAACTGAATGCATGGTCATCAGCAAAAAGGGCAGCCCAAAATGCCAAATACAGGTGGGGGATACTAAAATCAAGCAGGTACAAAAATTTAAATACATGGGGAGTGTTTTGACAGAAGACGGAAAGTAGGACACAGAGATCCGAAGGTGAATTGGCAATACGCGAAGGAAGCATTCCAGAAGTTGTGTAAAGTATTAAGAAACAGAACAATTTCGCTAGAAACAAAGAAGGGAGTACTGTGATATCAGTTCTTCAATCTGGCAGTGAATGCTGGAAAATATCCTCGAAGATGAAGGAAAAACTTGAAGTAATTGAAATGTGGTTCGACAGAAGGACGCTGCGAATATCATGGATCGAGGTTTTGGAAATGATGGAAACGAAAAGGAAATTAATATTGAGCTTCAGGAAGAGACAACTAAAGTTCCTGGGACATGCAATGAAAAAAGACGGCTTGGAGAACTTGATACTAACAGGCCAGATAGAGGGGAAAAGAGACATGGGAAAGTAGCGGATAAAATATTTGAAGGGTTTGATCAGGTTGATGACAGAATGAGGGCTGTGTGGTGTAACAGGAGAAAACGTGCTAAGTGCCATCAAGGATATGGAGATATGGAAAGCCATGATCGCCTACGACCTGAAAGGACAGGGTACATAGAAGAAGAAGAATGTAATGTAATCGATCCCAGTTTGAAAGCTCGACTTCAGTCATTTTCTCACTGACGCGATGTGGTTTTCCTCGGTCTTTACTACAAATACTTTTCACGGCTTCTACTCTGACGAGCTATCCTCCCTAGTCTCCTGTTCACACCAATTTACTCGTGCTACTAGATTGGCTTCTAGGTACCACCCTTTTACCGTCACAACAGTAAAATGTAGCCACCACTCTTATCAGTTTCTTTTCATGCACTCCCCATCGGTGGAATTCCTCTCCGTATACTTACTTTCCTGATAGCCACAATCTCCAAAAGTTCAAGTGCAACGTCAATTGCCATTTTCTATCTTCTTCATCATCATCTATCCATCACACTCAGATGGTGCATAGGGCAGCAACTTTTTGTTGCTGTAACAAACTGTTTTTAACGGGGCAGGGTTGTTAGCCCTGTACCCAACCCCCCAACCCCGAAACCTGAAGGACCATTCTTGGTCCTTACGTTTACAGCACCTGGTATTCCCAAATGGTCACCCATTAAGTACTGACCAGGTTCGATGTTGCTTAACTTCAGTGATCGGACGGGAACGGGTGTATTCAACACGATATAGCCGTAGACTCTAGCGCCTTGATTTCCATTTATTCCTTATCCTTTCATTGACACTCCCTGTACCTTGATTTTTTTTTCTTTCTTTACACTCTCCTCTCAGTGTAATCCCCCTGATCATCAGTGGCATTACTGCCTTGCTTAGGGTGAAACGATTACATAAAAAAATAAGACGCAAACTGAAGAGCGATGGCATAACTGGACAATTGTTTGACCTAATCCAGTCATTCCTCTCTAATCGCACAATGAAGGCAGTATTAAACGGACATGCCTCCCAAAACTACCATACGAACGCGGGTGTCCCTCAAGGCTCTATTCTAATCCCTACGCTTTTCCTGATTTACATTAACGATCTCCCCAATGTTATAAGATCCCAAGTAGGCATGTACGCCGACGACATCACAGTTTACTCTCGCCTCGAGCAAAAATCTGCTGAGGTTGACAAAGTGAACCTCGCTACCGAGCTTGGGAAGGACCTCCCATCCGTGGTGGACTTCGGTAAGAAATGGCTCGTAAATTTTAATACTTCCAAAACGAAGCTGCTATCTATTAACCATCATAGACGATCGCTCCTACCCCCCATAAGCATGGAACAGGCTAGCCTCTGTTAGAGTAAAAAAATACGCCTACTTGGCCTTACACTCTCAGCGGACCTCAAGTGGAATGACTATATCGAATCCATTGCTAAATCCACTGCTAGGAAGATGGGTTCACTGTGCAGGGCCAGGAATTTTTTCCCATCTGAAGCCATCTTGCACATATATAAATCTACCATCCGACCTTGTATTGAATACTGTTGCCGCATCTGGTCGGGTATCCCTGCTATTTACCTGGGGTTCTTGACAAAATCCAACGAAGAATCTGTAATGTGATCGATACAGATTTGGCAGCTCGGCTTCAGTCGCTGTCTCACTGG
Source organism: Ascarosepion bandense (assembly GCA_037127315.1). Lineage (NCBI taxonomy): Eukaryota > Metazoa > Mollusca > Cephalopoda > Sepiida > Sepiidae > Ascarosepion > Ascarosepion bandense. The sequence goes on from JBBBDQ010001337.1 coordinate 3,091,957, forward strand.
CGTGATGTGGCTTCCCTGTGCCTCTTCTATAAATACTTTCACGGCTTCTGCTCCAATAAACTTAGATCACTGGCGCCCCCTAGGTATGAATTTACACGAGCTATTAGATTAACAACTAGGTCCCATTCTTTGACAGCGAAACCGATAAAATGTAGCTGCAATTTCTACCCTAACAGCTTCTTTTCACGCACTTCCCACCCGTGGAATTCCCTTCCATATACTTGCTTTCCCGACAGCTACAATCTCCAGAAATTTAAATGTAAGGTCAACAGACATCTCCTATCACAATCACTCGTATCCATTCTCTCAAGCTCTTTTTTCATCTACTCCACCCCCATTCTCTGTATCCTCATCCGTCTATTACCCTCCTCCTGACATTTCCTATAACTAACCCTTCTTTCTCGTCACTTTCCCCTAATGTAACCTCCTGCTCAACAGTGGCTGTAGAATTCCTTGCTTGGGGTGAGATGATTAAAAAAAATATCAATACATTTATTAAGTTAAAAGTCAAATAAAATTAATCCTTGACAATGATTAAAAGGACAGCCGAAAGCGATTGCATAAATAAAACATTCTGACATTTTTTTATATAATTTATCTACTGAAAAGAAAATAAGTGTATGTGTGTGTGTGTTTGTGTGTGTGTGTGAGAGAGAGAGAGCGAGTGTGTGTGTGTGTATGTGTGAGAGAGAGAGTGTGTGTGTGTGTTTTCATTAAGAATGACAGACAAGGTGTTTAGGTAAAGTTTTTGATATAAATTTTTATGTGATCGATTTTTTTTCTTTTTAGAATATCAGTCAGTCAGTTAAGTGCCATACGTGAAACACGCTTGGGCGATCATGTCTCGAAAGAGACATGACTGACTGGGCAGAAGATTATCCTGCAGTAGGTTGCCATTACTTTCTGCGGTAGACTGGTTGCCGACCAAGGCTATAGAACACAATCTGTCCTGCTATTTAACCCATAACTGGAGGGAAGAGACGGATTAATACCTTTCCCAAGGGTATTTTAGGATATCAATTGTCTTAAAAAATTGACCAAATGATTAATTTTTCTAAGCGTTTTCGGCTATAATTTAGCCATTATCAAGAGTGAATTTTATTTGACTTTAACTGAATATATATGATATTTGAGCATATATGTGGATTCATATTTATGTTCTATATTCGGAAAACTGTCAGCAGATTGTGGCCATGTTCATAGTTGATATACTTAAGTATTGGATTTTTCTATTTTATCAATAATACTTCCATTATTTTTAACTTATATTTAATTATAGATGATGCTATTATATTTTTATTTATATTGGATTGAGTTTTATTGGTTTCAGTGTCTATATAAATAAGATTTAGTTGAATTATGCTCAATTTTAAGATAATTTGGATAATAATTTTACATGGATTTTACATACATTTCGATCATTCTTCCTTAATTTACGTCCTAAAAAGAAAAAGATATATAAAATCACAGGAAAAATTATTTATAAATACTAACCATAAAACCTTGTCATTTTTAATGAAACTTACATAAAAGAAAGATTGCTACTTCAATACACAATCTCTCTCTCTCTCTCTCTCTCTCTCTCTCTCTCTCTCTATCTATCTATCTATCTATCTAAACATATATATATATATATATATATATCCTGATTGAGCACTCTGGAAAAATAGTAGACATTGATAAACAGTAGCTACTCTGGCATGTACGCATCGTTCATTCAGTGAAATGAATTAGAGCACTCTAGCTATTGAGGGCGTATAATGATATGCGCTAAAATGTCTGCCTACTTCCACCGAACGCCCATAGCCCAGGGGTAGAGTCGCCGACTGACGCCATTTCGGTCGGGTTTCAATCCTGGGTAAAAAAGCAATCGGCGTCTAACTGTACTGATGAGCTGTGATACGATGAAACAGATCTGTCTGCGGATGACAATATATATATATATATATATATATATATATATATATATATATATATAAGAGTTTGTAATTTGCTTGAAGCATTGTGTATATTAGATGTATGGGTAGGTCTTGAAAGGTATCACAATGCGTTTAGTAAAATAAAGGAAGGTACTGAAGGTGTTGGGTATTACCTATTTATTAATCATTAATATGTCGAGATCATAGTCTAATCTTCAGAATGTTAGAAGAGCTTAATTTCACGTTCGCTTGTGGTCCGTGCCTTACGGACCACGAGCGAACGTGAAAAGGTTCATACAATCATGGATGAAAACGTTATAATTTTTCGTAATTTTAAAAATTACCCGTTCAAGCATTTACGTTATGTAAGCGTTCAAAAAATCACACTCACGTGAGCTTTCTTAATAAAAAAAAACCAAAAAAAACCGGTAAATGGTAAAATCAGTTATAGCAAATCGTCTGAAGACGCGACATGTTAGAAACCTAGGTCCCATAATAACTCGTTTACAAATGAAGTATATATATATATATATATATATATATATATATATATGTGTGTGTGTGTATATATATATATATATATATATATATATATAGATAGATAGATATATAGTCATCCGTAGACAAATCTGTTTCGCTGTATCACAGTTCGTTAGAACGGTTAGACATCCAATATATATATATATGCCATCTTTCATACCTTCGTAGTAAGCCTTGACAGCACAACTTCCAGTCATTCCTCTCTAATAGCAAAATGGAGGTAGTATTAAACGGACATGATTCCCAAAACTACTATACGAAAGCGGGTGTCCCTCAAGGCTCTATTCTAAGCCCTACGCATATATATATATATATATATATATATATATATATATATGCCATCTTTCATACCTTCTTAGTAAGTCTTCACAGCATTCACTGAGAGGTCAACGCGATCCATCCTGTCGATTTGTCATGCTCAACCCATATTCTCCAGTAAATTTCATTAACTTAGGGAAAATATTTACTTGCTGTTGCATTTTTTTTAACTGTAGCAACATTCCTGTCAAGTTAAACAAATTTGGGTTTAAAATTTATAATTTTAATAGAGTAAAAAAATTAAATAAAAGCAAATGACTTTTAATTTAAAATTATAATATCCCGGAATGAATTCATATTTGTTATAAGTAAATTTACATTATTTAGGTTGAATTAACAGAAAAGAGCCAACACAGCCGTAATGGCTGAATTGAATTACCCTCATCTTGTTAAATTGCTTCTTTTTTTTTTTATCTGCAGGTGTTGGTCTGTTTCGGTTTATGTTTTACCGCCTTCGTTTCCCGCCTTCAGAACCTCTATTTACCGCGAACAAACAGCTTTTGCTCATGAAGCAGACTTAATTCGTTTCGAAATGGTGAATACTTGTAAATTTCACGGAAAGGGCGTCTCTTCTGACTTTGAGAAAACGTCAGTTCTTTGTTTAATCCGATTGAGATCGGACAGATGCCGCTTTTCTTTATGTACCGATATCTACCTAAAGAGCATTTTTCTGAGCTTCTAAAAGAACCCCCACAACTTGAAATGATTGTATAGAGGTGTGAAATTTTGCGATCCTCTTACCGAAGACATTGTCAGCTGGCTTGTGAATATTCCTTTGAATTATAATCTTCAACAAATATCAGAATTACTAAAATATTTCACATGAAGAGTATTTGAGGCAAAACAAGATTGACACTGAATTTGGAGATTGTTTAGCGCCAGCATCCTGAATTTAAAAAAAAATTACTATATATATATATATATATATATATATATTAAAAATGACGGGCAGGGTATTATAGTTAAGTAATTTATATAATTTTCACGTGATTTTTCTTTTGCAGATTATAAATTATATAAAAATTGTAGGAATGATTTATTCCTCTAGGTGCTTTCGGCTGTACATTTAGCCATTATCAATGATGAATTTTATTTTACTTTTAACAGAGTAATAGAGTTGAAAATAGGTTAATGGAAGAATTATTAAGAAAAAGAAAAGGCCAATAACTCAGCAATATCAACTATGAGGACGTTCATAATATAATCACTGTGTTTAAAATATAATTCTATTACTTTACATTTATACAAAAAACAATGTATCCATTTAGTTGAAACATATTAGAATGTGATACCATTCATATTTTTTGTTTTTTAATTTATTCTATGACATCGTATATATATATATATATATATATATATAAACTTATTTAGAAATGGAACTTTGTCTGTGTATGTGTGTGTGTGTGTGTCTGCGTGTGTGTGTGTGTGTGTGTGTGTGTATCCGTTACCTATAGACTACGAAATGGCTGAACCGATTTTCTTGAAAATTTACACAGTTCTACCATAAGCGTCTGCGAGTGTTCTTAGCTAGGTTTTGTGTCGCAGTACACCAGATAAATATCGAAAATCAATAATCGAAAAAATCGGGTTATAGAAGGAGTGGTCCGATTTTAATCAAATTTGATACACTCGTAGACAAAGACATAAGAAACGAAGTTTCAAGGTTGCAGTTCTTACAATAGTCCAGAAAATTGATAATATATATATATATATATATATATATATATATATATATATATATATATATATAAAATGCAAGATGCTTGTGTATGTTTCTGTTTATCTGCCTGTATGTCTGTATTTTTTTTCAGCCCTTTTATTTTAGTTTTTGCTTCGGGTTTGGCTCTAAGTAGGTATAATTGCAGCTCTTAGTCTCAGCCATGATACCATTTACTCAGAGAACTTATTTAGCATTCAAAATTCAGTTTACGACGAAAAAATTTATTTGATATCAATGCCAGGAAATGAAAATTTGACTTATATCCATTCATTTTTCTTTCAGTCTACGGTTTCGCTTTAACTGGAAACAACTATTGCTTTTTAGTTTTCGTGCCAACGTCCAAAGAGTCTGAGCTCCAGGACCATGGATTAGTTTTAAAGCTTTCATTATACCCGAGCAACGCCGGGCTATACTGCTAGTATATATATATGAAATTTTACGAAGTTGATTAACTCTGACATATTTTGAATTTATTTGCTTAAATATAATTTTTAATGGATACTCGCATTTAAGTAGATATTCTGTTTTTCATAATTAAACATCCTACTTTTTTTTAATATCTACTGGCTTGAATAATCGAGGAAACTTTTAAGAAAATATGTGTAATCCGTTTGGATTCAAACCTGCGTCCTCTAGAAGAAGCCGTCAGTTAATCTGACCACTCGACTACGAAGGACATAGAGGCATATTCCGAAATAAAGCAATAATTAAAATGGCATATGTGATTGATTGATTCAAGAGTTTCAGGTCAAAATACTTATGTTTAATAACAACAAGAAGTAAAAGCCGCGAAAGTTTTGTTTAAAGTGTAGATTTACTGTTGCTACTGTCATAATTTTCTTTCATTTTTTCTTCTTATATATATATATATATATATATATATATATATATATATGCAAGTATGGGTGGAATAATATTCCTTGTCCAAAGAAACACTATTTTTAAAAAGTGCTCAATACAAAGTAGAGCTAATAATATTTATTCAATAATTATAACATGGATATGTTATAATTTCTGAATATATATATATATATATATATATATATATATATATATATATATATATATTTGTTTTATTTTATTTATTTTTTTTTTAATCATATCATCCCGGGCAAGGCGGTAATGTATGTAGGGGACAACGTAAGAGTGAAAAGACTGGAAAAGAGAAAGCCGGAAACCACATCCTAAACAGGGAACGAGGGATGAGCCTCTCACCTGTTCAATAGACTGGAATAACCTTGGAACAATTATTTAATAATATTAAAAGAATATTGACCATTTAGAAAATTATCAAGTTTAGCATGAACTTGAATTGTACTTACATAAAGAAAAAATATTTAGTAATGTATTGATGACAAAACTTGCAACGATTGATTGCTTTACTCAGAGTAGTTGGCATGCAAAACCTGTTTTTATATTCTTTTTCTTCTATGTGCCTTGTCCCTTCAGGACGTAGGCGATCATGGCCTTCCACGTTTCCCTATTCCTGGTGGCTGTGAGCACGCCTTCTCCTGTTACACCATGCAATCCACGTTCCGTCATCCGCCTAATTAGATCCTTATACGACTGAAATGTTGTACAGTGTAATTTTTATAATATCCAGGCCATTTGTTTATTCCATCAGGAATTAATATTCGCGTAAATTTATGGATGGTTCAATGGTTCATTCTCTTGAAAAATATGGTGATATAGCGTCTATTCGGTGCTATAAATCAACAAGATTTAACAAACACGAGACACGGGACTATTGAGTTAATCGGGTCTACACATATGAGGCAGTCCTATTGGTTAAATGACAATGATTCTGTGTGTCGTTGAGATTTCTTCCGTTAAGAGTCAACAGACTCCTCTATAGTTTTTAAGCATTTTGGACAGCTTCTATAATTGGCATAAACAACTGAACATTTGCAGAATCAAATTCCATATATGATACTCGCTTGAGCGATCATGTCTCGAAAGAGAGATGACTGACTGGGCAGAAGATTTTTCCGCAGTAGGTTGCCATTACTTTCTGTAGTAAACTGGTTGCTACAAAACCAAAACAGTTATTTAACCCATCGCTGAAGAGAGAAGAGATGGATTAGTACCTTTCCTAAGGGTATTCGAGCGTAAGTGAATGGAATGAATTCAACTGGAATTCGAACTCGGCTCTCCGATTTTTCGTTCCGACCCTATATCCACTGCACCACAAGGCGCATCATTTTAGTATTATATGGAAAGAGTACTAACGAGAAAAACTGATATCTATAATGTAAGCAAAATCCCGCTAACCCCACCAAAACAAAACTCAGGAAATTATTCTTCTTTATTTATGTGCTGTGTCCCTGAGGAACGTGGGTGACCATAGCTCTCCACCAGTTTTTATTCTTTGTAGCTGTTAGCCAACTCTCGTTTCTGCCATCCATTTAGATAAGCTTCTTAAGTAGGACACTCGCTATTTCTGTCTGTCCTACTTGCATTAAATATGTCCTGTGAGTGTCAAATTCTCCAGGTCCTCTCTTTATATGTACTAGAAATTTCATATCTCTTCCTGATGCTAGGCATAGTCATTGGTCTTCATGTTCTTTAAAACCTTTCGTCACTTATATATTCAGTCATTAGTTTTCTCAGTTTCTTTCTCTAGTAAGACATTTCTATTGTTTTATTAAAGAATGAATCTTATATCAAATAGGTAATTATTTTAGAAAAAAATATGAAAATATTGTAGTATTTTTCGCCACAACCACTTTCGTTATATCGGTGTATTTGATGACGTCGTTTATTTTTATTTTTTTATTTTTATTTTTTTTTTTCTCTTTTTTACAGTTAAATCTATGGAGATGTTATTTGAGTAAAAAGAAAATGATTTGCAATATGAACCGTGAATATACTGAAAACTCGATCCGAATAATTTAATAAAACAAATTTTTGAGAGTTGGGGCTTGGCATAATTTAATAAATAGAAAATTTTCTTTAACATTTGACAGGAAAAAATCTTCATTGAGAATTTATTTTTAAAAATTTTATTTCTAACGCTTCAGTCCGAATTTTCAGTTTCAACTGGTTACTGTTTGCAGTAAAAGATTTCTTTATTAAATAAAGACATGCTTGAAGTTACGTCAAATGTAAAGAGCGTCGACATTTTCTTCAAACAATCTTATTCATTTTGTTTATTTTCAGAACTGTTAGATTATTTCTTGTACGGAAGTTCAAAAAGAAAATAATTCAATAATTCTGTGAAGGCAATCAGTTAACAGTATCAATTGAATAAATCTTTATCAAGTTTTCACATTATTTTAATAGTAGCTTTTATTAATAAATTTTTAAATCAGATTAATTAAAAATAGGCGTCATTGGGTGCAATTGAATATTTTATGACATAAAACTGGCAGGGAATTAATAAAAAAATCCATAAAATAAGTAAACATCAAAACTATTACTTAACTATTTTTTGAATTAATTTCCTTTTTTACATCTGTTGTGGTATAAATTATTCATTAAGTTTCATCAAAGCCTACAGAATAAAAATAATTACATTCATAAAAGCATATAGACTATTAATTTTACTTTGAATCATATCTTTAGGCTAAATTCCTTGGGAAAATATTGATTGAAAAGATTTTTTTAAATCTTTGTTTCTATTTTTTCTCAATAATAGAGGTTCGATAAATCAATGAGTAACCGTTCCAATTTATTGTGAGTGTGTGTAAAAGGTTGGCTTAGTGATTAGGAGAGAAAGCAAAAATATAAATTTTATCAAGAGCTATAAACAACAGGAAATTGTGGAGAGCCATGACAGCTTAGGCCGTAAAGGGACACGGTAGTCGAAAAAGATTACACGATCTTCATAATTCCGTTTACAGACTCTTTTTTTTTTCCAGAAAATGGTGTTATTTCTTTGGTTTCTTTTCTTTTCTTTAGACCTCTTGTCTTTTCAATTTGGCCTGACCGAATATGAGACCTTATCTTTCTGTCTCCTTTTCGGCTGCCGTGTTGTTCATACGTCCATCTTTTGATCGACTTCTTCCAACCCGCCTCAGAATATACTCGCCTTTTAGTTTATATTTCTTACAACCAGAAATAATACCGATTTCATTCAATACATTTTGTCTGTTTTCTTTTCATTTCCTTTTCTGATTAAAAGAAATCAGAATAGAATTTGCTAATTAAATCGGCATTCATATAAAACAGACAATTTTTCGGGAACCTGAGATAGTCCAGCAGAAATGGCTACCCAAGGAGGACATTACACTACAGTGCGATGTATGTACACGCAAATACAAACATACACCTTTATTTCTCTTGTGTCTCTCCTGCGCACACGTAGTAAACGATGGTTTTACATATATCTACGCAGTTTATTCTGGCATATAATCGAATGGAAGACGAGGAAGATCATATTGCCTCGAGCTATCGAACAGATGCTGCCTTCCTTGCAAATCAGCGTTCTAAAGCTAATGTTTTATATCAATTTCGAAAAGAAAACGCTTATATATATATATATATATATATATATATATATGCGCTCTCACATCCTGATTGGGTGCTGTGGTAAAACAGTAGCTACTCAAGCATCTACGCATCGTTCATTCAGTAATAAATTTGAACACTCTCAGCTAATGGCGTGTGTTACATTGTATATAACACGCTAAAAGTCCGCCTTCTTCTACAATGTTAAGTGGTAGAATCACCGACTGATATCAATTCAGTCGGGTTTCAATCCTATATATATATATATATATATATATATATATATATATATCACGCGGTGTGACGTCATAGAACCGCATTGCAAATTTGCGAACTGCGTTTGTTATTTTTGTTGACTATTGCCGTTATGTCAGCACAAAATAAAATCGTCGGTGATGGTGGACGTTATTGTATTACCGTCTTAATAACCTCTCTGAAGATGGCTCATGTGAGCCGAAAGCTTAGAACCAAATTAATAAAAAAATTATCCAAATGTTGGAGAATTTTTGTCTTGATTTTCAACTGAAATTAAAGCCAAAATACGACGTTTAGAACGGCTCATGATTAAAAATAATAGACATTCATTGTCTCTTATATTTAACAGTATATGTTTAGAATATATATATATATATATATATATATATATATATATATATATATATATATACGAGTGTAGGGGTGGTATGAATGGAATAATATTAAATTACAATATCCAAAAAAACAAAAACAAAATGAACTATTCTTAAAAGACTGCTCAATGTAATTTCGTTTCAGTATTTCTTGTGTCTTGTCAGTTGATGGTAAGTTAAGGAGTTTGACAAGGTGGATTGTTAATAATTCTAATTTGAAAGATAGATAGATAGATAGATAGATAGATAGATAAATAGATAGATAGATAGATAGATAGATAGATAGGAATGCCAAGTCAGTGAACTGAGAGGATAATCCAAAAAGATAAATTTAATACAAAATATTAATTATTAGATCTATGTAGAAAGTTTGATGGATATTATCCACAACAATATTATTTGTATAATGAAAAAACAACACATCATCTCAATTGGTTATAAGTTATGAGCCATTTCGACAAGATAATAAGCTCTTCTCATCAGATCACAATTTTATTTGGTATATATTTCCTCAGAACATGCAAAAAAAAAAAAAATAGAAATCAAGTTACATAACCCAGAATAGAAATCTATAGTCTTATAATGTAAGAGACATGAATCCATATACACCCACCAACATGCACACGTGTGTGTATATATATATATATATATATATATATATATAGTGGGGGGAAATAAGTGTTTGTACAAAAAAAATAATTGCTTGTTAATTATATTTCTAGTAAATGAAAAACACAACAAATTTATAGATGTATTTTGGAGAGTAGAATCAGAATCTGCGAATGAAACCAAGAAATTAATTGATGTTTAAAAATATATGAATTTTCATGTTTGGAAGGTGAAAAACGTTTTCGTACAGTATCAATTTTGCATTATAAAGCGGTAAATTTTGATTAAACTTCAGAGTAGAATATTCTAGATTGTTCTAGAATATTCTCAGTAACTCTGATTTCATTAGATGAAAACCTGAAAACCGAGACATTCTGCAATTACTACTCACATGAAGCAGTTCTTCGACTGACCGAAGAAAAGACTTCCTGGCTGTCTTGTAAAGTTTTTCAAATTAATAATAACAAAAGAACAATTCTATTTTCATTTAGAATTATCCACTTGGCAATAAATACTAAAAATATTATGAAATACATCATTTTTTTCAAAAACTGGAGTAGCCTAATAATTATGGCCAGAAGTGTATATATATATATATATATATATATATATGTGTGTGTGTGTGTGTGTGTGTGTGTGTGTGTGTGTGTGTGTGTGTGTGTGTGTGTGTATAAAAACACCTAGACACACATCCATCCATATGCACATACACATATTTTTTTAATCGTATCACCCCGAGCCAGGCGGTAATGCCACTGATGTGCAGGGGACTACATAAAAGTAAACAGATTAATTAGAAGAGAGGAAGAGGAAGACGAACCAGATAGAAAGGAGCAAGAGAAGGATGGGAATACAGGTGTGATGACAGTTGCAAAGATGGAGAGAAAGGAAAGGATATACGAGGTGGTGAAATAACTAGAGTCAAGTGGTTAATAGATGAGTTTTGACATCGCATTTAAATTCCAGGAGGTTGTAGCCGTCAGAAAAGCAAGTATATGGAAGCGAGTTCCACAGGCGGGAAGTGCGAGAGAAGAAGCTGAAGGAGTAGAATTGTCATCTGCATTTGGTTAATCTAACTGTGAATGGGTGGGACCCCGTTGCCAATCTGGTTGCACGAGTAAACACCTGTTGCAGAGGCACCAGTGACTTAAGTTCGTTGGAGCAGAAGCCATGAAAGTATTTATAGAACAGACTAAGGGAGGCCACACCTCGTCAGTGGAGAAGTGGCTGTAGTCGATTCGCCAAGACGGTCCCTATCACATTACTGATTCTTTTTTGGAGCCTGTCGAGAACACTGAGATGAACAGCAGGGGCGCCTGACCATATATGGCAGCAGTATTCCATGCACGGACGAATGGTTGATTTGTATATATGCAGGATGGCGGGACAAACATCCTGGCCCGATACAGTGACCCAACCTTCTTAGCAGTGGATTTAGCTATGAACTCAATGTTGTTTTTCCATTTGAGATCAGAAAAGAGGGTAAGGCGCAGTGTATTGCTGTCAGGGAGACTCGCTTGGTCCATGTTTATGGGGGGTAGGAGAGGTTGCCTGTGATGATTGACAGACAACAGCTTGGTCTTAGACGCATTGAAATTGACAAGCCACTTCTTACCCCAATTCATCACAGAGTGTAGATCCCGTTCAAGGTCAGCAGCCAGATTATGTTTGTCCGCCACGACAGGAATAGATGTAATTTACGCTTAGACTAAAAAATGAGAATTATCAAATTCAGAAAAACTAGCCAATTATTAAACCAGAAAAATGAGATCGTCTGTACATGCCTCCATAGAAATAAATTTAAATTAAATCTTAAATTGATTTATAATAAAGAAAATAATTCAATAATTAGTGGCATTTCATTTTCTTTATTATTTAGTGGCATTTTCTCATGCCATTATAAACTCAATTGACCAAAAACCCGCTACCATCATTCCTTCTCGTCCTACAGCCATGTGCGACACAAAAAATGGACCTGTCTAATTTTCTCTGTATAACTCTACTCTGTTAATAATAATTTAAATGTTCTATGTTCACTAAACATTAAATGTTCATCCTTTGATAATGGCTTATGTAAGCCGAAAGCTCAGACCTGATAAAAAATCAACAATTATTGCGCTTTCTTGTCGTCTTTCCATGACAACACTATCAAGCTAATCAGGATCATACGAATGGATCTTACACAAAATAGACAGAACTAGAACTTGTCTATATTATTCAATGAAACCTATATATATATATATATATATATATATATATATATATATATGAAAGACATTTTAACTGATTTTGAAATAAATGACGTTTATAATTTTACAAATTTGAAACTTGATTGATGCCTTTGCCGAAAATAATATATATATATATATATATATATATATATATATATACACCCAGTTGAAAAGAACCAGCTGAAAAGAACCAGCAGTTTTAGAATTCCGAGTTATCCAGCATTTAATCTTTCAAAAAGTACTGAAGAGAACATATATCGTAGAGCATAATATAATTATAATTAAATATGTTTTTTAATTAAAATTAATTTAATATAAATTGCGACACGGACATTTCTATGTTTCGAGAGTTTATGTAAATTTCGCAACATAAATTAAATTAATTTTAAATAAAAACAAATTTGGTTATATATATATATATATATATATATATGACACCTGCTAAAAATTTCAAGAGAATTGCTGAACATCTGCCCTGAACGTTTTGACATGAAACTCTTAATCCGCTAATGACATAGGTCAATTGAACTTTTCTGAATAGAAAAACATATATATATATATATATATATATATATATATATATATATATTTCAGTAAAATGATATATCTGCATATGCAAAAATGGATATGTCTGTCTGTCTTTCTGAGTGTGTTTGTGTGTCTCCATTCTAACGGACCCTATACCTCCGGAACATTTGGTCCGATTTCAGCCAAAATTGAGTCACCTGTGGACCATGACCTGAAACTTTAATGTACACAAAAAATGTTTCGAATCGATTTTCAGGGTAATGCAGAAATCACCACTTGTAGATCAAGGTCTGAACCTTTGATGTACTAAACAATTTTTTTTAAATCAATGTACAGGGTTTGTCAAAAATCAAAGACAAACATAATTTTGTGTGGTCTTTTGTGAACTTTTATGCATTTCTCCAGGACGTTTCACTCAAACTGAACCAAAATCGAGTCACTGTTAGATTAATGCCTGATGCCTTGATATACGAATAAAAAATTCAATTGACACACAGGTTGCGGCAAAAATTAATGGAAAATGTTGCTTTCTGCGATTGTTTATTTCTCCTAAACGCTTAGTTGCATTCCAACAAAAACCGGGACTTTTTGCAACTTCTACCTTATCATATGCCATAACAATTTCATGTTTTCTACAAAATGCCAGCCTTTCCGACGTTGCAGTGACAATGCATCCACTTCTGCATGACAATGTCATCACACCCCATTACAGGCTCCCGTAACGCTCGTACTGGTTCTTCTGATTGCACATTCATCATTTACTTTTGTTGGCAAAATTGACCAAGCATAAATCCTGTTTCAGAATTACAAAAAAAAAAAAAACATTTACTTCGTAATTTTTTAGCTTATGCATCACGAAAACCTCATATGGGAGCTTTTAAGATAAGCACTTGACCTTACCATTTCAACATAACCACTAAAAGACCCTGAGCAACGACAGGCTATATAGCTAGTATATTCATAAAACGATATATATATATATATATATATATGTATGTATTTATGTATTTATAGTTCTCCAATAAATATATATATATATATATATAGTCATCCGCAGACAGATTTGCTGGTGCTAAACAATCTCAAAATTCAGTGTCAATCTAGTTTTACACCAAATACACTTCAATTGATATTTTTTAGTTATTCTGATATTTGTTGATGTGTAAAATTCAAAGAAATATTCACGAGCCAGCTGGCATGTCAACGGTAAGAGGATCACAAAATTTCACAGCGCTATACAATCATTTCAACTTGTAGAAGTTCTTTTAGAAGCTCAGAAAAATGCACTTTACGCTGATATAGGCACAGAAAGAAGAGCGGCATCTGTCCGATCTCAATCAGATTAAACAAAGAACTGACGTTTTCTCAAAGTCAGAAGAGACGCCCTTTCCGTGAAATTTACAAGTATTCACCGTTTCGAAACGAATTAAGTCTGTTTCATGAGCAAAAGCTGTTTGTTCGCGGTAAATAGAGGTTCTGAAGGCGGAAAACGGAAATTGAATCGTTAGATGGGGAGATGGTTGATATAATATTAACCACTGATGGACAAGGGCATAGGGACGTAAAGAATAATGTGTAAAATGTTCCTGTGGGGGAGAAGTACCGGGGTCTAACCAGAACTACCCGTGAGGAGACTACAGAAGGAGGTGAAAATTGCTTTCTTTGGGTCGATAGTCAGATAATGGATTTGGTGTAAAGAAATATTGATGAGAAAGCCAGAGAAACAGAAACAATTAAATAATTCTGCAATTTTTGTATGATGCATAATACATTTTGGATAAATAATGAGCAAAATACGCATTATATATATATATATATAGGAAAAACTACTAAAAAGTTGTAAGTTAAAAATGTATTTTTTGACAGTATTTATTTATTTCTATTATTATATATATATATTTGATATTTCAGACCGGCCTCGACCTTTCATCAGAAACAAATGATTTTAAAATTTAAAAATTTAAACTAGAAGCGTCCGTCGCGAGAAGCATTCGTCACGTGATGCAGAAAGCAACAGAGTCTGAATGTTTTTAAACGTAAATCTAACTGTGATAATACATTTAAATGTAAGTGTATCTAAAAAACGTTTAACTATTAAAATATTTATAAAGATTCAAAATACCTAAGTCCCTATTTAACCCTAGCCTATATGTATTTAATTTTAAAATCCAGTATTTTTCTTTCTTTCTGCGTGAGTATGTGGAACTAAAATTGGAATCTATCAGTAAACATTTGCAGTTTTCTAATGTGTGTCCTGGTTGATTGAAGTGTTCAGCGATATATATATATATATATATATATATATATATATATATATATATATATATATATATTATAGTTTAGAACATGTACATATTACAATTTACTACAAAAGTGTACATTTTGTTTCGATATCGAAACAACAATGTCTCATCAAGTTAATAGTGATAGTAATAAACATTATTTTTGAAAAAGAATATTCAGAAATCTCACTTTACCTTTTTTTGGAAAATTTTTCGTACTAGGTAAAGAGGATAGAAAAGATTAGAAATAAAAAGAGAAATAAAAAAAGTGGGGAACAGAAAAAGGGGAAAAGAAAAGGGGAAATAGAAAAGGGGAAATAGAAAAGGGGAAATAAAGAGCGTGATACAGAAAATAAAAGGAACACTGAGAAAATAAAGACGTGGATACAGAGGAAATAAAAAGCAAAGAGGAAAACAGCAGAGAAAGAAAGAGCTAAAAGGAAAGAGCCGATGATAACAGCCCAGAGTGAAAGAAACCCCGAATTTAGGTAAGAGGTAAAATATCGATAGATAAACATAATGTTCACGCGAACTTTGGGCTTAACAAAAAGGAATAAGAGAGAAAATGCACGGTGGGAAGAAAGTTTTGGGGAGAAGACAGTAGAAACATAAAAAGAAATAGAAATTTCAAACATTTTGGCCGGAAGTGAATTGCAGATACATACATTCGTTGCTACATAAATAAAACTAAATATATATAAAACTACATATATAAAACTAAAACCTTTAGCATCTTTTATAAAAAATGATGAAATCACATACAAAAACATATGAATTATTTAAAAAATTCAGATCTAAGGATATTTAGAAATACAACACGAAAATATAAATCCATTAGTTCTAATATAAAATGGATTAGTAAATTAAAGATTAATTTATATACAAATTAAAAGGTAAAAATATATAAGGAGAGTTATCGTAAAGTTAGAAGTGAATGTAGCTAGCTAGCTATATGTGTGTGTGTGTGTGTGTGTGTGTGTGTGTGTGTGTGTGTGTGTGTGTTAGTTACAGAAAGTTCTGAAGATTAACGAAATGTACATATTTAATTTGCTTGTTCGAACGTTATTTTGAACCTATACTCGTATTTGAGTAGATATTATGTTTTTAATATATTGTTAGGGGTCGCAGGTTCGAATTCTGCCGAATGACACACATTTTCGGAACAATATTTCTCGTAAATAATCAGGCCGCTCAAAATAAATATACTGTTTGATTAAAAACAGAATATCTACTGAAATACGAATATCCATTAAAAATAATGTCCAACCAAATAAATTATATATATATATATATATATATATATATATATATATATATATATATATATATATATAAAAAGATTCCTGTAAAATTCTTTGTAAAATAAAGACGGAAGCTGATGATGGTTCGCCTGAAATAGGCCTATACATCCGATTTACCATGAAATAACGTGTCTGCCGTAATATTTCTTATGTTTGCTCTATATGTATTTATATACATATATATTTAGAGCTCTTTTAGAGAGTTATTCTACCACTATATGTACAGGATACTCCTTTGGATTCTTCTATACCCACACTGCATGCTGATATATATATATATATATATATATATATATATATATATATATATATATTATGAGAGAGAGAGAGAGAGAGAGATGGGGGGGGGAACGAAGACAGAGCATTCTGTTTTATAAAGAAGTATTTGATATTAAACAGACTTTTTCGTATAAAGCTTTCCTTAATTTCATTTTTGATCTCATAGAAAATTAATTATTGAAGCATAAAAAAATTCTTACTCTAACTCCAGTAAAAATAATTAAATTCGTAACATTTCAATTAGACGGTATCCAACAATATCAAAGGCGGGAAAGCTATCAAAAATTTAATTTCCAGATATATGAAATTTAACATACTGATAGTAATAGCTGTCTAAATATCACCATCTATCAGGAAATTCACAAAAAAAACTACTTGAATATCAGCAACACCTCGAAAAAAAATCATTACCAACATATAAGGTTACATATATATATATATATATTAGGAATAAATGTTTTATTTAATTAATCAGACATATTTTATTAAACAGCATATTTATACAAAAACATTTATTTATGTTTTAATTTATTTGTTTAAACATTATTTTTGATCAATACTCATATTTGAGTAGATGTTCTGTTTTTAATTAAACAGTATATATATATATATATATATATATATATATATATATATATATAACTCTATAGGACTGAATAATTTTGAGAAATTCTTTTTTAAAAAAGTGAGTCCTTCGGCAGGATTCAAACCTGCGACTATTACCAATATATGGGAAGCCGTCAACCGATCGACCTCGAATGATTTCACAACAGACAAAGCCTTATAACACAACTTTCTGATTTTTCGTAAATAATCATATCTGCTCTAAAGGTGTATCGTAATGTAAACAAATGTAAACAGAAAATGTTACGGCAAGTTCAGGAGATTAACGAAACGGAATTAACAACCGACATATTAAATTTGTTTGAACATTATTTAATTTATTTATGTAACAAAATATGTCAAATTAATACACGAAAAATTAATTCCTAAAACATTGCTTTGTTTATGTTAGGTTCCGAAAACTGAGCAGATATGTATATTCCGAGAATCGAAAAAATCAGTGTTTGAAAGTATTATTTGGGTTTTGCTTGGCCATCATATTCTCTGTCACCGAAAAGTCAAAGCACATCAGATATAATTGGCAACGCAGATTTGAAATCTTTCGGAGAGCTCATATTTTCCTTCATAAGTATTCTCACATATTCAGGCTTGTTGTAGTTTGAAAAAAAAAAACTTACCGCATAGACATCCGTGCGTAAAAAGAAGCCATATTGTTTTTAAGCTGACAAATTGACGCAAAATCACGGCGACTACGAGATTTGAGGAGATATAAATATACCTGCTAGGGTAGAACTCGAAAAGCGCTCTCGTGTTTGAGACTACTAATCTACACTCTCTTTGGGAAGAACTTTTTTTTTGTCGTTCTTGTATTTGAGACTACTAATTTTCACTCTCATTTCGTGTATAAGACTATTCATCTACACTAGTAGATTTAAACATGTAAATATACTGCTTAAAAAATAAACAGAGAATGTAATAAAATATGGGTATTCATTAAAAATATCGCTTAAGTAACAATATATATATATATATATATATGTGTGTGTGTGTGTGTGTGTGTGTGTGCGTGTGTGTGCGTGTGTGTGTGTGCGTGCGTGTGTGTGTGTGTGTGTGTGTGTGTGTGTGTGTGTGTGTGTGTGTGTGTGTGTTAAAGTGACCGCTAAGGGATTGTGATTCGATTATATCAAAAAAGAAAAAAATGCTTATAGATATTGGTCTTACAAATACGTCTGTTTCTTTCTGACATACTTATCTTTCTCAGGTGAGAGCAATTTACCGTCACGTCACAGAATATTAACAGCAAAGAAAGCTGATGTCAAATCTAGATTGAAAACAGCAAAAATTCTCAAATAATTAAAAATTATCAAAATTAATAAAAGCAATCTATTAAACACGAAATGCAAGTCATAAACAGAATTCTTTTTCTTCTATGTGCCTTGTCCTTTCGGGGCGTACTTGATCATGGCCTTCTACGTCCCTCTATCCCTTGTGGCTTTTAGCACACTTTCTTCTGTAACATCTCGCTTCCCCCGTCTGTGATCCACCTGCTTAGACCATTCAAATATGTTATCCGCTGCTTTCCTCTGTCTCTTTTTCCATCTATCTGACCTGTTAGTATCGGGTACTCCAAGCCCTCCTTCCTAATTGCATATCCCAGGAACTTTAGTTGTCTCTTCCTGATGCTCAATATTAATTTTCTTTTCGTTTCCATCCTTTCCAACATCTTATTATTGCTCCCATGCTCGGTCCATGATATCCGCAGCATCCTTCTGTAGAACCAGTTTTCAATTGCTTCACGTTTTTCCTTCATCTTTGATGATATTGTCCAGCATTCACTGCCGTATTGAAGAACTGACATCACATAGCAATCCAGTACTCTCTTCTTTGTTTCTAATGAAAGTTTTCTGTCTCTTAATACTTTACTCAGCTTCTGGAACGCTTCCTTCGCCAAGTCAATTCGCCTTTGGATCTCTGTATTGCACTTTCTGTCTTCTGTTAGAACATTTCCCATGTATTTAAATTTTTGTACCTGCTTGATTTTAATATCTCCCAATTGTATTTGGCGTTTTGGGCTGCTCTTTTGCTGATGGCCATGCATTCGATTTTTCTTGCAGTTTATTTGTAGTCTTTTTTTATCACTTTCTTCAGCTACCTTCTCTATGAGTTCGTGTAGTTTACGAACAGAATGTACTTCCATAATGTTGCTCACAATTTACACGATTTTAAACTAAAATGCACCTCAGTCATGTGACATCATGTAATGATACATTACATAACATCTCAGACCCTGAATTCAAAACTAAACGAACTATTTCACAATATGTTTCTCAATAGACTAAAGCAGGAATTAGCAATTCTCATTTACTTTGGGAAATATAATCCTTCTTTGACATTGGGGACTGGCACTACAGAATCACAAACAAAGAAGAACACCCCCACCCAAAAATCATCATGTAATGATACATTACATCAAAAATCATTACATCAAAAATCATTACATCATTACATCATTACATCAAAAATCATTACATCAAAAATCATTACATCAAAAATCATCATGTAATGATACATTACATAACATCTCAGACCCTGAATTCAAAACTAAACGAATTATTTCACAATATGTTTCTCAATAGACTAAAGCAGGAATTAGCAATTCTCATTTACTTTGGGAAATATAATCCTTCTTTGATATTGTGGACTGGCACTACAGAATCACAAACAAAGAAGAACACCCCCCCACCCAAAAAAAAGGAAGTCACATCACTTGCAGACTACCAGCAAAAGAAACAACTAAAACGGAAGACACATGCAAATCATATAAAAAATAATCCCATAATCAGAGTATTGACATTCCACACTACCTTAAACAAAAGGTTAACGAATAAATTTCCATCAATGCTGAAAAGATCTATAACAGCTTCTACACTTGAAAAATCTATTTCACTGAAAAATTATTTTAATAGAACGATTTTATAAATTTCAAGGGAATACAGTAGTGGCTCTTTGGTCAATGAATGTCGAATATTTCGTTGTAGGGAATATTACTATTACCATATATATCAGGGCAAGTTTCTTTCTTCACATTTTTAGAGAATCAACATTGCACAGAATGTAAAAACTGGGGTTTTATGTGATAAGTAAAAAAAAAAGAATTAAATTCATGAGTTTTACCAGTTCTTGAGTATTTAATTTTGAATTTTGTCTGAAAAAGTGTAAAGAAATACATAATTTCAGCAGAGTTTTGCTAAAAAGCTAATTTCAACATTTTATTATTTCAAGAATAAATCCAAATAAAATTGATATATTTTCTATTAGATACATTAAATAGAAAATATATTCAAACCAGAATTCTAATTATGAATCACTACAAGCAAAATATACATTTTTTACTGTAATCGATAAGTAAAAATAGTGGAAAAAAGTTGTAAAAGATTATAAAAGTGTCTATCCAATGAATAAGATTTCTTACATTTTTGTTAAATGGTAATTCAGTCAGTCAGTTAAGGGTCATACGAGATACACGCTTTGGGCGATCATGTCTCTTTAGAGACATAACTGACTGGGAAGAAGATTATCCCGCAGTAGCTTGCCATTGCTTTCTGCGGTAGACTGGTTGCCAATCAATTTGTCCTGCCATTTAACTCATAGCTGGGGGAGAAGAGATAGATTATATTAAATTATTATATTAAGTATAATTAATGGAGGATCTGTTTATTGCTTCATAACAATGGAAAACCTATCCCCCACTTTATGCCCAGTAGAAGTTTTAATTATGTTTTCAACTATTATATTCACTCAGTCAGTTAAGGGTTATACGAGATACACGCTTTGGGCGATCATGCCTCTTTAGAGACATGACTGACTGGGCAGAAGATTATCCCGCAGTAGGTTGCCATTGCTTTCTGCGGTAGACTGGTTGCCAGCCAAGGCTATAGAATCCAGTCTGTCCTATTATTTAACCCATAATTGGAGATGAGAATTAATAAACCAAAAAAACAAAAACAGATAAAAGATAAGATTTAATAAACAAAACAAAACAAAAAAAAACAGATATAACTCGATAATACTCCTGGGCACAAATCATAAGACATTTTTTTAAATTTGCATTTTTATTGAAAATTTCATTAAAATTATTGCGTTGTTTTATATATTACGTCGTAATATAGCGAAATTTTTCAGAACGATTTCCTTTTAAAATAAATGTCAGTTGTATTTGATGTCAGAATAATTTAGTTATAATGTACTTGTGCCTTGCATCTTGTCCATATACAATTTGTAAAGCTTCAGAAAATTATAAATTTTATAAGGCTGTGTTATAACTCTGAGCACCGGGATTAAATTCTAACGCTTAAATTTTGAATCTAAACTTATTCGTTTAAATTGTGACCTCAAAAACCATTGATGATCGGGTAAAAAATATTTTCTGTCATTATCTATCATCTCGAACTCCAACTTTCAAATTAAGTGCAATATTCTTCTTCTTCCATGTGCCCTGTCCCTTCAGGACGTAGGCGATCATGGCTCTCCACGTCTCCCTATCCCTTGTGGCTCTTAGTATGTTTGCTCCTGTTGATCCTGGCAACCCCCGTTCCGTCATCCACCTGATCAGGCCCTGCAAATATGTTATCCGCTGCCTTCCTCTGTCGCTCCTTCCTTCTATCTGTCCAGTCAGTATCAGGTTCTCCAGGCTCTCCTTCCTCATTGCATGTCCCAGGAACTTCAGTTGTCTCTTTCTGATGCTCAGCGTCAATTTCCTTTTTGTTGCCATTCTTTCTAACACCTCGTCGTTGCTTGTATGCTCAGTCCACGATATCCGTAGCATCCTTCTGTAGAACCACATTTCGGCCGCTTCCAGTTTTGTCCTCATTTTCGATGATATTGTCCAGCATTCACAGCCGTATTGAAGAACTGACATCACGTAGCAGTCTAGAACTCTTCTCTTCGTTTCTATTGAGATTTTCCTGTGTGTTAGTATTTTGCTCATCTTCTGGAACGCGTCCTTTGCCATGCCAATTCGCCTTCGGATCTCCGTGTCGCACTTTCCATCTCCAGTTAGAACACTTCCTAGGTACTTAAATTCTTGTACTTGTTTGATTCTGTGATCCTCCACCTGTATTTGGCATTTTGGGTTGTATCTTTTACTGATGACCATGCACTCAGTTTTCTTAAAGTTTATTTGTAGTCCCTCTGCTACTTTCTGTATGAGGTCTTGTAGTTTCCTTTCCGTGTCCGCAATCAGCGCTGTATCGTCCGCATATCTTATGTTGTTCAGGTTGTGGCCTCCAATAACAAATCCTGGCGTGTCATCTAGGGTCCTCAAAATATTCTCGCTGTATAGGTTGAACAAATCTGGTGAAAAGACACATCCTTGTCTTACGCCTTTTTCTATCTTTGTGTATCTACTGAGGTCGTTACCTGTCCGTATGCAGACCGTTTGCTGCCAGTAGAGATTCTTGATTATTCTTGTCTTTGCCGAAAATGTCAAGGTTGCCCAGCATCTCCATCAATTCTTTGTGTCGTATTTTGTCGAATGCTTTCGCGTAGTAAATGAAGTATAGGTACAAGTCTTTCTTCATTTGTAATGCTCTTTCAGAGAGCATCCTAATCATGAATATGGCGTTCCTTGTTCCAGTGTCCTTGACGAACTCGCACTGTTCCTGCCCTATCTCTGGCCTGATTCTGCTTCTCGCTCTATTAGTGCAATATTAGGATTCCAAAATTGAACTAGTACTTATGTGGTTTGGTTGGTTTTTAGTTGTATGTTTGGCTTACTGAAATTCATGGGCTCCAAGCGTTTGATTAAGCATACGTTTAGAAGATATAAAACTCGTATGCAACACGTATAACAGTTCTGATTCGGATATGTTGTATCTGCTTCTCTTTCGGTTTCTTAGCCATGCAGGAGCGGGTTGTTGTAGTGTTGTGCAAGCTGTACACAATTATAATGTTCGTATAGAAATTGTTCTTCTTCTATGTGACGTGTCTCTTCAGGACATAGGCGATCATGGCTTTCTACATATCTCTATCCTTTCTCCTGTTATACAAATCAATCCGCGCTCTGTCATCCATATGCTCAAGTCCATCAAGAGCACCATGCGTTGCTTTCCTTATCTCTTTACCCCACTCTCCGCCTCGTGAGCATTGGGTTCTCTAACCCCTCTTTCCCTAATTCAGTCAATTGTGCTATACGTGATACACGCTTTGAGCGATCATGTATCGAAAGAGACAGAAGATTATTCCGCAGTAGGTTGCCATTGCTTTCTGCTGGTTGCCAGCCAAGGCTAGAGAACCCAATCTGTCTTGCTATTTAACCTATAGCTGGAGAGAAGAGATGGATTAACACCTTTCCCAAGGGTATTTGTATGTAAGTGAATGCAAGGAATTCGACTGGAATTCGAACTCGGCTCCCCGATTTGTCGTTCCGAGTCGATATTCACTGCACCCCAATGCACACCTGTCTTTTATAGGACTTACTAACAAATTAACATATATCGTTTCTAAATTTCAGGTGGAAACTGATGTCGGCATGTCGATTTTAAATTTTTCTAGTTCGTTACATTTTAATTGCAGTACAGAGATTGCTTCAAGACCTCACTGTAGAAGGCCAACCTCAGTGACTGGGCAAACCGAACTGTCGATGATCGATCCTGGAGGAAATCGGTGCTTAACAGCAAGAGAGACGTCGAACAGAATCTTGTTCGTAAAAAGTTAAAAAAAGATACTCGTAAAGGTCTTCATGTTAAGTTCTCTGAGAATATTGACACAGAATATAATATAACGTATGATAAATTTGTTCGCATTTGTCTAAGAAAAGCAGGCCTCAAAAACTATCATAGATACCCATACATTTAAAATTGATGAAAATATTAATGTAACACTACAAGTATTCAACGCTCACATCTACACAAAAAATGTAAAACTCCAGTAGGATTAAAAAGTTATATTCCCGAAGTCTATACCTGAGAATAAATCAGCTGATGGTTTCTCTCGAAATCGACCAGAAGACATCATGGAGGCAAGTAATAGGTGTATTTGAGCCGATATTTCGCAATTATATCACTTTTATCGAAGACCAAGAAAAGGTCTTTGTTTAATTTTTTTCGGTTTAACCCATTTTTTTCTAGAGACTATAATATATTCTGCTTTCTTTAATCGATAGCTGAGAGGATTCACATTAAGATCAACCAAGTCCCTCGATTTCAAGGCGAATGAGCTGAGTTTATACTGACTATAAACTAATGAAGTCTTTCTTTCATTTTCAATTAATTATTCATATGAATGTATTTGGTTTCGTTGTTTTTCTTTAACGGCATATTTATCCGAAAGGGTTATTCAGTGCAGAAATCAAAAGATGGAAATACATACTTTATAATTAATTCAAGAGAATGACATTTTTTCATGATTAAATTATAATTATTTAGGTGCATTTTTCTCACTAAATAAACCTACAAAATCAAACAAGAAGTAAAAACATGTTTTTCCTTACAATAAATGAGATTAATCAAAGTAAACTGGATTTTTGGTGTTTTTTTTTTTTTTTTTTTTTTTTTTTACATTGAATGGCATGTTTTCAAATTCACTGGTCATTTTATTATGAAAGTGTATTGGTAATTTTTCCATAAAAATGTATTCCTGATCATTTTTTTAAATGTATTGCTGGCCATTTTGATATAAAATACAAGCAGTATAGCCCGGCGTTGTTCGGGTGTAATGAAAGCTTTAAAACTAATCCATGGTCCTGGAGCTCAGACACTTTGGACGTTGGCACAAAAAGCAATAGTTGTTTCTAGTTAAAGCGAAACCGTAGACTGAAAGAAAAATGAATGGATGTAAGTCAAATTTTGATTTCCTGGTATCGATATCAAATAAGTTTTTTCGTCGTAAACTGAATTTTGAAGGCTAAATAAGTTCTTTGAGTAAATGGTATCATGGCCGAGACTAAGAACTACAATTATACCTATTTAGAGCCAAACCCGAAAATAACTAAAACAAAAGTGCTGAAAAACTTATTGTGATCAGACCCGCTTTCTTGCGTTTTATATATATATATATATATATATATATATATTATGGATTTTTTGCACTATTGTAAGAACTGCAACCTTAAATCTTCTGAATATTGTTTCTTATGTCTTTCTCTATGAGTGTATCAAATTTGATTAAAATCGGACCACTCTTTCTATAACCCGATTTTTTCGATTATCGATTTTCGATATTTATCTGGTGTACCTCAACACAAAACCTAGCTAAGAACACTCGCAAATGCTTACAGTACAACTGTGTAAATTTTCAAGAAAATTGGTTCAGCCGTTTTGGAGTCTATAGGTAACGGATACACACACACACACACACAAAGTTCCATTTATAAATAAGTTTAAACAGATATTGTTGCTAATTTTACTATAAAAATTTATCATTAAATATTTTTATAAAAATGTCTTGTTAATAATTTCACTACAAAAATATGTTAGTAATTTTTTTATAAAATATAAGGCTGGTATTTTAGTATTTTTATACTTTCGATGCGTTTTGATTTTTGTTTTGGGTGTTCACTATTTAGCCATAGTTTGGATCGTAACAGGTGCTACCACTCTTGACCAGGGTGAACCTAGGATTTAACAGTAATTAAGAAGTGGTACCACGCTCCACAATACCTTCGATTTCCTAATCAGAGGTTTTAGCTGCCGGATGCAGTTTATCTATGACGATATGACAGGACAGTATATTTCTTTAGTATTGCAATTTTGTTTATTATTTATTTATGAAAATGATGACTGTGTTATCATCAGTTGGGCTGAAAGCAAAGATTGTAATTAGGTTGGTTGTTTCCTTATGATTATATTTAATTAATTAAAATTCTAGTGTTTCTTTAAGATGTAGGCGATCATTGATCTTCACATTTTTTTTTTTACTGATGGATTTATTTTCGAGAAAAATTTCCCATTGCCTTCTTTACAGTTTTGAATCAAAAGATAATCAAGATTAGCAATTATTAAAATCTAGAGTGACCAATAATTCTATCACTTTACTTATTAGAAGAAATGGATGGACATAATTTTCAAGAGTATGAGTGCGAAAGTGACTGCAATATACTAGGTTGGTATCTAAAATCGACTACCACCATACTTCAGGAATGGGTCATTACAGCTGAGTTCAACATGGGCGGCTAAGATGTTGACTTCAGGATGATCCTCAAGGAGCCCAAATATATGTATGATGAATTCGTTCAGGATAAGATCGGTCTTCAGCGAAGACAATAACGAAATCGATTTAGTCGATCATTACATCTACCTAGGCCAATGCCATTCCACGGACTCCGCTTCAAAAGACCAAAAATAAAACACATTACTACACTGGGCTGATGAACCATTGGTAAGGTGAGCGCCATCTTCAAAAATAAAGACATTTCGATCGTTTTGGAACATCAAGCTTATAACCAATGCATTCTGCACGGTACAGATGTGGGCAGTGGAGAAGCGGATATCGGCTTGAAGCTGGAAAGCCGAGTTCGAATTCCAATCGAATTCGTTTCATTCATACGGACAAATACCCTTGGGAAAGGAATTAATCCGCCGCTTCTTCCTCCAGCTGTTGGTTAAATAGCAGGATAGGTTGGGTTTCTAGTTATATTAGAAAGTGCATGCCAGACGGTCGCATTCCAAAAGACCTCCTGTATGGAGAACTGGCCTCTGGAATAAGGCCCACTGGGCAGCTACAACTGCGGTATCGTGACATCATAAAACGCGATATGAAAGCTGTGGGCATCAACACGGAGTCATGGAAGAGCGTAACAGTCAACCGGTTCAAATAGAGAGAAACCCTGGCCCTGGCCCAACAACTTAAATCAGCGGAGTAGTAACTAACACAAGTCACCATGGAGAGGCGGGTTCGCAGGAAGCAAAATAACAGCTCCGACAGACCAGAAACAAAACATAAATGTAACCTATGCAACAAAGACTGTTACTCCCGCATCGGTTTTTACAGTCACAGACGCCAATACTCCAGTCAAGCAGACAACTAGGATGCTACCCATGGTCAACCCTGACCGACGAAGGCCTACTAAAAGAAAGTGAAGACGAAGATTCAACACGTAGATCAGTTAGATATTTAGGTAGAGAAAATTCCCCCGGTTACACTACCATGGTTTTGTACTTTTCGGTTTTGTCGGGCGATTTATTTTGATTGGGAGCACCAGTGACCTAAGTTCGTCAGAGAAGAAGCCATGAAAACATTTATAGAAGAGACAGAGGGAAGCCACATCCCATCGATGAGAAAGTGGCTGTGCGTACCCCAAGGTTCCGAAATGTCTATCAGGATTCATTTATAACTGCTCCAATGCAGAAGTCTGATATGAGGCCATTATTATTAATATTATTATTGACATGTACATATTATGCACACTTTAAAAAATATATATATATATACTCACACTCCTTGAATCTTCTGAATATCGTTTCTTATATCTTTGTCTATGAGTGTATCAAATTTGATTAAAATCGGGCCACTCCTTCTATATATAATATAATATTATCATCATCATTATTTGCTCTCGTTGTATTTGAGGTCCTCTCTGACCTTTAGAACTTTCTTAAGAGTGATAATGGTCACAACACTTTCCTTAGCAAACGAGATGTTCCAAGCAGTGCCACCACCGAGACACTCCCAGTATCTCAAACGCGTCTTGCCAAACACAAAAATCCCTTGGAAATTCTCCCAAGTGCAGAAGTCTGATATCAGGGCAATTGCTCTCCATGCGCTTGTTGGCTAAAAAAGAGGTATCCCATATGAGCTTTTTATTATTATTGACATTTTCGATATTTGGTGAAGGATATTTTATGGAATAATAATGCATTCTTTTTCTATACTAATAACTTCAAATATATTGACGTGTGAAAGTGTATATGCTGAGACTTTTTATGCAACTAATAAAATGGAAGTGCTGTTTTGTAAAAGCCCCTTTTTGAGTTGATATAATCTAACATTCCTCGACGTTTCTCAGATGTATTCTTTGTGGCAATTATTATATGTAATATTGTAAAATCTTCCTTCACGTTTTAGTTGAAGTCTGATCATAATTTCGATTTTAAAATGTTAATTTAATTAAAAGAGAAAACAATTTACAACGGCAAACGTGCATAAAAAGCTCTTTAATCGCAAAATCAGCCACAGTGAATTTATTTTATATAATAATGCTGCATCCTTTTTCTGTAATGATAGCTTCGTATATTTTTTGTTTGTTTTAAATGCCTGTAGACTGTGTGAGTGTGAGTATGTATATATGTATATCTTTATTATTATTTACTCTCATTGTATTTGAGATGATCTCCGATCCTTAGACTTTTCTAAAGGGTGATAATGGTCACAACACTCTCCTTAGCACACGAGATGTTCCAAGCAGAGCCACCACCCACAGACTCCCAATATCTCAAACGCGTCTTGCCAAGCACAAAAACTCCTTGGAAATGGACACAAGTGCAGAACTCTGATGTCAGGGCAATTGCTTTCTAAGCGCTTGTCAAGATAGCGGTATCCAATATAATTATTAATATTGTTGTTAATATTATTATTATTATTGACATATTATACATTTTAGGCACACTGTAAAATGTTGTCTCAAATGTTGTAGTGAAGGATATTTTATATAATAATGATTTATCCTAGTTGTAGCTCCGAATTTTTTTTTAAGCTTGTAGACTTTTATAAAGCTTGTAGACTGTTGCATTTGTGGGTGCGGGAGTATATATATATCTTTATTATTATTTGCTGTCATTGTATTTGATATCCTCTCTGACCCTTTGACCTTTCTTTAGAGTGGTAATGGTCACAACATATTTCTTAGCACATGAGATGGTTCAAGCACAAAGATCTCTTGAAAATGTTCAGTGTTCCAACAACAAAAAGGGACAATTTGAGCTGCTTCTTGGTTTGTTTCTCTTCTTTTTTCTTTTTTATTCTGTTTTTCTTCTCTTCTCTTCTTCCTTTTTTCTTCTTTTCTATTCTGTTTTCTTTCCTCTCTCCTCTTCCTACCTTTTCTTTTTTCTTTGCCAATCTTTCTTCTCTTTTAATGTTATTTCTAATTTGTTTTTGTTTTTTTATCGCAGCCAGCGCCGTTTTCACTGTTATTCCTTTTCCTTGCTTCTTCGTTCACGTTATCGCCAATGAATCTCACCAAGCACAGTCAGTCAGTTAAGTGCCATACGCTTGGGCGATCATGTCTCGAAAGAGACATGACTGACTGGGCAGAATATTATCCCGCAGTAAGTTGCCATTGCTTTCTGCGGTAGACTGGTTGCCGACCAAGGCTATAGAACCCAATCTGTCCTGCTATTTAACCCATAACTGGAAGGAAGAGACGAATTAATACCTTTCCCAAGGGTATTTGCGCGTAAGTGAATACAATGGATTCAACTGGAATTCGTACTCGGCTCCTCGGCTTCTCGTTCCGAGCCGATATCCACTGTACCACAACGCACATCCTACACACAAAGTTCCCTTAAAATGTCAAGAGTGCGCCGAACACAAAAAAGTGAATTTTAGCTTCTGCTTCTCATCTCCTCTCTTCTATTCTTTTCCAGGTTTGGGTACCTCGGTATTGACTCCTATTCTACCTTTACAATGTTTTTCCAAGTAATCGCATCGTCTACCAGGAATCATTTATGACTGCTCTTATATCAAGATAATATCAAGCGCTTTCCTTTCTCATTCTCAGCAACTAAGAATTGTACCACTTCTTTGCGCTCTCGAGATATTTGCTGCACAGTTAAAAATGAATTCTGAAGGTTGCTTCGTCAGAAACATACAATTACAATAAATCTTAGAATTTGCAAAACAAAAAAAAATTCTTCAGAATTGGATATAATACGAACTGAAAAGCTAGAACCTAAGCATTCAATCTATTCTAGATGATATTATTATTGGTTACACTTTTGTCGAACCTGAGATATTCATTCGATAAACAGAAAAACAGGCATCGCCAACAAAAAAATCTTTAACTTAGCAACGTTAGTATTATCGCATTGGCTGGGTCATAGCAAGTTAAACCTTAATTTTGTAGGTAGGGACAGTAAAACACAATCCGCACCTCATCTTAAATGTCTCATTGCGCAGGTTTTCATCATAGTTAGTTACAGGCGAAGAGGTAATGCCGTAAAACCGGAACTCCCGATTGACAGATGTTGTATAGAAGTTGACTCTAACCTGTAGGCCCAGCCAGCCTTCGGCGTACTTGCAACGGACGTGGAATTTCTCTTCATCTGCAATGTGAAACCATGGCAACGGAAGAGGAACGGATTGAGAGATAGATGAAAAAGGAGTCTGAGAAAAGATACAATTGACAAGATAAGTAGGGAGGAAGATGATAATATATATTCAATAGTGGGTAAAATGAATTGTTTGTATTCTGTTTATATGGGAGTTTCTCTCTCTCTCTCTCTCTCTCTCTCTCTCTCTCTCTCTCTCTCTCTCTGTGTGTGCGTGTGTGTGTGCGTGTGTGCGGCAAAAGATTCGATTCGTTGAACTGCGTCAAGAAAAAGAAATTTGGTGATCAGTCTATTTCCGATTTGAGTGGCGGTTGAAGAAAATGGAGGAATTGATGATGTAATTAAGGATGTCAGGAAAAGAAAGAAGATAAATGGTGAGATACAGAATGATACGGTAGTGGTCAAGGGATGTAGTTAAGATAAGAGTTATTCAGAAAAAGCCGGTTAGGCAGAGGGAAACGAACGGACCGAGACGAATGGAATTGGAATAAGAGTATCCAGAGAAATCAATAAGGAAAATAAATGGAGAATTCTAAAGTCAGCACGATGCACTTAGAAGTGGAATAAAAAGAATGATTGATAATGAAGAAGAAGAAGAAGAAGAAGAAGAAGAAGAAGAAAGAGAAAAAAAGAAAGGGAAACACAAGTATCGAGATACTCAATAAGGTAAAAGAAAACAAAGAAACAATGAAAAATGTCATTAAAAGTCAACACGATGCACTTAGAAGTGGAATATAAAGAATGATTGATAAAGAAGAAGAAGAAGAAGAAGAAGAAGAAAGGGAAAAAAGAAAGGGAAAGACAAGTGTCAAGATATACAATAAGGTAAAAGAAAACAAAGAAACAGAATGAAAAATATCATCAGAAGAAAAATTGTGGATGAAAAAGCAAGGAAAAAGGAATAATAGAGAAAATGACAGGCTGAGATGAAAAAAAACAGATAAGGAATAAGAAGAAAGAAGAGAAAAGAGAAAAAGGGAGAAGAGAGAAAAGAAGACAAGAAAGAAGAAAAAAGAATATAAAAGAGAAGAAAAGAAATGAGAAAAAAAGAGAAAAGAAAAAGATGAATTGAAGAGAGAAAAGAAGAAAGAATAGAATAATAGAATGAATAGAAGAGACGAGAAAAGAGAAAAATAGAAAAGAAGAATAGAAAAGGAGAAGTAATAGGAAAGAAAACATAAGAATAGGAGATGAGGAAGAAGAGAAGAAAAGAAAAGAAAAGAATATAAAAGACGAAGAGAAACGAAGAATGAATTCATGAACAGAAGAATAGAATAAGAAACAAGACAAAAAAAGTAAAAAAATTGGAATCTAAAATAAAGCAAACAATAGACAAATATAAAATATTAATTATGGAAAAGAAAATTATAATCACATGAAATACAAAATGTAGGTTGATTGATTTTGCAACATGTCAACACTTGTTGGTTAATTTAATGCTTATTTTTTTTATGGATAAGGGACAAAATATACAAGTTTAATAAAAAAAATGACACAAGGGGATGTGGTTAAGAATTTAGATAAATTTTCATGTAATCTTTTTTATTGTGAATTCCTTTTTGTTTTTTCAGTACATAAATTACAAACAAAAATAATTATCCAAATAGCTTTCGGCTATAATTTTAGCTATTATCAAGGACAGATTTTATTTTACTTTTAGCTTTTTATACTAAGAGTATAGCAAAAAGCAAATATAGCAGAAATAGGGGTTGTTCCAAGAAGAAAAATTGGTTTTGAAGAAAAAAGTGCGAGAAGCTGTGGAGTATTATAATGTAGATTTATTGTTGCTATTATTATTAATATTACTTGCTATTTTTATGACATATTAAGTGTCCATAATGGTATATTAAGTGTCCACAAATAACATTATGGACGCATAATATATTGTACGAAAAGCAAATAATAATAATAATAATAATAATATATCTACACTTTACAAAACATTCACGGCTTCTCGCACTTTTTTCTTATATATATATATATATATATATATATATATATATATATATATAGTGTGTATCGAGGCAGCAAATAATTTCTAAACATACGCTATTAAATATAAGAAACAATGACTGTCTATTATGTTTAATCATGAGCTATTCTAAACATCGTATTTTGGCTTTAGTTTCAGGTGAAAATAAAGACAAAAATTCTCCAACATTTGGATAATTTTTTATTAAGTTGGTTCTAAGCTTTCGGCTCACCTGAGCCATTTTCAGAGAGGTTATAAGGACGGTTATATATAAGAGGTTATATATATAAGAGGTTATAAGGACACTATTGCCGTTGCTTAGCGGAGTTTTACAAAAGATAAAATCGTCGCTGATGGTGGATGATTTTGTGTTACCGTCCTTATAACCTCTCTGAAGATGGCTCACATGAGCCGAAAGCTTAGAACCAACTTAATAAAAAATTATCCAAATGTTGGAGAATTTTTGTCTTTATTTTCAACTGAAATTAAAGTCACATTACGTTGTACAGAACGGCTCATGATTAAACATAATAGACATTCATTGTATCTTTTATTTAACAGTATATATTTAGAATATATATATATATATATATATATATATATAGAGAGAGAGAGAGAGAGAGAGAGATAGAGAGACAAATATACACGCACTTGTGTGCGTTTGTGTGTATATATATATATATATATAGCGAGAGAGAGAGATGGGAGAGAGACTGACACTTGTGTGTGTGTGTGTGTGTGTGTGTGTGTGTGTGTGTGTGTGTGTGTGTTGTAAGGAGGAAGTTCAATGACACTACTGCTCTTTTTGTTTTCTTCTGGAATGCAATTGATAACAGGAAAGCAGCTCCAAGTGTTACATGAAATAATTTGGTTAAAGTTAATGTCTGTAACAGGAACGGTGAAAGATGCAATTTTTGTCGGAAAGAAAAGTTACTGATTATGCAGGGAATGCGCAGAGTCTTTTATTGAACGTGAGACAAGAATCAGTGTATAACGTATAGGGGCCGAAAAGAGAACTGAAACCAATGTATCATCGAGAGAACAAAGTAATTTAATAATATATATAGACTGTGTAGCGGCTAAATCAATGCATAATCGTGAAACTAAAATAAGAGACATTACAGAATATAGAGTGGCTAAAGTGAAAACAATGCGTATTCATGAAATCGACCTATTTCCTTTGTCATATAAGATTATTGTTCGATTGCTATAATCGAACTTTAATCTTTCCGGGTCCGCTTCTTTATCAACACATGCACTGACCAATAATTTAAGAATGGACAACAAGGCGAAATGATTTTGGTATAAAAATCTTAATACGTGAACAAAGTATTAAAATAAAAAAAATATAAGTATGAGTAAGAATGTTCAATGACCTGAATATCAAAACTTATGTTTGGATATCAAATTAGTCGAAATAACAAATTACGACAAATACGAATGAACATGAAAGGATACGAACGAATACGAATGCAGAAGATCAACACATAATAAAAACTGGAAAGGATTCATATAATATTATTTAGACATGTGCCATGATGTTTGCGATAACCTAATATTCGTGAATGTGTGCGTATTTTCTAACACGGGCCCAAGAATATAATAACTTATCTTTATGTCAGTTTCTTCTCTTATCGTTTTACTGTCTTTTCTTTTCTCGCTTTCTTTTCTCTTTTTTTTTCTTTCTTCTTGACACAAACTCGAATTCAAATACTACCCGGCTACAATAAATATGTCTGCAATCTTCTTCTTTCTTCAAACGAATTTTCATTGTCTTTCTTTCTTTCTTCTTCTTTACACAAACTCGGATTCAAATACTGCCCGATTGTAATAAATGTATCTGCAACTTTCTTTGCTTCTTTTTTCAAACGAATGTTGTATTTTCAGCATACATTTATCTCTGCAATTATATCTGCAATCTTCTTTCTTCTTTCTTCAAACGAATGTTGTATTTTCAGCATACAAATTTTTCTGCAATTTCTTCTCTTCACTGGCTTTTATCCGAACGTTATCTTCTCTGCGTCACTACCTTTCTTTCTTTTGTTCTTTCTTTCGTTCTTTCTTTCATCCTTTCTTGATAAACAATTCGGCTTAGTCTTCTTATTATTATTTTAACGAACAAAATTATATACACTTATATTTCTTATCCGGAGTTGCTTAAGATGAACTGATCGAATTACGCCATTATCACAAATGCGTTTCTCCTTTTTCATTCATCAGTTATCAGCGCTCAGCAATCATGACTTGTCCATTCAAAGTCTAGACCGCAATTGATTTCAAATCTCAGGCTTTCTCGTGACTTGTATTTGGCGCGACCTTGAGCTCCTGCTGCTTCATGTCCTCATGTCTGATCCCTGTCTAGTTACTGTCTAGACACCTGTTACTAGGAGTATCTGGGTCAGTCAAGTTTTGATCTGCTATCCCAAAACTGACTCTAGGCTCCCACGTGACTATCCCCTGTTGCCACGTGGAGACCAATCTTAATATATGTGTGTAGGTGTGTGTTGCTATCTACATTCGTAACACATTAATAAGTGGAAATTTTATAGTGTCAAATAAAACTTATAATACCTATGAGTCATTCTGGCATCATTGTCTTCCAATAATAATTGTAAAATATATTATGGCTAAAAAATGCGGCTAAACTTTGTGTTGTATACCTAACTGTATACGGGAATGGGATGTTCCTATTCTTTTTGTTGAGGAGTCACCCATTTTTACACACTCTATGAACTCTTCCAAAGTATACAAATAATCCTTCCTACAGCGAACGTTAGTTGTCATAGTTGTTGTTAGAGTTGGTGTTTGTCAGAGCAGTTGAACCGCCGCTCGTTGGTCAGCAAGAATATAAATTTCTTACCCGCACTTACTTCTTTGTATATATTTGAATCCTACTAACAAGTATCCCTGAATCTACTAACCGTGTACAGGTTGTATATATTTTATTCAATATACGTTCTCAAGTCAATCGCCCAACAACAATTTGGAGACGAAGGATTTGTACAAGTTCACGCAGAGAAAAAATACATTCTCGCCAAACAACAATTTGGCGACGAAGATTCTAACAAGTGCACACGAAGGAAAAGAAGACGTTGTCACATCAGTCGTAAAGAGTAAATTGGCGATAAAAAAAAGAAGGAACTTTTGCATAACACCAAGGGAAAAAATTTAGCGTCAAGGCCTCTGAAAATCACATGAGAGGAGTCAACAACATCAAAATGGCGAAAAAGATACGCGCACAAGTCGCACATCAAAATTGTGACGAATTTTTTTTCCCCTCTGAATCACTTTAACAAAGTGTGCTACAAACTGACTCAAACAAGTCGACTACAGACAAGTTGTCGACACTAATACCGAAAAAAAAAAATAGAAAGTTTTCAAAAGAGAATACTCGAAATCATAAAGAGAACTGAAGAAAGACAATATCAATTAGAAATAAAACAAATAGAAATGCAAAAGGCAAACAAAGAAAGGCAAACACAATTGCAAGAACTGTTATTAAAATTAACAAGCACAGCCCTAGATAAGAAAACAGAGAAGGAAGAGACGTTCTCACAAGATGCGGTGTGGAACGCGATTGAAATTTTAAATACTCAATTGAGGAAGATAAAAATTTCTGAGAGTATTACGGGCGATACGAGGATATTTTTAATATCGACTCTCAGTACTGGAGTGAGAAGAAAAAATAAGACTTCTACTCAGGAAATTAGGCACAGACGAACACACCAAGTTCGTAGACTATATTCTCCCTAAAAAAATGAATGATCTAATGTTCGATGAGGCAGTGACAGGCCTCACAGAGCTATTTAGCCCCAAAATCTCGTTGTTCCATAAAAGGTGGAAATGCCTTAATCTAAGAAAAGATGAAAACGAGGACTACTCTACATTCGGAGTTATCGTCAGTAAACATTGTGGCGATTTTAAAAAGTCGGAACTTACCCCAGACAATTTCAAGTGTCTCATATTTGTCCAAGGACTAGTTGCTGATAAAGACAGCGAAATGAGGAAATGCACGCTGACTAAACTTCAAAACGAGCCATGTCTAACATTACAAAAATTGGCAGAGGATTGCCAGAAATGCCTCAGCATAAAGAAAGATAGCAAGGATATTGAAGAGTCAGAAGTCGCGCACATTTGAAAGATAAATTGAAATTTACGTGTTGTACCCTCCCCACAGGCAAAACAAAATTATAATGCCAAAGAAAAAAAATACAGAACTACGTTTGACAAGAATCCAGTAAAAAACAAGCCTCCCTTTTCTGCATGTTACAGATGTGGTGGATGGTATTGGCGTAAAGATTGCTTTTACAAATATAAAAATTGCCGTGAGTGTGGTAAGATGGGCCACAAAGCATCGGTACATAGAAATAAAAATAAACCTTGTAGAGTAAGATATGCTAGAGTGGAAAATAATAATGAAAACACCAGAAGATACGTTGACATGGAAATTCTGAATAAGAAAATAAAATTGCAACTGGATTCGGGATCAGACATTACATTAATAAACCAACAAACATGGCGAACAGTTGAACAAGCCGACCATGTTACATACTAAAAAAATCGTAAAATCAATAACAGGAAAAAGAATAATACTGAAAGGCGAAATTATTGTAAATGCAAAATTTAAAGGAAAATTAAACAACTAAAAATCTACGTAACGAAAAACACACAAAACCTGCTAGGAACGGGCCGGATGCAGACATTTAATATATGGGATTTACCCATTAATACTAGTTGCAAAAAAATAAAAAGCGTAAAAAAGAGGCGTTATCAAGCAGTAAAAAAATTACAACAGTAATCGCGCAAAAGAAACCTGTATTTATTACACCGATAGTTACGAGAAAAACTTGCAAACCAAGCGAACAAGTGTCACACATAAACCAAACGAAGGAAGAGCTAAACTCGTCATTCCCCCCCCCCCCACAATAAAACCAGATTGACGCGATAAAAAAAAATTTTTGGAAACCGAAAAAATGCTAGCTTCTTCCAAAAAAAGCTAGGAAAGTGGGTGTTGGGGGGTCATCCCTTTTTACACACTCTATGGACTCTTCCAAAGTATACAAATAATCCTGTCTACAGAGAACGGTATTTGTATGTTATAGTTGTTATTGTTAGAGTTGGTGTTTGTCAGAGCAGTTGAACCGCCGCTCGTTGGTCAACAAGAATATAAACTTATTACCCGGACTTACTTCTTTGTATATATTTGACTCCTACTAACAAGTATTCCTGAATCTACTAACCGTTTACAGGTTGTATATCTTTTATTCAATATACTTACATATTTCCTCAAATATCTGTTTTTGTTATTAATATATTGTGTGGTTTTCTAAACAAGAATCCACAACACTTTTAAATACGTGGACACTTTTGTAATAATCATAAAGATTTATACTCTCTCTTGTTCAGCTCTCGGCTTCCAAGGGAAATGAACCCAAACTGTACTCCGCTGAAGTGTAGAGTCTCGTTTGGGGTGAAAAAACAAGAACCCGATATATCTACGGGATATTTTTGGCTGTATCTTCTTCACACAACGTGCCAATCTTGTACCTGTTGATATACTAGTATTCCCAACCTCCGTTTTGCTGATTACTCCAGTATACAACACTTTGGCGTCGAAGATTATACCGTTGGCAAAATACAACATTTTGATGACAAAAAATACGGCTTTGGTCAAATTCAACAATTTGTTAACGAAGATTGTCATCTTCACAAATATAACATTTTGGGGACGAAAAGATTTTATGAAAACCTTTGTGACAAACATTTTGACAGCCCTTAAGGAAAAAAATCACGAACATATCATTTTTGGGACGAAGATTTGGGCCAGAACTCAACTAAACGTTCGAGAATATAACGTTGCACAGGCATAGTTCAGCAAAAACGCATAGAAAAAAGTTGCCAAGACAATTTATGCGAACAAAGGGTGTCACGTAAAAATTCGCCAAGGAAAATTATTAAAAAAAGATCAAAAAAGTACAAAAAATATAGAGCATTTTCTTTTTGTTTTGGTACAAGAATTATCAAGGATTACGTAATATCAACCTGCTGTGCGAAGCATAACAGTCAAAAGAAAAAAGAAAAAAACACGATGTTTCGACTAAAACGTAATAGAAAGGTACGGGGAATTGAAAATACAGTTTGCTGAAAAATGTTTGCTGAAAAATACAGTTTGCTGAAAAACATGTAGCATAGAAAGGATATTTCAGGATAAAAGTGTTAAGTGGAAGTAAATTCCAGCAAATTTAAAGTGTTTTTGTTTTGACTGACAGTTGTGAATATATATATATATATATTTATATATATATATATATGAAATGAATTGTTTGAACATTATTTTTTATCGATACTCGTATTTCAGTAGATATTCTGTTTTTAATGAAACAGTATTAAATATACTTAAATACGAGTATCGATAAAAATAATGTTCCGACAATTCATTTCAAATTGTCGGTTGCTTATAACCAAGTTTCGTTAAAATTCGTTGATTTTCGTAATATATATATATATATATATATATATATATATATATATATACGTGTGTGTGTGTGTGTGTGTGTGTGTGTGTGTGTGTGTGTGTGTGTGTGTGTGTGTGTGTGCCTCGCTTATATATAAAACAGGCTAAAATTTCCCTTCTCTGATTCCATCCGACTGACACTAAATCTGTCGAGTTTCAATCCCGGCAGGAGGCAAGTGGATGTCTAGCC
Organism: Ascarosepion bandense; assembly: GCA_037127315.1. Lineage (NCBI taxonomy): Eukaryota > Metazoa > Mollusca > Cephalopoda > Sepiida > Sepiidae > Ascarosepion > Ascarosepion bandense. The sequence continues at coordinate 3,131,264 of JBBBDQ010001337.1, forward strand.
ACAGTGATTACTGTGATACAGCGAAGCGTTTTTTTATGTGGATGACGAATATATATATACAGTCATCCGCAGGCTGGCATGTACATATATATATATATATATATATATTTCAAAGAAATATGGAGGAATTTAAATAAAGAATTGTTGGAAATTTTAAAACAACAGCAAAACCATCAAAAACACCTGGAACAAAAGCTCGAAAAATAGAACTTGTTTTTGAAACGGCGGAAATGTTTACAAGCAGCATTAATGGCGATTCGAAATTTTTCTCGTGAAGCTATCGTGGAAGCGATAACAGATTTAAACTAAAGCTCTGAAGAAAGCGTATCATTTGCATCGTATTTTCGTAGATACGAAAACATTTGCAAGACGGTTTGCGTAAATTGGTTGGACCAGAAAAAATTTTTGACTAGTTTTACAAATATTAGCCGACGACGAACATACAATGTTCATGAATTATATTCTACCAAAATAAAAATAGTTAAATGATTTAATATTGAATGAAACTGTTACATTACCTGAAGAAATGTTTAGCCCGAAAATGTCATTATTCCATAAGAGTTGGATGTGTATGAATTTACTAAAGAATGACGAGGAAGACTTCTCTACGTTCGCGAGTATTGTGAATAAGCAGTGTGTGGAATTCAAATTGCCAGAACTAAGCCCTGACAATTTTAAGTGTTTAATATTTGCGTAAGGTTTAGAGTCAGGAGAAGGTTTGAAAATAAACTGAAAAATGAATCCAACACTCCAAAACATGGCGGAAGATTGTCAAAGATGTATAAACGTTCGGCAGGATGCTAAAGATATTGAAAGTAGCTGTGTGCCGCACATAAAAAAAAACATTATGCCTAACCCCTGCTACGCTTGTGGAGGACTAAGTTTCTATAATGAGCGTTCATTTATAAACAAGGAAAGATCAGCAAGAAAGAACACTCAAGACGAAAATTAAAAAGAAAAACTAGATAAGAATTTCATTACAGTGACATGCCAACTTGCGGATGACTGTATATATATATATATATATATTCGTCATCCACATAAAAACCTGCTAATGAATCTTTAAGTCAACATATGAGGAAATTTGTGCAGATAAAAGTTCGGAAAAAATATCAAATTACAACTAGTCAACGGTTCTGATTTAAGTATAAGTGTTTATACGTCGAGGAAAAAACAACAACATTAATAGTTAAAAAAAAAATTGCTCGTTTTAACACAGGTGAGAAAATTAAATTCGTAGGCAAATTTATTGCAAATGTAACGTTAAACAAAAAAAAAAACGTTTAAATTAAAAATATTCATAACATGAATCATTTTTGATGTACAGATTGTATAGAAAAATTTAATTCATGGAATTGACCAATCAGTTCTTTCTGCCAAAATGTGTGTTCTACTAACGAAACAGGAGCTTTATAAAGAGAATAAAAAAAATAAATTCCGAGGGGCATTTTCTGGTGGGTTTGGCAGGTGCAACAAGTTAAAAGCGAAATTCAAGCCAAAGCAAAGCGTACAACCGGTCTTCAGAAAGTGCTATACATGATAGACGCTTGGGCGATCATGTCTCGAAAGAGACATGACTGACTGGGCAGAAGATTATCCCGCAGTAGGTTGCCATTACTTTCTGCGGTAGATTGGTTACCCGCCAAGGCTATAGAACCCAATCTGTCCTGTTATTTAACCCATAACTGGAGGGAAGAGATGGATTAATACCTTTCCCAAGGGTATTTGCACTATAGAACCCAATCTGCATTATTATTTAACCCGTAACTGGAAAGAAAAGACGGAGTAATACCTTTCTCAAGGGTATTTGCGCGTAAGTGAATGCAGAGGATTCAACTGGAATTCGAACTCGGCTATCCACTGCACCACGTCCCTCACACATCATTAAGTCTTTCAATTCTAAAACTTTCTTGTGTTCATACAAATTCCACTGTTGGCATAATACCACATATGGGCTTAAATAACACCTAAACTTTCCTCTAGTCTTACTGATCAAGACTTAAAACTTATTATTTTCCACGCGTTCAGTGATATCACCTGTTTACTCCCAACACAGTATTATCAATTTATCTTCTCACTGACATTAATCGATTACGGATTTTGTATGCCTATAGATCATTTGTTGATGTCAGCCTCACGATCTTTTGTTTTCTTATTGCTGTTATCCTCTATCGCAGACTTCTGATTTAATATCCTTTCGTCTATCACCGTCTCGTCTGCTACTTGAAGTCATGCTGTTAATCGGACATTTTTTTCTTTGGGTTTTATGATACGGGTATCTCTCGCTTTTCGAATGTCCTTTGAAAACGTTGAGACATGTCGTACCTCAATCCAGGCTTCTGCCTATTACATAATGGCGTCATGCAAAAACGTTACTATTCCTTTATATTATCTTTTAAGCGTTCCAGACCGCAGAGTAACATAGTTTTAAAAGTATTACTTTTGTACAATCATTGAATTACTGCCAATCGTGAGGAAATCACATACACGTATAGATTTTGAGGACGGGGAACTTTTCCCATATGAATGAATTTCAATTAATCTACATTTGTACAGCGGGAAAAAAATATTTACTCTTAATACAGAGCAAAACTAAGAGACAGAAGCTGGTGTTTGTAAGATTATATTGTGTCAACCTTTCAATTTCAGAAAGCAAAACGTTTAAAATACATATATACCGGGTGATACAAAGGCTGCATGTATCTAAACTCATAAATGGGACTTTGTCAGTTTGTGTGTCCGTTACCTATAGACTGCAAAACGGCTGAACCGATTTTCTTGAAAATTTACACAGTTGTACTATAAGCGACTGCGAGTGTTCTTAGCTAGGTTTTGTGTCGAGGTACCCCAGATAAATATCGATAATCGAAAAAATCGGGTTATAGAAGGAGTGGTCCGATTTTAATCAAATTTGATACACTCATAGACAAAGACATAAGAAACGATATTCAGACGTTTCAAGGTTGCAGTTCTTACAATAGTGAAGAAAATCGATAATATATATATATATATATATATATATATATATATATATATATATATATATAAAAGGCAAGATGTTTGTGTGTGTGTCTGTTTATTTGTCTGTATGTCCTTTATATAAATCCACAATTTTTATCCGATTCTCACCAAACTTCTCACAAATATTCTTTAGGCTGAGTTTGAGCTCCAGGACCATGGATTAGTTTTAAAGCTTTCATCAGTACGCCGGGCTGTACTGCTAGTTGTAAATAATGATAACTCCTCCTCCTCCTAGACATTCAGACAAAAATTAAAGAAAAATAAGTTTAAGCCCATCGGAATGGTGGGATCGGTTACTTCCTTATAAGGAAACATTCAACTTTCATTGTCACAACAGCGTTACTCTCTGTCGGAATTTATAAAAAAGATTATCTTAAACAATTATTGAGAGAAATAGGTTTCTCAAGAAAAAAGTTATCGTTTTTACAAATATGAATAAGGACTTCCTTTCTAATTTTTCGTCAATATTTTTATTATGTCATTGTTTTCCACCTAAGTTACATGCGCTATATATTTTAGTTGTTGCCGCAGCTGGAAGACCTTAAGTTATGTGGTTCCTGTCATTTCTTTGTTTTGGTTTCTGTAGCGCAAGTTTTTAAAAATCTGGTGAGGAAAATTCATATTAGAGTAGATAGTCTGAACTATCGCCCGGTTCACACTCCATCCACGTCTCTTGAACAGGTGAAGAGGCTCATCCCTGGTTCCCTGTTTAGTACGTGGTTTCCGGCTTTCTCTTTTCCAATCTTCTCACTTTGTTTTTTTTTTTGTTCAATTGGAGTAGATAGATCTATCTATCGCCTGGTTTATACCCACCCTCGTCTCTTGAACAGGTGAAGAGGCTCATCCCTTGTTCCCTGTTTAGGACGTAGTTTCCGGCTTTCTCTTTTCCAATCTTTTTTTCTCTTTTCTTTTTTCTTTTTTTTTCAATTGGACTAGATAGTCTAAACTATCGCCCGGTTCACACTCCACCCTCGTCTCTTGAACAGGTGAAGAGGCTCATCCCTTGCTCCCTGTTTAGGACGTGGTTTCCGGCTTTCTCTTTTCCAATCTTTTTACTCATACGTAGCTCCCTGCTCAGGGTGATATGATTAAAAAAAAATAAATAAAGCTATTTGAAAAGAAAATAATTATATCCTGAAGATGTTGACATTCCACATTACTTCAAACAAATGGCTAGGAAGAAAACCTCCACCAATACTCGAAATATCGAGAGCGGCTACTGGACGTGTGAATCTTATTTTTAATGGTAAAATTGATTTATGAGAAAAATTTTATGAATTTCCGTCAGCAGTCGTACAAGCATACTCGGTCAATAAATCTCGAATGTTTCCTTATGAGGAAACGGAATTACCAGTATTATTAATGGAGAATCGAACTGAAAAAAATTGAAATAAAAAGGATACATTTTAATGAAGGTCGTGTCTGTTAGGTTTTTATACGCTCAGCGGGTGGCAATAACAAAAATATTTTAAAACTATCATGATTGGTCAGACGAAGGAAAGTATGTTTTATTACACGCACGGGGAGAGTATTTACCTGCATGATTACCTAGATAAAATCGTTTTTTTTTGTTTCTTTTTGGGGTTTTTTTGTTGTTTTTTTTTGTTTTGTTTTTTTTTTTTGTTGTTGTTGTTTTTTGCTTTTTTAGTTTATATACGAAAATACAACATTTCGACAAAACTGAAACTACACCCTTGTGAAGGCTTACGGCCATATCACGTTGAATACACCGGTTCTCGCTCGATCACCAAAGTTAAACAACGTTGAGCCTGGTCAGTACTTAGATGTTTGACCGCTTGGGAATACCAGGTGCTTTAAGCGATTAGTGACGGATGTGCGTTGTGGTGCAGTGGATATCGGCTCGGAAAGAGAAATCGGTGAGCCGAGTTCAAATTCCAGTTGAATACCCTGCATTCACTTAAGCACTGGTACCCTTGGGAAATGTATAATCCGTCCCTTCCCTCCAGTTACGGGTTAGATAACAAGGGTAGGACATGTGGGCCCTGCCCTTAAAAACAAATCCTAATGAATCTTGATACTCGAAAAGAAAAAAGTATCACGAGATACAAAACTTATATAAACACAACAATAAATTGTTGAAAGAAAAAAGGTATTCAGTCAGTTAAGTGCCATACGTGATACACGCTTGGGCGATCATGTCTGACTGGGTAGAAGATTATCCCGCAGTAGGTTGCCATTGCTTTCTGCGGTAGACTGGTTGCCAACCAAGGCTATAGAACCCAATCTGTCCTATTATTTAACCCATAACTGGTAAAAGTTATTGATTGCTTTTTATCATTTAAAAGCAATTATTTCTGTCTATATATCATAGTTCCAACACAAATTTAATACACTTAGAAAAATTTTGGACATGACGTAAATATGCACCATACTTCATCTTCTAAGTTCTGTGTTCGTTTCGGACGTTGGCGATCGTGGCTCTCCACGAATTCTCTGTACGTTGAAGTTTTCTGTAAATTTTGTCTTTTTCCTATCTATCTTAAGCTATGTTCTTCCATCCATTTCCACAAATCCCTTAAATAAGTTATGTTTTCTTTGTCGCCCAATCCCTCATGCCTTAAATACATAATTTGAGTGTCAAATTTTGCAATCCCTCTTTCCTCATTAAGTGCCCTAGAAATTTTAATGCTACGTTCTGATATTAAGTATGTGTCTTTTTTCTTGTCATTTACTCAAAAACTTTATTATTGCTCCCATGTTTCGTCTATGGTATTCTCATCATCCTTCTGTAGAACCACATTTTGTTTGCTTCAAAATTTTTCTTCATCTATGTCGACATTGTTCAGCATTCGCTACCATATAAAAGGACGACATTACATATCAGTTCACTACTCTTTTACTTGTTTCTAACGATTTTTCATGTTTCTGAAGAATTTGTCTAGAATTCCACAGGCAAAAAAAGAAAGTATTAGAATAAAACTCAAGATTACATCCAGCTATTTAAACAGTAAAAAAGATTATCTAATTTCCAATCTAGTGGTACGCTTAAATTAATGTGATCGAGGTACCAAAATGAAGAACTCATGAACAGCGAGAACATTTTGAGGACTCTAGAAGTCATGCCTGGATTCGTAATCGGAGGCCACAATTTAAACAACCTAAGGTACGCAGATGATACAGTGCTGATAGCAGACACAGAAAGGAAATTACAAGAACTCCTACAGAAGGTAACAGAAGAAAGTAACAAGAAAGGACTAGAAATAAACTGCACGAAAATCGAATGCATGGTCATCAGTCAAAAGGGCAGCCCAAAATGCCAAATACAGGTCGGGGATACCAGAATCAAGCAGGTACAAAAATTTATATACCTGGGAAGTGTTATAACAGAAGACGGAAAGTGCGACACAGAGATCCGAAGGCAAATTGGCATGGCGAAGGAAGCATTCCAGAAGTTGAGTAAGATATTAAGAAACAGGACAATTTCGCTAGAAACTAGGAAGAGAGTACTGGATTGCTACGTGCTGTCCATCCTTCAATATGGCAGTGAATGCTGGACAATAGCATCAAAGATGAAGAAAAAACTTGAAGCAACTGAATGTGGTTCTACAGAAGGATGCTGCGAATATCATGGATCGAGCATGTGAGCAATGATGAAGTTTTGGAAATTATGGAAACAAAAAGGAAATTAATACTGAGCATCAGGAAGAAACAGCTAAAGTTCCTGGGATACGCAATGGGGATGGAGGGCTTGGAGAATCTGATACTAGCAGGCCAGATAGAGGGAAAGAGAGACGGGGGAAAGCAACGGATAACATATTTGAAGGACCTAATAAGGTGGATGACAGAACGAGGATTACATGGTGTAACAGAAGAAGGCGTGCTCAGAGCCACCAGGGATAGGGAAATATGGAAGGCCATGATTGCCTACGTCCTGAAGGGACAAGGCCCATAGAAGAAGAAGAACATTAAAATATTTATAGAAATGACAGATGGAAGCCACGACACGACGGTTGGAAAGAGAAATAAGCCGAGATGCCAGGCGAAAATAGAGAACGACGCAGACACTTTTGGTGGTAAATGTCGATATATAACCAGAACACCAAACTCAACATAGCAGCAATTTTCAATACAAAGATGGAAAGCAAATTTATAATTGCGCAAGATGACGAAAAATATTGTCGGCACAACACAGTGAAATAACTGTCTTAGCAGTAGACCTAGCAATTGATTTATTATAACCGCTTCAATCCATGTCAGCAGAAAATGTGAAACCAGGAAGAGGCGTCATTATTTGCTCTTCGAGTTACATGTGCTGTCCATTTTAGTTTTTGCTGCTGTTGGAAGTCCTTCAATAAGGTGGTTTCTCCTATTTCAACAGTTTTTACAGTATTTACATTATTCGGACTATTTCAGGTGCTAGAAAGAAATCCGGAGCGTGCCTCGGCCGAAACATCGTACAAATGGCAACAAAGATGAGGACAATAGTCCGAATAATGTAAATACTGTAAATAATACCTCATCTCAGAAATACAGAAAAATAGAATGATCTATTATTAAACGTCGTGCAAATGGCAACAAAGATGAGGACAATAGTCCGAATAATGTAAATACTGTAAATAATACCTCATCTCAGAAATACAGAAAAATAGAATGATCTATTATTAAACGTCGTGCAAATGGCAACAAAGATGAGGACAATAGTCCGAATAATGTAAATACTGTAAATAATACCTCATCTCAGAAATACAGAAAAATAGAATGATCTATTATTAAACATCGTACAAATGGCAACAAAGATGAGGACAATAGTCCGAATAATGTAAATACTGTAAATATAACTCATCTCAGAAATATAGATAGACAGTTTCTGTTTGTGATTCTGTAGAGCCTAGCACACGAGGTTCAAATAAGAATGGTTGTTGCTACTATAGTGCGAAGTCTACTTCAGTATAACGTGAGGTCTACTTTCAGTTTATACTATAGCGTGAGGTCCCTCGCAACATCGAACTATAATATAATATTGTATATGTATACATATTTATTTAAACCTTATATTAATGTTTATATATCTATATACTATTTATATTTATATTAAAGGTAGAGAGGTAAAAATAAACACGCTATCAAATACATATATTAATCTTAGCGATAAACATTTCGTTTATCTTCTAGAAATGGCACGAATAGATCAGTTGGAATTTTTTCTTATCAACTTCCAGCAGAAATGATCAAGATGGGACTGGAGCAACTGACTATCAACATCTCGAATTTTCTTGTTAATCATTTTTTTAGTATCCAACCATGATCTCTCAATTGCCTGAGAGTTTGATTCTGTCGCTGGATGGCCACGTGAGAGGAGGATTAGGAAAAAATAGGAAAATTTCCTATTTTAAATTTCTAATTAATCTTAATTCTTAAATCAATGATTGAATAAGCTCATGGCTAGTTTTACAATATTAACATAATCGTAGAAATTCCCCGATCGCATCGTTAAATATTTGAACTTAAAAACTTTAACAAAATATTGCAATAACAAACATATGAATGCTTGTTATTTTATGAAATCATCAGCATTTATCCATAACACTCAATGGTGCATAGGGCAGCAACCTTTTTGTTGCTGTAACAAACTGTTTTTACGGGGCAAGGTTGTTAGACTCTGCACCTAACCCCCAAGCTCCAGTGGAGCCATTCTTGGTCCTTACATTTACAGCACCTGGTATTCCCAAATGGTCATTCATTTAAGTACTAACCAGGCTCGATGTTGCTTAACTTCGGTTATTGGACGGGAACCGGTGTATTCAACACGATATAGCCGTGATTTTATGACGTGGGTACGAATAAAAGAATTTTAAATTAACAACTTTTTCATTTTACTGACATTTCAATCTTCTCTCCTTCCTTTCTGGAACCATATAGAGCCTTTTCCACTATTTCCCACACTATATAAACAGAATAGTTCATTATTTATTGGGTATTGGCAGAAAATATTAAACCCTTCTTATGGTCATCCGGGTGATCTGACGCCTTGGTCCGGTGTGAAGACGCACGGTTTTACAAGGTATGCAAATGAGCGGCAGTTGCGTGGACATACGAGCCGCCTGTTGTAATTTGTATACAAATAAGCAGCCGAGAAAAGGCATAAAACAAAGACAGGAGGTGATTTGAGTCAGTTTGAACTTAGTCGGTTGACGAAGAGTATGAGCGACAAGACGACGACGAACAAAAAGATGACAACGAAGAAGAAGATGAAGAACATGAAGAAGACGACAACGTTGGAAAGACCAGGAAACCAAGCGAGTACCTGTTGTCAAAAGTTTTGTTTGCCTGAAACACAGACGTATTAAAGATTTTCGTTTCTCTACACTTCTATCTTCCTTTCTTTAATCTCATGGTAAATTTTCTAGTGAAACTTAAATCTTAACTGTTAAGTTAATGGACAATTACACCTGGGTAGTGAGTTCGATCCTCACTGGGTATACATACTTTCGCCCTTAGACCACATCAAAGTGGCGCTTGGAAAATCAACTCTTAAATTGATGTGCACCGTGAAGTGGTGTAAGGGTTAGCAAGCATGTCTCTTCTTCTTCTTCTTCTTCTTCTTCTTCTTCTTCTTCTATGTGCTCTGTCCCTTCAGGACGTAGGTGATCATGGTTCTCCACGTCTCTCCATTCCTTTGTGGCTCTTCTCACTAGGACCTATTACAAATGATTAGTGACTTCTGTCCTCACTGGGTATTTTCAGCCTTGCGTCACTTCTAAGAGGCGCTTAGAAAATCAATTGATAAGTTAATGACTGAATAATCTCACAGGGGGTTCTACAAAAATACAATATCCTTCGAAATTACCCTATTGCATTGTTAAGTATTTTAAAATATAAGTTTGACATTGGCAGCTTTTTTTCCATTTTAGAGAAACAGACGTTAAACCATTTATTTAATAGATGTTAAACCTTCCTTTCTATATTTAATTTTTTTTACAGAAACCAAGTAGCGTCTCTTATATGCTTTTGTGTTTCGGTCGTGCAAAGAAAAGAACTAACGAAAGAACAAGTACAATTATTGTAAAAAAAAATCTATCAATTGAAAAAATAGAGCAAGCTATTAATAAAAATAAGGATAACTATTAATAAAAATAAAGGCTAGTTATTAATAAGAAATAGGGCTTTTATATTAATTAAAAAATAGGGGTATCTATTATTAAAAATATGGTTAGCTATTAATAAGAAAATATGGCTCTCTATTAAAAATAGGGCTAGCTATAAAAAACAGGGGTAGCTATTAATAAAAATGAAGGATAGTTATTAATAAGAAAAAGGGCTAGATATTAATTAAGAAATAGGGATATCTATTAATAAAAATAGGTCTAGTTATAATTAAAAAATAGGCCTAGCTATTAAAAAATATTTAACTAGGTATTAATAAAAAATAGGGCTAGATATTAATTAAAAATATACGGTTATCTATTAATAAAAATAGGGCAAGCTATTAATAAAAAATAGGCCTAGCTATTAATAAAAATTAGGGCTAGTTATTAATAAAAAATAAGTCTAGATATTAATTAAAATAGTGCTATCTATTATTAAAAAAAACTATTAATAAAAATAAGGCTAACTATAAAAAACAGGGTTAAAAATATAGGTCAAGCTACTAATAAAAAGATATTATAAAATTTAGATATTATAAAATTCAGGGTAGTTATAAATAAAAATAGGATTAGTTATTAATAAATTAGGGCTAATTATTAATAAAAATATGGCTAGGTACTAAGAAAAATAAGGCTAGATATTATTTAAAAATAGAGGTGAATATTAATAAAACATCGAGAAGATATTATTAACTGGGGCTAATTTATTCATTAAAAAAGGCTAGCTAATAGCAAAATAGAGAAGATATTAATTAAAAAATAAGGCCAGTTATTATTAATAAAAGTAGACCAAACTCTTAATAAAAATAGGAATAGATATTAATAAAAACATAAAGCTAAGTATTAATGAAAATAGAAAATGTGTTAATAAAAAAAAGATTAACTATTAATAACAAATATAGATGTTAATTAAAAATGGGTTAGCAATTTATAACAAATAATGAATATACGAATAAAAAATAGATTTAGTAATTAATAAAAATAGCAAAGATATTAATAAAGAAAAGAGCTACCGTATTCATTATAATAATGTAAATATTAATAATAATAATGTAATAATAATAATGTAAAAATAGGTCTAGGTGTTAATAATAAAATAAAGAGAAGATCTAAACTTATTCATAAATGGAACTTTGTGTGTGTGTGTGCGTGTGTGTGTGTGTGTGTGTGTGTGTGTGTGTCCGTTACATATGTTGTATATCAATAAACAACAAACACGCATATATATAAAAATATGAATATTTTTATTAATGACGATGAACCGTGTAGCCTAGGGAACAGAGAGTGAGAGAGCGCGCTTCTAAGGGTTGACGGGGGGGTCGTCGTATCTGTTGCTCCTCTGGTCTGGTCTGGCTCTCAGTCTGCCTCTGTCTCTGTCTCTCTGTCTGAAATCCGTGCGCCGAGGTCTTTTTATAATCTCCAAACCGGGACTTCCGGATTTTGCCTCGCCCACGCACGCCCACGTAATTCTCAGAGACACCTGTTCTGTTTGCCTCTGTCCATTTCCGCTACTGCCGGAAATAAGATCAAACAAACATCCGTTCCTTTCAAAGACCGCAACAACCCCGCTTGCAACAGCCTTCTTCTCGGGTGGGGCCAGATTGTTATATTACACATATAGACTCCGAAACGGCTGAACCGATTATCTTGAAAATTTACACAGTTGTACTATAAGCATCTGCGAGTATTCTTAGCTAGGTTTTGTGTCGAGGTACCCCCGATAAATATCGATAATCGATAATCGAAAAAATCGAAGGAGTGGTGCGATTTTAATCAAATTTGATACACTCATAGACAAAGACATAAGAAACGATATTCAGAAGTTTCAAGGTTGCAGTTCTTACAATAGTGCAGAAAATCGATAATATATATATATAAGGCAAGATGTTTTTGTGTGTGTGTCTGCTGTTTATCTGCCTGTATGTCTGTATTTTTTTCAGCCCTTTTATTTTAGTTTTTGCTTCGGGTTTTGCTCTAAGTAGTATAATTGTAGTTCTTAGTCTCAGCCATGATACTATTTACTCAGAGGACTTATTTAGCCTACACAATTCAATTTACGACGAAAAAAACTTATTTGATATCGATACCAGGAAATCAAAATTTAATTTTTTTTTTCAGTCTACTGTTTCGCTTTAACTGGAAACAACTATTGCTTTTTAGTCTTTCGTGCCGACGTTCAAAGAATCTGAGCTGGTGGATCATGGGTTAGTTTTAAAGCTTTCATTACACCCGAGCAACGCCGGGTTATACTGCTAGTAATAAAATATAGAGAAGATATTAATAAATTAGGGCGAGCAAAACTCATCATCCGAATTCTGAATAATAAAGCTCGCAACAGAATCAGGCCAAAAAACAGTGCCGGTTAGTCAAAGGACACTGGAACAAGGAACGCGATATTTATGCTTAGAATATTGCCAGAAACGGCGATACAAATGTAGAATGACGTTTACTAGTGTTTTATAGACTACGCAAAGACATTCGACAAAGTACGCAACAAAGACCTGATGGAGATGCTCGGCAAACTTGATATGTTCGGGAAAAACATTAGAATAATCAAGGACTTGAATTGGCAACCAATTGCCTGTACACGGACAAGAAACGAGTTTAGCAAACATACAAGAATAGAAAGGGTTGTAAGACAAGAATGTCTCTTCTCGCCACATCTTTTCAACCTGTAGGGCGAGACAATTCTGAGAGCGTTAGAAGTCTTACCAGGATTCGTCATTGATGTCCACAATCTGAACAATATAAGATACGCATAAGTTACAGGGCTGATAGCAGACACGGACAGTAAACTACAATACCTTCTACATGAAGTAGTTAAAGAAAATGGAAGGAAAAAGGCTGCATATAAACAATTAGAAAACTGAATGCATAGTAATCAGTAAAAAGAGGATCCCAAAATGCAAAATTCAAGCAGGGGAACTAAAATCAAGCAGGTCCAGAAATTCAGATACCTAGGAAGTGTCCTAACAGAGGACGGAAAGTGCGACACCGAGGTCCGAAGTCGTATTGGCATGGTCAAGTATGTATTCCAGAAGCTGAGTAGAGTATTTTTTTTTAATCATTTCACTCCGAGCAAGGTGGAAACGCCACTGATGTGCAGGGGGTTACATAAATGTAAAAAGATTAATTAGAAAAGAGTGAGGAGTACAAACTAGTTAGAAAGGAACAATAGAAAGCAGGTGCGATGACAGATACATAGGTGGAGAGAAAGGGAAGGTTATACAGGGGTGGGGAGAGAGCTAGAGTCCAGTGGTTAGTAGATGAGTATAGACTTTGCATTTAAAAGTAGAGTATTGAGTATTAGCAAACAGCAAAATTTCGCTGGAAACAAAGAACAGAGATGTGATATTTGTCCTTCAATATGACTGCAAATGCTGAACAATTTCATCAAAGATGAACGAAAGACTTGAAGCAACCAAAATGTGGTCTACAGAAAGATGCTGAGAACATCATGGACAGAAGATGTAAGCAATGATGAGGTTTTGGAGACGATTGATGCGAAAAAGGAAACTGATACTTAAATTCAGAAAAAGACAAAACTGAAGTTTTTAGGACATGTATTGAAGAAGAACGGCTTAGAGAATCTGATGCTCACGTGACGGATAGAAAGAAAGAGAGACAAGGGAAAGCAAAGCATGACATACTTGTTGGACTTGAGCAGATAGTGGATTTCAGTTTAAGTGGTATAGCAGGAGAAGGGTTGTTAAGAGCTAAAAAGGACAGGGAGACGTGGAGTGCAATGATCGCCTACATCTTGAAGGAACAAGACAAATAGAAAAAGAAATAGAAGATGAATAAAAAATAGATATTAATAAAAAAAAATAAAGCTAGTTAAGAGTAATCAAAAATCTCTACAGGTAGAAAACTACCTGTATATAAACAGGTAACGAATTCAGCAGATATACAAAGATAGAAAAAGGAGTAAGACAAGGATGCGTCTTTTCATTATCTGTTCAACTTGTACAGCGTGATTATTTCAAAGACCCTACATGTTATGCCAGGATTTGTCATCAAAGGCCACAGTTTGAACAACATAAAGTGCGCAGATGATACAGCGTTGATTGCAGACATGGAAAGGAAACTACAAGACCTCCTACAGAAGGTAGCTGAAGAGAGTGACAAAAATGGACTACAAATAAACTGCACGAAAACCGAATGCATGGTCACCAGCAAAACGAACAGCCCAAAATGCCAAATACAGGTGGGAGATACTAAAATCAAGCAGGTACAAAAATTTAAATACCTGGGAAGTGTTCTAAAAGAATATGGAAAGTGCGATACACAGATCCGAAGACGAATTGGCAATCCAGCACTCTTTTCTTTGTTTCTAATGAGATTTTCCTGTCTTTCAGTACTCTGGTTAGCTTCTGAAATGCTTCGTTGGCTAAGCAAATGCGTCTTTGGATACCCATGTCATACTTTCCATTCCCTGTCAATCAGGATAGTTGTTAAGTTGTTTGGTACTGGTTATACTGACCAGGTCGCCACCTATTACTTTTTCGCGAATGTTGTAGGCAGCGGACAACTGTATGAATCTTATTTGTAGTTGAGGTACTGTCCGATGAATGTTAGTTTGAAGTATATGGATGCCTTGAATCCATGCTGTGAATACTAGTTTGTTGTTATTTACTCTCTCCATTGTGAATTGTATCAATAATCTTATTGAGTTCACATAGTCCTGTCGAAGCTGGACCTCTTCCTGGTATGGTCATTGTATGAGGGTGTAATTTCCGTATTTTAGCCATACGACGGCTACGACGCTTTGAACCCGTGCCGCAAAGCGCAAACAGAGCGAACGCTACAGCCCCGGACGGGTTCCTCACTTTGCCCCGTACCGGTTCTTCCCATTGCCTCGGAGCCAATCCTTCTTCCGAAGGTACGGATCCATTTTGCCGACTTCCCTTACCTCCATCGACGAGAGGGTGTACACTTTGGAGACCTGCTGCGGATGTTGGGTACGGACCAACTCGAGAGTTGCGAAAACCGGACCAGGGCCGAAAGCGCACCGAACGCCGTCCGAGCTGCAAGTCTCTACAGTTAACTTTTCCATATCTCCGGATGAGCCGATTCCACGGACACTCCGAACTACGTATGTGATGTGTAAGATGAGAAACGGTCTTTGTTCAGAATTAGGATCTACGAAAGATTTTGTTCTGTTTTCATTGTTGGTTCTTTACGTTAACTGCCATGAGGACATTTTCCTGTATATTTCGTTTTGTTCATCACTAGAGTCATATTGCCTTTGTAAAGCTGGTAAAATGATTATGTCATCATTCCTTTGTAGGGTTTTCATTGCCAACCTCTCCTGTATTTGGTGGGTTTTGACTGCATCAAATTTGCGTCTGAAGAATTTATCCAGATCACACTCGATCTGTTTTCGATCTTCTTCGTCGGTAATTCCGCTGAAGAAGGCCCCGAGACTCTGAGAGATAACGGATTGCAGTTTTTGTTTTATCGAACAGTTGTACTGGATTCCTTTTCAGACAAGGCTGTGTCCCGCTTTCTTTTTCGACCAGACGGACTCTCCTTGAATTAACTGGAATTTTGATCCCAAGACTGAAGGGATGAGTCGTAAGTCTCTGCATCGGTGCAAGGAATGTTAGATGGATTCGTGCCGCCTTCTGGGGCTTTTCTAACTCTATCCATATTTTTTGTATATTGGATCAATACAGATCTTTCAATATCTGTCTATATTATTTTCCTATTTATCGTACATTTATTTCTGTGTTTAACTGTCTTCTCTTCTTTCGATGTGTTTTCTTCTCTCTGGCTTTATCTTTTTTCTTTCTTCCCCACCTTTTCATTCTTTCGTTTTCTTTTTCTTTTTTCTTTTTCTTTTCTTTTACTGTTTGCTTCTATTTTATTTTCCTCTTTCTTTCTTTTTCCGACCCCATTTTTCTTCCATCTTTATATTTATTTGTATTTTCCTCTCTTCTACTTTATCTTGCTTTTTTTCTTTCTTTTCCTTGTTCCTTATCCTCCTCCTTCTTCTTCGTCTTCTTCTTCTTCTTCTTTTTATTATTATTATTATTATTATTTCACTTCGCTTTCTTTTACCTCATCTTCTTTAGATTTAAACAATTAACGAGACCTTTTTATCTGGTTATACCAAAGAAATAATTCTTCTATGAATAATTTTTTTAAAAATTAAAACAAAATCACTACGTTTTAGCTTCAAAGAAAAAAAATTGCGACCAAAAAAAAAAAATGATGACCTTTTAAATCAAGTCCTCTGCGATTTAATTTGTGTTTGATCATCTGCGCATGCTCGAACTTGTCAAAATTAAACTGCCAACTTCGAACGAGTTAACTGTCACCTTTCACGCGAAGTCGCCGCCGTATACGTTTAACAGTAATAACTCTTCTCGACTCGGATGGGAGATTTCCTGAATCAGCGTAAAAAGATTTCTTCAGAACTTTCTTGTTTTCAATAGGAATTTCGGGAAAAAAGAGGGCTAAAATAACACTTCCGGTGCCATTTCACCATGAATGTCATCCGATCAAAAAGAATTTCAAAACATAATAGATACCTACTAGTTTGGCACACGGTCACGGAAATTAAAATCTCGATGAGGATCGAATTCGCCCCCAAATAATTGCTGACAATATATCGTTGCTCGTTTAGCTTAAGGGAAGTAGATTGCGAAGATATCGTTGATAATGGAATGAATTTGTACCCTCACTACGTGCCCAAGATTATTGGCATTGTCGTTGGTTGTTTGCTGTTTTTGTTTAACGGCCTATCACCACCTATGTGAGTCATGTAATTCCGGAATCTAAATGTTTTGTACTCAATTCTATTTTATTTTTGAGATAATAATGATTATAGTGATTAATTAACCTAAAGCTGGGTGGAGAAGAGATGGATTCATAGCTTCTCTAAAGGTATTTGCACGTAAGTGAATATAACGCGTCCAACGTGAATTAGAACTCCGAGTTATTATCCATTACACCATTCATACATCCAGACTTACAGAACCTTGTATGACCAAACAATCACCCATCTAAGCAGTGACCAAGCTCGACGTTGCTTAACTTCGGGGATCGGTGTTTCAATGTGATTGGTGCTTTAATGTAAGACATTGTGCTAGGCGAATATAAAATTTGTAAATGCTGGACAATATCTTCAAAGATGAAGGAAAAACTTGAAGAATTTGAAATGTGGTTCTCCAGAAGGATGCTGAGAATATCATGGACCAAGCATGTGAGCAATGATGAAGTCTTGGAAATGATGGAAACAAAAAGGAAAGTAACACTGAGCACCAGAAAGAAACAGCTGAAGTACCTGGGACACGCAATGAGGAAGGAGGGCTTGGAGAACCTGTTACTAACAGGCGAATTAGAGGGGAAAAGAGACAGAGGAAAGAAGCGGATAACATATTTGAAAGACCTGATCAGGTGGATGACGGAACGAGGGTTGCATGATGCAACAGGAGAAAGCGTGCTAAGAGCCACCAGGGACAGTAAGATGTGAAAAGCCATGATCACCTACGTCCTGAAAGGACATGGCACATAAAAGAAGAAATATAAATGGTGGAAATAGTTACAGAGTGACCTGCTCTAAAGTCTGCTTTGAAGTGTCTTATACCGACGTCTGTTAGTCTTGATGAATTATAGAATCACTAGCAGTATAGCCCGGCGTTGTTCGGGTGTAATGAAAGCTTTAAAACTAATCCATGGTCCTGGAGCTCAGACTCTTTAGGACGTTGGCACGAAAGACTAAAAAGCAGTAGTTGTTTCTAGTTAAAGCGAAAACGTAGACTGAATGAAAAATGAATGGATGTAAGTCAAATTTTGATTTCCTACTATCGATATCAAATAAGTGTTTTTCGTTGTAAACTGAATTTTGAAGGCTAAATAAGTTCTCTGAGTAAATGGTATCATAACTGAGACTAAGAACTACAATTATACCTACTTAAAGCCAAACCCGAAGCAAAAACGAAAATAAAAGGACTGAAAAAAATACAGACATATAGGCAGATAAACAGACACACACATTAACATCTTGACTTTTATATATATATATATATATATATATATATAATCGATTTTCGGCACTATTGTAAGAACTGCAACCTTGAAACGTCTGAATATCGTTTTTTATGTCTTTGTCTATGAGTGTATCAAATTTGATTAAAATCGGACCATTCCTTCTATAACCCGATTTTTTCGATTATCGATTTTCGATATTTATCGGGGCTACTTCGACACGAAACCTAGCTAAGAACACTCGCAGATGCTTATAGTACAACAGTGTAAATTTTCCAGAAAATTTGTTCATTCGTTTCAGAGTCTATAAGCAACGGACACACACACGCAGACACACGCACACACACACACACACACACACACACACACACACACACACACACACACACACACACACAGACAAAGTTCCATTTATAAATACGTTTAGATATTTACAGGCACTTTTTTTTAGGAATTGTGGTGCAAAAGATTTCGGCTAGGAACGAGAAATCAGAGAGCCGAGTTCGAATTCGCTACATTCAATTGCGCGCAAATATCCTTGGAAAAGGTATTAATCCGTCTTTTCTTTCTCCGGTTATCGATTAAATAGTAAGACAGACTGAATTTTATAGTTTTAGTTGGTAACCAGTCTACCGCAGAAAGTAATGGCAACTTACTGCAGGAAAATCATCTCACTTTCGAGAGAGGATCACCCAAGCGTGTATCACTCATGGCACTTAACTGATTTAACAGGGTGTATAGATGAAAGTAGAGTAGCAAAAAACCCGAGAACAACCTACCTAATGATTTTGAGAAAAGCATGACAGAGCAGTAGGTTAAAGAGGAACAGGAAGTTGAAGATGATGATCAGATTCAAGTAGAGGAAATTGTAGAGAGCCATGATCAGGGACACAATTCTGGGACAGATACTTGCGCAGAACCACGATCGCCAACGTAATAAAAGGACATTGCATAGAAATGTTGATCAGTGAGCCGTGAAACTATTTGTAGAAGAGACACAGGGAAGCCACATTGAGCCGGTGAGAAAGTGAATGTATCTGAGCTGCCAAGTCGGGACCGATCACATTACAGATTCTCAGTTGGATTTTTGTCAAGGATCCCTAGGTAGATAGCAGGAGCATGTGACCACATATGGCAGCAGTATTCAATGCACGGGTGTGCATTTATATATTTATATTTGTAGACATAATTTTTAAAATGTGTGAATCTAATACAATGCGATATTTATTATTTACATTTTATAAAGGCAAAACGTATCAATAATAAAACAGTATATTGACACATCGTTTTATTACAAACACGAAGAGTAAAGTTTTGCCGAAATGTTAATCTATGATATTTTATTTGTTTCTAGGAAAACAGTGTCGCTTTCAGATATCTGTGTCATAAGCCGTTGTTACTACACTACCCATATTATGTGTTCCACTTCTGTCTACAGAATCGTTAGAGTAAGTGAAAGCTTTGACGCATTTATTTAATAAAGCCTCCTTGAGGTAAAAAGAATTAGATAACTAGTTTCTTTATAATTAAAGAACTTGTTTATTTACGTGATGCTGCCAAAAATGAGACTCAAACATTTGTAAAAGTGTTGTTGTTATTCTTTTATTATAATGTCGACATTTAACGCAACATACCCCCATCTTTTTGAACGAAGCAGCCGATATACTAGTCCAGCTTTGTGCCATTCGTATATTTGGATCGATATAATCGTTTTGCATTGTTAAGAAATCAATCACTTTAATAGCATTTGTATCGATCGCATGTAAAACAATTATATTCCCTATTTTTATTTAAATGTTTTTTTTTTTTCGTTTTTTACTTTGAAATTATTTTCCATTTTTCATCTGCCTTTTTCTACCTTCTTTCTTTCTTCTTTTTTCCATTTATTTTTTCTTTTCTGTTTTGTCGTAACTTTGTTTCGTCTTTACCAAAATTGTTTCTCCATCTTTTTCTATTTTTGTTTCGGCTTCTTTCTCTCCCCCCCCTAATTTTACTTTAAAAACGTTAGAAACAACGGTTCTTGTACGAACACCGAAGTTAAGCAGCGTTAAGTTTGGTTAGTACCTTTATGAGGGACTATTTGGAAATACCAGGTGATGTACGCTTGGATAATGAATAATGCTCAGAATTTTTACTCGGAGAGTCGAGTTCCAATTCCGTTTGGGTTCGTTGTATTTAGTCAATTAATTGGGCAATCACGTCTCAAAAAAACAGACTGACTAAGCAGATTTTTCCCGCAGTAGGTTGCATATTAATTTCTGCGGTAGATTGGTTTCCAACCAAGGTTAGAGAACTCAATCAGTTCTGCTATTTAACCCATACCTGGAGGGAGAAGTGACTGATTAATACCTTTTCCAAGGGTATTTGTGCGCAAGTGAATGCGTAAATTCTCTTAGGAACTCTATGAATCTACCACTTGTCCCTGTCAGCTACGAGTTAAATTGTAAGATTTTTATTACTAAAACATTATTACATCCCCATAAAGTAATCCCAGAATATAAAAACATTTTCTGGCTTTAAATAACCTCAAAAGGATTGATAAGCTGTAGAAAGTGAATCAGTCAATCATTTCTATAGTATTTTCTTTTTTTTTTTCGTTTTTTCTTCATATTGTTTAACATGTTTTTATTTCTTTCTTCTCTATTTTCCCTTTCCTTCTTTTTCGTATTCGTTCTTTTTCTTGTTTTTCTTTCTTTTTGCCCTTTTTCTTTTTATTTTCTACTTTTCCTTCTTTCATCTTTTTCGTTCTGTTTTCTCGACAGCTATCTTGTTTTTAAACCCCTTTATTCCTCTCCCTTGTTTCATTATTTCTGTTTTCATCTTTTTCACATCTGTTTGTTTTCGTCATTTTTCTTCTTCCCTTGTATACCTCCTTCGTCTTCCTTCGGCATTCTCTTTCATTTTTCTTTTTAATCTACTTCACGTTTTCCTCATTTTTCTCTCTCTCTCTCTCTACATCTTCCACATTCATCTTCATTCTTTCTCTTTTTTCTTCACAATTTCTTCTTCATCATCATCGGAAGCTGAATCGAAATGTAATTCACGATCTGAAGTTTTGAAACAGAGACAACAAATCGACGCTGGTTGGTGGAAGTTCATGGCAGAGAGGCGAAAGGTCAGAGACAGGACGTTTAAATTAGCGCACCCAAGAATATAATAGCGACAAGTGAGAAGTAAGTATTAGAAATACAACGAGAATACAAAATTCTAGCTAAAAGAAAATAGATTTAAATAAAGAATTTTAATTGACAGATGACCAGTGGGTGACTGACTTTTATGAAGTACCTTTGAATTACAAGAGAAGGCGTATGATCGCATATTTTGTCAAGAAAGGATTGTATTCAAAATACTTAGATGAAGTCATATCCAGTAATACTAGTTTTTGCTGGTCTTTCTCTCATCACATTCCCCATTGGTTTTAAATAAATCTCTCAGCAGGGACAGCAGAGATAATGAAGTAGCCACTTGTGTGTATGTAACCTGCAAAGAATATATATGTACATGAGATAGTATAATAAAACAAGCAAAAACACTATAGTTGTCGTGACTACAAAATAAAAAAAAATTCTTTTCTTCACTGTTTGCAAATTCGCGAGCCAGTGTGAAAATCTGTATATGCTGTAACGTTAACAGATGATATTCTCATTCATTTCTCAAGGTACCCAAGTACTTTCAATCTTCTTCCAAGATCATCTTCAGGTGTGTGAGTTATGGTAACAAAAACTAACCGCAAAACTGTGTTGCTAAAAATTACTGTAATTTTTTTCTGCTTCAAATATAATGGTTGACAAATTGCTAGCGTTCATTAGAACGCGAAAATTATCTAAAATGGAATTTATTTTATATGTTGTAATGTCATGGTCATGCACCTGTTAAAGCATGAAAAACTGTTCTTTTTACAAACATTTTCGAAGATTACTACAGTATTCATAGGTGATTCTATTAATTGACGGCTTAATTTTTCTTAATGAATATTGCCTAGAGAATCTGTAGTATGCTTTTGTTGTTTTCTTGGTGTAGGATGGTTGTGTTATCGATCATTATTTTTTATATTGTGAATGTAGACAGGAATGTTGTTTGTAGATGACTAGAAATGGACGAATGGTCAGACAAGTGTAATGTAAAATTTCATGTTAATGTAGTTGTTGTAAATCCAAAATATATATTTGTTTTTTGTCGGAGATTCATTCTCCCAAGATTCATGTGAATTGATATATAATGTTGGTTCTACGTAACACATCAGATGGTGGGGAAGAGTTATTACGGATAGTGAATAGATTTTCAACATCACGTGATGTTGTGGTTTCACTATTAGACTTTTCTGTTTTTAATATTTGTATAAGTTCAAGAGATGATTTAATGCTGTATTTGTTAGGTATGTATGGTGTAATTAATTGCTTAAGAAATTTAGTTAGTTGGTATATAAGAGTGGGTATTTGTGATATAATAGGATGAAATGGAAAGTTAAGTTTGTGTGTTTTGATAGAACCATAAATGCATCCTGGTTTATAGTCCCTGATTATTTTGGTAAGATTGTCTTGCTCCACATTGTTAGCTGTTATTAATTTATTAATCTTTGCTTTTAGCTGAGTGGTTGGATTATTGGGAAGTTTTTAAAATTTAGTGTGATCATCAAGTAACTGTTCTATTTTTGAGTTGAAGTCAGATTTGTTTAAAGCAACAAAGATGTTAGCTCCATCAGTTTTCTTAATTACTATTTCTGAATGGTTGCCTAATTCTTTTGCAGCAATCTTCAGTGACGTCTTTATGAGTTTAGAAGAATATATTTTTTATCATATTCTGTCTTTTATAAATTCTACTTTAAGTAGATCACGGATTCTGGTTCTGTAATAATATGAACAATTCAGGCCGGGCTAGCAACACTCAGTTCAGATCCTGGTCGGGACGGCACCAAATGTGACGCCCTAGGCCGGGCTGGCCGTCTAATATGATATGACGCTCGTCCTCACCGTCATGACGATCCCAGTTGTGACACTGCCACCCGGCTGGCCGGTTGGTTTGGTCACTGTTGCTGGTCGAGACGTTCTCGTCCGAGGATGTTGCCACAAAAGCTGGTTTACAAGACGTCATTTGCAACAACGCGCCACTGTCCCACGTTGTGATTAGATCCCAGAGGTCGCGTCGTGCAATTTTAGTAGTCGCCTTTTTGAGCCAGTCCGGACACTAGTGTACACTTGGTATTTGAAAAAAAAAAAATAAACACGTTACCAAAAAAAAATAATAATAATAACAATAAAATAATGAACGATGTCGAACACGCCTGGAGAGCTACGAAGAATGTCTTTATATATATAAAAAAAAAAACAATGTTTTTTTCTTCACAGGAGCAGACAATACAGTTGTCGAAAATGCCGGTTACAACGGAGAGAGAAAGTTCGCTAAAAATATCAGAGCTTCCAATCATTAAATAAAAATGTCTTGTCTAATTTTCGTTAAAGTAACCAGAGCTCTTCAAATTTTCACTAAAGTCTTTTCACATATTCATTAAATTTTCATAAAAGTCTTTTCACATATTCTCTATAATCAGGGCTGTCAATTTTCTATGTAGCTTCTAAAATAGCAAAGTGCTTTCGGGTCCTTATCGGAGTTTAACGGAGTTTACCGAAGTAGAGCTAACGAAGAATCAGAATTTTCGATTTTCCCGTGATTAAAAAAAACAATAACGTTCTTTCGGGATTCAAATCGAAGGCGCATTATTCCAAATTAGCACTTTAAGTTAATTTGCGGCAGGCTTCATTCGAAGTTAACTCTTTAGCTATAAGTTCTATGGTGGGCGATCAGCCGTGGGTCATGGCTCCCCTGTTGGGAACCTTTTTCCACAGTCGTTACATTTTGACTGAAAAACTGAGAAAAAAATCTCAGAGAACTCAGAAAACTGACTTTTCTCGCCGAGTCCAGTCTGTTATAACCATTTTCAATCCCCTCTGGGGATCCAGCCGACTCGAAACCTGCCAATGAAATCGTTTTCCGCCCACTCGATTTGTGGAAAGGGTTTAGCTCGGCGAATGGGATCCTGCCAGCTCACATTGTATCTCGATTTTTCCAATTTCCCACAGATTCTTTTGTTTACCAGAAAATATGTCGAGGGACTTTAACCCCGCCTGACCCCATCAAATAATTCTAACACATGTCTTGGCTAAAAAATTTTAGCTTACTGAAATATCCACTTCAAATACGAAAGAAGAAAAAAATTATATTTTTCTTTCTTTTTCCTCCCAGAAATAGTTAGATTCTATATTTCCCAGATTTTAGAAGTACATAATAGTAAAAATAGTTGATTTTTCTATTCCTCATATTTTACAAGTATTTGATAGTATTAAAATTATTATTTTTGTTTACTTAAGCTCACATCCCGTATTACAATAAAGCATAACTAATAATACTGCTAATATCAATTTCTCTCTCCGTTGTATTAAACCAAACAAGGGAAAGTATCCCCACGGGATAAGGGAAAGCATCCCTGCCGGAGATAGTGTCACATTAATTAACTGCTGTTCTCGGAGTTTGATTATATATTGGTATAGTGTTTCAATTTCAACTTTTTTATGTAGTCCATTATATTTTTGTGTATAAGGCAGTTAGGTCCGATGTTAAGTTTTTCCTTTTGGTTGTCAGTTTTATAAATCTTTCAAAGTTATTCGGGATGTATATAGTTCATTTATATAATGCTCTGAAATTTCTTTGAATTTTTATCCTATGTTTACCTTCCGATCTGTGAGTAATTTCTTTTAGTCTATTTTAGCTGTTCAAAGTTGGCAGTTTTTTTTTAATATCTTATGTATTTCTTGATTCAGTTTCTTGAGAGTTGTTAGGTTATCATTAGTTACTTCAATCTGCCTTTTCACAAGGCTACATTTAAATTGCCAGGTAATGCTGTTAAGATGAGTTGCTGGATTACATCATTTAAAATTTGTGTATTTAGGCAGCAAATTTTCTTTTAGAGATGTCAGATTAAATAAATTGCAAACATTATCTACGTATTTTAAATAAAATTCGTTCATACTCACAGATAATCTTTCGCGTATTATAATTGAAAGATGTCAGAAATGAACTCTAACGTTGACAGATGTTATTATCATTCATTTCTCAATGTACCCAAGTCCTTTCAATCTCCTTCCGAGATCATCTTCAGGGGTGTGAGTTATGGTAACAAAAATTAACCGCAAAACTGTGTTCCTAAAAATAACTGTAATTTTTTTTTTGCTTTAAATATAACGGTTGACAAATTGCTTATCATTCATTAGAACGTGAAAATTATTCAAAATGGAATTTTTTTTATATGTTGTAATGTCAGCTGCCAAGAAAGTTGGTTCCCTGTGTCATGTCAGACAATTTTCGGAATTTGTCATTAAGCTAAAAAGTCAATGCTTAGAAAAGCATGGTTGCCTCTCCGAATCTTTTCTATCTCCCACCATTTTCCCATTCTCTTCTCCATCCTAAGCCGGTTCGCCGTTTCATTAAGTTATTTGCAAAGTATCAATAATTTCTGTTTTCAACAACACAGGAACTGTTTTCGTATTTTTTTCAATTCTGTTTCTTTTCATTTTTTTTGTTGTTGTTTTTACGATAAACTCAAAACGATAATAGTAGAAAAATCTATAACGTAGCACGCCTGTATATGTATTTGCCAATATATATATTTAGCTTTAACTACCATATCTCTATTTCACTTTCACTCTATCTCTCTTTCGCTTTCTCTCTCTCTCTCTCTCTCTCTCTATATATATATATATATATATATATATATATATATATACTAGCAGTATAGCCCGGCGTTGCTCGGGTGTAATGAAAGCCTTAAAACTAATCCATGTTCCTGGAGCTCAGACTCAGCTTAAAGAATATTTGTGTGAAGTTTGGTGAGAATCGGATAAGAATTGTGGATTTGTATAAAGACAGATAAAAAGACACACACACAAGCATCTTGCTTTTCATATATATATATATATATATATATATATATATATATATATATATTATCGATTTTCTGCACTATTGTAAGAATTGCAACCTTGAAACTTCTGAATATCATTTCTTATATCTTTCTCTATGAGTGTATCAAATTTGATTAAAATCGGACCACTACTTCTATAAACCGATTTATAGCTAAAAACACGCGCAGACGCTTATAGTACAACTGTGTGAATTTTCAAGAGAATCGGTTCAACCGTTTCGGTGTCTATAGGTAACGGATAAACACACACAGAGACACACAGAGACACACACACACACAGAGACAAAGTTCCATTTATAAATAAGTTTATATATATATATATATATATATATATATATATATATATATATTGGAAGCAACGGTTTTGTACCTACAGGCAATCCTTGGCCAACCCTAGTTTAAGATACGAAACAGCCCTTTCTAAAAAATTAATAAAAAGTAACTTAAATCCCCAGATGAAATGGAAGCTCATAGGCAAGACTAGGCCCCCTAATAGCTTAAGAGATAGACGTAATCTATGTTTGACAGAAAAAACTGAAATTTTAATATTTCAGTACCAAAATATACTCCTAAATAAACGAAGGGAGATCATAAGTATGTGCCGACATAGAAATGCGTACAAATTACAATAGGTATCCTATTCTTCCAAATTGTCACATTAAGGTTTTTTAAAATTTGGCCAAGCAGTTACTTCCCCACCACCAACCACTACTAAGAGTCAAGCCACATATCCCTACTACCAAAGAGGAATTACTAGTAAATTTTCTCCTAGCCCAACCCGAATAAAACCAATACATCCCTACCCCTCCGTTTACCTAAGCTAACCTCTGGGCTTAGAATATTTCCTCATTCTCTGTTTATGTTGAAAATGGCTAAGTTTTACCTGAATTTACAGATAAATATATATATATATATATATATATGTGTGTGTGTGTGTGTGTGTGTGTGTGTGTGTGTGTGTGTGTGTGTGTGTCAGGTTCAGACTTGTCAAGGTTCTTGTAAATTTGATTTCAAAAAGAAAAAACGACAAAAATGAAAACACACCAATAGCCGTAAACGCGACGGGATTTGGATTAAAAAACACTTTTGCGGTTTGTTTTTGTCTTATATCAAGTCACTTTACTATCTCCTTGGTGCAAATATATGTGTATATAAAACATATATATATGTATGTATGTATGTGTGGCGATATGGGAGGGTGTGTATTTACGTGCTTGCGCAAGACTCTTGTCAGTCCCAGGTCCGGGCTTGTCGATGCCATCGACTCCAAATTTTTTGAGTGTTGACGGATGTGCGTGTAAGTAAATTGCGGGCTTGTCCATGTATACGAGGACATATTTCTGGTCTTTACACTGAGTGTAAATGACATGAAAAAAATGGAACAGAGATTCGGACTTCTAGTTTCTTGTTCATGATTATCTTCATGCGTGAGAGTGTATGTATATGTGTGAATGGGTGCGTTTGCTCTTGTGTCTCATTCCCGAGACAGTTGTAAAGACTGGCAAAGGGTCCAACATAGAAGAGCGCTTAATATGCAACAAATTCGCACGACTAGTTATTCTTAGATCTTAGATCATAATGACACCATTGTCTAATTTAAACTTTTTATTTCAAACAAACGCGTACATTGCGTTTGTCACGACGGTCTCATATAGTGTTGTATATAATAAATAAACAGATAGATACCAATAGAAAAAATATAATTGTTTACCAACTTAATACAATTTCGATAATAATCTTTGTAAACAAAAAGTTGGACCATCGATGGGATCACCTCTTATTACTATATTAGCAATTTTTTACTCTCAATTTCAAGAAATTGATACTTTCCCAATATCTTCTTAAGTAACCAATATGTCCCTGTCATATCAATATTCTTCATTAACCCGAGGACACTAAACATGAGTATATATTATCGAGCGCAAGTTATGCCATTTTAATTATAATTTAATTAAATTTACAGAAGTTAATATAAATAAGAATATATTCATGACACTATCTACTAATTTCATAATGACTGTAGATTTAAATCAAAATTTAATATAAATTTAGCGTAACTACAAAACACTAAGAAATTTAATCAAAACAAAAAAATAACAAAATTTCACCCAAAGCACGAATTTACAAAAGAGATTGCAAAATATTCCTTGAACTATCTTTGTGAGATATTTAGTAATTTAATTAGTGGTGGATTGGGGTAGGAAATGGCTAGTAAAATTCAATTCTTCCAAAACGAAGCTGCTGTCAATTAATCACCACAGACGACCGCACCTCACTCCCATTAGCATGGAACAGGCATGCCTCCCAGAGAGTAAAACACTACGCCTGCTTGGCCTGACACTCTCAGCGGACCTCAAGTGGAATGACTACGTCGAATCCATTGCTAAATCCGCTTCTATGAAAGTTGGCTCTCTGTGCAGGGCTCGGAAATTCTTTCCGCTTGAATCTATCCTGCACTTATACAAATCTACCATCCGCCCGTGTTTTGAATACTGTTGCCACATCTGGTCGGCTGCTCCTGCTATTCTCCTCGGGCTTCTTGACAAAATACAGCGAAGAATCTGTAACGTGATTGATACCGACTTAGCTGACCAACTGCAGTCACTCTCTCACCGGCGTGATGTGGCTTCGCTTTGCCTCTTCTATAAATACTTTCATGGCTTCTGCTCTGATGAACTTAAATCACTGGTGCCCCCTAGGTGGAAGTTTGCACGAGATACTAGACTGGCAACTAGGTCCCATCCTTTTACAGTAAAACCGATGAAATGTAACCGCAATTTCTGCTCCAACAGCTTCTTTTCTCGCACTTTCCGCCTGTGGAATTCCTTTCCGCATGCTTGCTTCCCCGACGGCTATAACCTCCAGGAGTTTAAATGTAAGGTCAATAGACACCTCCTAACACACTAACCCTTCCATTCTCTCCAACTCTCCCCCTATGTAGACCCTAACTCGTCTATCGCCCTGTGTAACCGCCTGCGCTATAGTGGCAGTGGAATCCCTTGCTTGGGGTGATATGATTAAAAACAAAAACTGTATGGTGTGAGTTACGCTTCGTATAACAAAAACTGGAAGAGAAACAAAGAGAGGGATATAGAAAGTAAAAAGAAAAAGAGAGTGGGGACGTTGAGAGTGTGACACGGAGAGGGATTGGAGAGGGACTCATCTTAGATAAAAGTAGTTGTTTTCAGTGAAGGGTTAAGGTTTCGTAATATAACGATTTCAATATTTTTAAGAAAACCTGTTACTTTTCTCGTAACTATCACAGAATAGTCATAGGTTGAAAAGCTCAGAGAGTTGATTAATAAATCCGTTAGTCTACATAGGTTATGCGAATATTATATAAATATATGAGGGTTCTTTTACACTGGTGGTTGCTGGCCAACCAGCCATGGCTAGGTATCCAGAGTAGTATACTATTTGCAAATTCTTCTTTTACTTGCCATTAGTGTCCTGCTGAGCACATTCTGTATTCACATAAAATTGTAAGAATGCCAGAAATATAGCAATAACTGTGATTTCCATAATCTTGGAATTCTTTTGAATTTTTGTTCTCATCTTACTTGATATAGGTATTATCATAGGCACAACGTTTCGACCAAGTACCTTCTGGTCATCATCAGATACCCATAGATTGGCTGATGCGGATTATCTCGTTGATTATTGCGAAATATCCTGTGAAATCAATTATTGTTCTTTCATGTTAGAATTTAGTTCGCCATTCCCAAGTACAAGGATCGAACTCATGACCCTTAGATGATACTAACGAATGTATAACCAACTACTATATCCACTACGCCACCGTCCCGTTTAGTGGTGTATTTTTAGAGCCTTTTATATTCAGTGTCAGATGGATTTTGACAACTGGATCATGTTAGTGGGTTCGTGCCAATTGTCATAATTTGTATTTATTTGAGATGAGTAATTTTCAAAAATATTGGAATTATTTCTAACATTTGTCCTCACCTTAGTTGATATAGGTGTTATAATAAACACAACGTTTCGACCAAGTACTCTTTGGTCATCATCAGGGGTCCATAGATCGGCTGATGTGGATTATCTCGTTGATTATTGTGAAATATTCTGTGAAATCAATAAATGCAAAAGCTGTGATTTCGTTGAATGTTGTCTCGAAGAGATGTTAAGTATAGTTTTCAACTTCCGAGATTAGGTTATATCAAGCTTCAACGGGTTATAGATAATGTCCAAGCAGTGGAACCATACAGTAAAACCGACTTTAGAGCGACTCGAATATAGCTCACTTTTAGATTGCCAGATGACCAACTACATTGTCCTACTATGTAGAGACAAAGGATGCTACAGTAATGATCTTCCGACATTGATGCAGGATCGTTAATAAAAGTTGGAACTTTCCAAGTATTTATGGAGTGTATCATTCTTTATATTTCTGAGACTTGGATTGCATTTATTTAAAGAAACTACTTGATTTGGATGTGCGTTGTAGTGCAATAGGTATCGGCTCGGAACGAGAAATCGGAGGGCCGAGTTCGAATTCCAGTTAAATTCTTTGCACTTACTTACGCGCAAATACACTTGAGAAAGGTATTAATCCTTCTCTTCCCTCTAGTTATGGGTTAAATAACTGGGTTCTATATCCTTGGCTGGTAACCAGTCTACCGCAGAAATAATAGCAACCTACTGCGGGATAATCTTCTTATTGTGGGATCTCTCTTTTGTATATGATAATGGACTCGACTGAGTATACATATACTCCTGCCATAGAGAGAACAACAACTGCTGCCATAATAGAGAGAGAATATTCGTAGAGTTATCGGAGAGTACCCGAACTGATACGTAAGTTACTGGGTGATACCGAAGTTACCCACAGACTACCGTATCAGAAGTCAGACTAGCTCTAAACTCCACTCAGCTAGAATAATTTACACGGATATACTATTTCCAACGACTTCACTGCAAGACATGTATATATTTATTTCTTATAGTATTTCTAGATTTACTAACCTGCGTTCAAGTTTGTATATTATGTTCAATATAACCTACTTTTCTATCTCCACATCTGTTTTGTTGTTCATTATTTTGTGCGGTTCCTCACCCGGAACCCACTACACTTCTGACCAGTCAGTCATGTCTCTTTCGAGACATAATCGCCCAAGCGTGTATCACGTATGGCACTTGATTGAACTTATCCCAACATGCTGAGAAATATCCAAAATCATCAGTAGGAGATCCTGCCCAAGCATTGACCTACATATACGGAGATATCACACGATTATTTCTTAAGAGAAAGATGCTGCAATTTACTGGCCACTGTTATCAAGCACCGAATGAGGTAATCTCATCCTTGCTCCTTTGGAATTCCGACGGAAGTGTTATATCAAGGAAAATGAGATATCGACACCCATATTTGCCCGAGACTCAGGGTTGGATAGCTTGACCGTGTTATGTGGAGTGGGATTGTTGATTTATTTCCGGTCAACCTTCGGTTGGTCGAAGGATGATGATGATGTTGGCTAATAGAATGTCTGAGCTAGCTCGATTTACTTTCAATCCTGGGTGGACCATGTACATCGTATGTCGGGCAGAAAGAATCGAAAAGACCTGACTTACGACGGAATAGTAACCAACACAACAGCACAAAGGCAACTCAGATCTTTGTTTCTAAAATATTAATAAAAGTGACAAATTTACTGGACGTGGTCGTCGAGAAATAGAAAAACATTGTCAAATATCAATATTCACTGAAGGCAGGAAGTAAATAGAAAGCTGAAGATATATGGTCAATGACGATTGCTGCTAAGGAAAAACGCACTCGAAGAAAGAATCTTCAAAAACGGTCGCTGCCACGAAGACTATCATTCTTTCGTGGGTCCCTACAGAAAAAAAAAACAAAAACAAAAACTACTACACTGCTCTCTCATTTAGAGCAAGATCAAAATTCTTCAGGCGCAGTTCCATATGTCTCAATGCGTTCGCCCTCCATCCTAATAGAACCGGACACAATTACAACATCAGTAAGAAAATCTGCCCAGAGGAGACAAAGTAAGCCTCACTGATGCTTTTGGAAAGGACCTCCAATCAGTGTTGGATTGGGCTAAGAAATGGCTTATAAATTTTAATGCTTCCAAAACAAAGCTTCTCTCTAATACCCGCCACAAAATAACTTACCTGTTTTTCATCAGTATTTCTCCTAGAAAGCAACACACTACACCTCATTGGCCTCAGTCTCTCAACCGACTTCAAGTAGAACGACTACATCGCATCAATAATTGTCTACCGCTAAAAAGGTCGGATCTTTGTGTCATGCCAGAAAAAAAATTTCTCGTCAGAATCTATCTTGCACATTTAACAACCATAGAGAAGCCTTCCTACCTTCCGTTAATATGAATAACACTAGTCTCTCTAAAAACAATACAATGCGCCTCCTCAGCCTCAGTCTCTCAGTTGATCTCAAGTGGAATGAATACATTGAATCAATACCTACATCTACTGCTTAGAAGGGTTGGTCACTGTGTCGAGCCAGGAAGATTTTCTTGTCAGAATTCATTTTGTCCTTTTATAAATCTACCATTCGTCTGCGTATTGAATACTGTTGCCATATTTGGTTGGTTGGTTCCGCTGTTCATCTCCGGTTTCTCGACAAAATCTAATCTGCAATGTAATTGGTTCCGATTTGGCAGATCGTCTTCAGCCACTTTCCCACGACGGAATCTGGTCTCCCTCTGTCTTTTCTATAAATATTTCCACTGTTTCTGCTCTGACTTTTTTCCTTGATGCACGCTAGTATGTATTTACTAGTGCAACTACATTGGCAACTAGATCTCCAACCTTTTACCGTCAAAATAGGCAAATGTAACTTCCATTTCTTTATTGTCTTTTTTTTCCTCGTACTTCCCGCCTGTGGATCTTCCTTACGAATGCTTGATTCCCTGATAGCTACAACCTCCAAAAGATTAAATACAACGTCAGTTGTGATTTTCTCTCACCTTGACTCCCTCCCATATTTTAAAATTTCTTTAACATCGCTTGTACGGTTGCTTTTTCTCTTTTCAGTCTCTACTCTCACTGGACTCCCCCGCGCACAGTACTGCCCCTAACAACAGCACAAAGACGACTTAGATCTTCGTTTCTAAAGAATTACTAAAAGAGACAAAGTCACTGGACATGGACATCGATGAGTAAGAGAACCTTGCTAAATAAATGAAGGCAAGAACTACATCGAAGGCTGAAGATATATGGATGAATAATAAAAAGCGCACTCGAAGGAAATATTGCCTTGCTTGAGGTGAAACGGTTATAAAAAAAATCTATCTGATCGGATTCTCCCTCTATGCATCTCGGGGTTCTCGAAAGAGAATCTGCAACGTAATCGATCCAGATTTAGCTGCTAGACTTTATTCATTTTCTTACCATCGGGATATGGCTTCTCTCTGTCTTTTCTACAAATCTTTTCACATCTTCTGCGCTGACGAGATTCTTGCTCTGGTACCCGACAACATAAATTTATTCGTGATTCTAGATTGGTTTTAGGTCCTATACTTTTGCCGTCAAATTTGTTTAATATAACCAGCACTTCTACACTATTAGCTGCTTTTCTCGCACTTCCCACCTGTAGAACTCCCTTCCGTATACCTGGTTCTCTGATAAACTCTAAGCGTTTAAATGCAGCGTCAATTATCACCTTGATTCCTTCGACATCCCCTGCACCTTATTTTTTTTTATTTGTTATTTTATTTTTTTTTTTTTCGCTGTAACTCTCTGCGCCAAAAGAATTGGCTTTTGATTAAAACCGAAGTAATTTATTAAGTCGAGAATGTAATGAAAGTGCACTAATTTCGGAATCTTCCAGATAAATTTACACCCAGTATTATCTTACGTTCTTATATGACTTTTAACGCTTATCCACCTTCTGGATATTTACTAGAAACAGAGGTCTGATATGAAACAAGGTCGGTTTTTATCGTGGGACGTTCTAGCTCTTAAACTTAAAGAATTTTGGTAGACCTTGCATAAGACAGTGTCGGACTCTTTAATTTTTCCCAGACGCAATTCTACCCATCGGCAGGTTTCTCGCAGCTAGAAATTTTCTGATATGATTAAGTTTTATCAAAACTACATGATCTTCTGAATGTTATTTGAAGCCAGAAAATATTTGTAAATGGTAAAAAGTTTCAATATATAATAAAGAATTTAGTGACACAATCCTAGTAATAAGAATTGAGATGGAAGGAGTGTATTCATAAATGCCTCTGGGGTATTTGCGCGCAAGTGAAAATAACCAACCCGATTGTATTTAAAACTCGGCTCTCCGAGTTTCAATTACGAACCATTAACCATTGCACTATTCGCACGTCCAATCTTCCAGCACTTCGTATTCCCAAGCGGTCACCCCTCTAACTACTGACTAGGCTTGACGGTGATTCTTCTTCTTCTATGTGCCCTGTCCCTTCAGGACGTAGGCGATCATGGCTCTCCACGTCTCCCTATCCCTTGTGGCTCTTAGTATTTTTGCTCATGTTGCTCCTAGCAACCCCCGTTCCGTCATCCACCTGATCAGGCCCTGCAAATATGTTATCCGCTGCCTTCCTCAGTCTCTCCTTCCTTCTATCTGTCCAGTCAGTATCTGGTTCTCCAGGCTCTCCTTCCTCATTGCATGTCCCAGGAACTTCAGTTGTCTCTTCCTGATGCTCAGCATCAATTTCCTTTTTGTTGCCATTCTTTCTAACACCTCGTCGTTGCTTGTATGCTCAGTCCACGATATCCGTAGCATCCTTCTGTAGAACCACATGACGGTGATTACTTTCGCAGATTGTACGAGAACCTATGTATCAAAGTGATATGGCCGTAAGCTTTTACACCCAGGATATTACAATATATCTTCTTTCTAATAAAAAAAAGTTACTACTAACAAAATGTGCTGTAATTACAAAAAAAAATAACGGTAAAAAATATGTGCAATAAAAAACAGAAAATAAGTTAACGATTATAAATTTATAAATAATTATAATAATTATTTATAAATAATTATAAATAATTATAAATAATTAAACGATTATAAATTTATAACCTGACGTTCCTAACAACACATGCTCGGAATTTAAAAAAACTACTCTGACAAGTCAGGACATCATCGTGGTGACTTCATGAAGTCGGCATGATTCTGCTCAGTTAAGTGACAAACTTCTCCACAATAATCCTGTCAACGTTCTATCTCTTACGACATCTTACGACAAAAATCCTGCTTGCCAAAAATCTTATCAGTAAACCACTGAAAAACCGAATCTTGCCACTAAGCGTCATTACAACTCGACACTATAGATTAGAACCTTGGCTAAGTTCTCGTTGATTTTTCATGAAAAATAATATATAATTTACAAACATTAATAAGAAACATGTCACTGAAAGTATTGTCCATTGCAAGCCACTACTTCTTCCAGTATTTGAATTCTACGTCGGAAAAATGACGTGTCTTTTGAGGCTAATAACTATTTGACCCATTTTTGGCATCTTCATAAGAAGCGCTGATCAGCTAGGCCATGTGCAATCGATCGGAAAAAGTGATAATCAGACGCGGCAATTTCTGGTGAATACGGTGGGTTGAGTAAGACTTTCCATTTAAGCGTTTCCAAGTACGTTTTGCAACATATGGCCTAGCGTTGCCATGTTTCAAAATCACTTTGTCGTATCTTTGCTTGTATAGCGGCCGTTTTTTGCTTTAATCAAACGCATCAAAAGTATCTGACAGCGACTTCCATTGATTGTTTCGGTCAATTTGAGCAGCTTATAATAAACTACACCCAGCTGATTCCACTACATTCAGAGCAGAAGCATGGATATACGGTTTAACGCTGATAAATGGTCTGGCTTACCCCATGATCTTCTAAGCTTAGCTTTATTGTACTGTATACATGTTTAATCACCGGTTACGATACGATGTAAAGAAAATTCCCTTTACTGCCGTTGAAGCAGCTGTTCACACGTGACTTCAACTTGTACGGCACCCAATGTCCTTACTTTTGAATAATTCCTAATGCTTTCAAACGTTTCGAAACTGCTATGTGACCAACTCTTAATGATTCTACAAGTTCAGCTTGCGCCTGACATGGATCTTCATGCAGTAAAGCCTCCAATTGTTCGTCTTCAAACATTGTCGGTGCGCCAGAG